>KZ505673.1:665838-691232 GCA_002844005.1 Limosa lapponica baueri
TTTTTTTACTACTATTTCTTTAAGGAAGCACATTTTTTGTCTGATTTGGAGGCAACTGGATTTCTGTTAAATGGGTCTGATGCCTGTGGTGAGATTCATTCCAGAACTTCATCTGCTGTAAGCCACGTGCTTGGTCTGACATTAATGTCTCTTGGGAATGATGGTGGAGACTTGATGGTACCTCTCAGGGAAGCATATTTTAACCAGCTCTACCTACAACCCTCTTGCAATCACCCCACTGTCTGTGTCACCTTTGCTTAGTGTATTTAAGGCAAGCCTCATCTGAGTACCTAGAAAGTAGGTTTTCCTCTACCTGTAGCTCCCAAGTGGCCTGGTTGTTTAGTCATGCTCTAATTCACCCTCGTTCAGGGCTGGTTCCACCAGAAAAGGCAGTTCTGGCCATTTTCTTTGACAGAGCCAGGAAAAGAAAGTGGAGGTGTGGTGTGCCTAGACTGCTTTATGAGATGTATGGGGTTAGGAAATGGGCCATGGAGATAAGTGACCTGGGATCTGAAACCTCCTCAACTGGAGGGTAAAACCACCCCAAAACTGCCATTTCTTTGAGATGTAGGGGAGACGCAAGCGGAGAGGCTGCTCAGGGGAGATGTCTTGTTGCAGCTCCAGCTGAGACCAGCATGCAGAAAATACCCCAGGATGTGCAGGGCCGGAGAGGGGCAGGGAAGGGATGGGAGTGCTCCTTGGGAAGATGTGGGTCAGGACTGCAACTGTCCTCCCACCATGGGCTCCCAGCCTGCTCCAGCTCCGCGCTTGGAAGAACACATGGCTCATACTGCTGAGTGCAAAAAGGGGGTGGAAAAGGGAGATGAGAGATGTGTGGTGGGTACTGTGATGGGCATGGCGATGGTGGAGGGGGTACAGCTGCATGGGCTACAATGCTACTTGTGGGGTAAAGGTGGGTTGAGGGGCAGCGGCGGGATTTCTTTGGCTGGCTGGCCAGGGGGATTCTTATTGTTAGCCATGGATTTTACTGGGCTTGAAACTTGGATTAAAAAAAAAATGTCTATATTAGCTCCAGACAGAGATGCACCCTGGAATTTTGGAAACTTTTTCACTGCTGGCTTTGGGAGGAAATTTTGGCTTTCTAAGTTACAACATGACTGATATGTTCTATTTGTTTTTTGGGAATCTTTTTTTTTTTTTTTTTCATACTCCCATGACTCAAACCCATTTAAATTTTCCCTTTGAACCATGTGTTTGTAAGCTCTGGCTAGCCTAGTGTTGCATTTGATATTCTGGCATTGGGCAGTGGAGGATGAAGGAGTGTTTTTCCACTGCTACCACAGTGGTCTTCAGCTCAGTGTTGCAAAGCACAAGTTCTAGCACAATCCACCGCACTCAGTTAGGCTCTGACACTTCCCAGGAGAAGCAGACATGGGGATTTTGATCTGCCAAGGCCAGCATTGCTGAATAGAAGCGCTACAAAGAGAGCAGCACAAGCCTTGCCTCTTATTTTGGCATTTCTTTCTGGCCTGAAAAGTACCACCTCCTCCCTGCCTGAGTTTTGCTGCTTTTCTGTGCTTGAGCAGTGCCTGTCCTTTAATGACATAATCGGGGGGCATGGGGTTGTTCTTCACCCACCCTCAGGTTCTTCATACAGTCCCACTGTTCAGAGCACTGACCTGAGACGTAGGATATTTGGAGCTGATTTTGAAGTGGGAGTTGGAAGGCAGCCCGCAGTTTCCCCCCCGCCCTGCACTGCTCTTGGTTTCTCCTGGGCAAGCATTTCTGCTTTGCACAGGTAAATATTTGCTGGGCCAGAGAGAGACAGGCAGAGGAACTGATGCTATCACTGTAAGGTCAAGCTGTTTGCTGGAGAGAGAGGACACCAGCCCTCCAGGCACACTCGAAGAACACACTGCAGATCCAGCTCTGCAAGCAAGATGTACAAGGGCATGTCCCATTTGTGACTTGCCGCCAGCCCCAGCCAGCATTGAACAATCAGCACATAAATGGTTGTGTGAATGCCTGGTGATGAAAAATGGAGGCACCTCAGGGACTTCATTGAAAGCCTGCATGTTTTCCTTTCCTGCCATCTGCACCAGCCCCCCAAGGGCTCCAAGAGCTGAGTCTGCAAGCTTGTTTGCTCCCTTACGTGCTGTTTAGGCCACTGGGCAGGCCTAGCGGGGCTCTCTGGGACATCCTCCCCATGTGAGGAATGTCACTGTGGGGGTGCTGCCACAGCACTGGTGCCTGGTGGGAACACAGCCAACACATCTCCTGATGCCCAGGAAAGGATTGGAGTCCACCTTGCTTTCTCAGAGCTGGATTGCCTGCAGGGCTAAAAGGGGTAAAAACTTATTTTTGGTTGCTGCTGTCAGCTGACCTAGCTCTGATGCGCTCGTGTAAGCGGGCAGCATTTTTGCGTCCGTGCTGTTTGCTTTAACATGTCAAACAGCTGATATTTTTGCAAGGTTTCCCTAGCTCCTCCCTCCCTCCCCTTCTCTTCCATCTCTATAAAATAATACTGCTATAATCCAGTTTGACTCAGCAGGATCCCTTTCACGCTGGCTAATCCCCATATATAGGCATCAGTTCAGGGAGGTGCACCAGAATGCTGCAGTATTTTCCCTAACATTTTGTTTAACCAGGATGACATTATTCAGACAAATTAATTCCTCCAAGATGTAAACTTGTTCTGACTGAGTGCTGCAGAAGCGTCCCTGAGAGCAACAAACCATGATCTGACATCTTAACAGCTCTCCACACGGTCAGGGGGAGTCTTACATAAAAGATCTTCAGCTGTGCATATCTGCAAGGTGCAGCTTCCTCTTTCCATAGGTAGATTTCTTTTCCAGCAGGTTTTGGTGAAAAATACCTTTTTTTATAAGAAGTAAAAGGGGGATCTGAAGCACAAGCCATGTTGGAAGATGTCCTGGCATATGAAAACAGAGGGTAGAGACTACCCTGCCCTCTGAAATCCTTGCCAAAATTTGAAAACTGGCAGCCTACTTCTGTGGCTCTTCTTCCATTATGTTTTGAGTTCATCTGGCACGTCTGAGCTACACGTTCCTACACGGATACACAAAGCTGAGATGCATGTGCGGCTCTGTCAGCTGTATGTGCCAAATGGCAGTGCCTGTAGGAAGAGGAGAGGAAAATATAACCAGCCCTTCACAAGTCTGCCAAAAGGAGGAACTCCTGGTGTGCTTCATAGGGAGGAGGTCTCAGATGGGAAAGTGGCCCTATGGTGCTGCTTTTACCCCATAAGGGGTATATATGGGGAGGTGAGCCGCCTTATGTCCTGTTGTGACACCATCTATTTGGGGTGACGTGGTGAGACCACTAGAGCTGCATTCAGCCCTGAGGTTTTCTGTTTACGTTCCCCCAAGATGTTTTGCTGGTGCTTGAGTCACCTCTTGTGTTCTGTAATGTCTGGGCTCTGGGAGCCAGTGGGGAAATGGCTTTTTCCCTCCTCCTGCCTAGAGCATGATTATGTCCATTGAGGTGCCTGCCAGTCCTTTGGGTCCATGCTTCCCTTAGCTCCTAGATCCATAATTCAGCAGATCTCTGTGTTGGCACCAAGCATGCCAAAGCTGCTGAGAGTGACCTAAAATAGGAGGAAGGAAATAAGAAAGCTGGTTAACCTAAAGTAGCTGGGACTAAGCTATTTGAATACAATCCTGGGTCCACATCTCACAGCTCTTGCTCCTACTCTGAATTCTTCTACTGCCTTATATCTATTTTTTGCTCATCTTGAGTTGCTTCACTGTGCCTCAGTTTTACCTCCCTGAGAAATGGGTTAATGTAAGTCATTTGGTCATTGAGATTTGCATGGAGTGGCTTCAGAGTGCTTAGCTGACTGGATGGCCATTCTCCTGGGGTGCTGGGAGCTTCTCCTAGCTAGATTTCTCTTCTATACCTTACCATCTCCTAGGCTAGCCAGAGCAGCTTGGGGAAAACTGTTTCTTTTCTGCAGCAGTGTATTATTGACAGAGGGCATCGCTAGAGGCTCCTGGTACTCTGCTTTAAGTACCTTAATGTAATATCCTCACCATTAATTCAAGCAGAGTTAAGGTTACAGCAAATAAGTAACATCCAAAAGACCCTGAGTAATTAAAAAGGTTTATAAAATTGCAGCTTACACAAATGGAGTTGCAGATGCATAAAACCAATTTATACTTAGATTAGTTTCAGAGGTTCCCCTTGCTCTGTATTGGCTGTGGCAGACACTTCCCAGTTTCTTCCTCAGGGATCTTTTGCATTTGTTTCTCCTGGTTCTGTTTGTGAAAGGTCTGGCACTGGAAATGTACTTTCTTTTATACTGTAGTTTTGTCTTTTGGGGTCGCAGTTATTCTCCAAGCTCTCTCCATGCTTCCAGCCCTAGGATCATCTCTGCCTGGTGATTTTGAGTCCTTTCCTTGTTGCAGAAGCAGGCCTGACCAGTGGCTTTGAAAATGCTGTTACTCAGACATGCCTAAATGCAACTATCACCTACACAATAGTAACCAGAATCAGCTTGTTGCTTTCCAGTGACTTGTCAGTGATTAGCAATTTTTTTTTTTCCTGTAGTAAGGTAAAATATTTTTTTCCTCCTATTGAAGCAATTCTTAAATCTTTCTGCACAACTGTTTATACACTGAAGTTTTTATTTCCTATGGACATGTGGAATAACTACCACATGTTATATAAAGCCTGAAATGCTATTAAATCACACATCTCATTAATGGCTTCTGCTTAAGGCTCCCTTTATGGTAACCAGGCAGCCTGGGATAAACCATCTGTCCCCCTACCACATCTTTGGGGCCAGTGCAACTGTCCCTACAAGAGAAACAACGTGGAAGAGCGTGGCTGAAATAGATTCCTAGTGTGATTCTGCAGAGCTGTGATGTCTGATGGTACTTGATGCTTATCTGTAATCTGTTGTTAGCAACAAAGGGAAAAATAACTGCTGATAAAATTAGTGGATTAGTAAGATGTCAGAGCAGTAGAATGGAGGATCATGGACTGATGAACATCCTGGACTCATTTGAGCAAAACTGGTGTAATACACCCAACTGTGAGGCCATCTATCTGTACAGGAACAATATCTGGCACAGCAGCTCTGTCTACAGCTGGAGGCTCATCCTGCAAAGTGCCTCCCTTCAGAAAGAACAGAGCTTTCTGTATAGCCACCTCAGGAAGCTTTCCGGTGTTGTGACAAAAAGGGATGATTTTAGCCCTCGCAAAATGCCTGCTTGTAAAGACTGGGGAAGACTAATTTGAAGAGTGATTTTGTATCAAGTTCAGTGTTGGTGAGAGAGTGGAATCCCCCATCTAGTCTGCTCTCCATTCCTTACAAGGACACTGAAAGACTGAAGAAGGTGGAGAAAAGAGCTAAAGGTGGGAGCAAAAATACTCTAAAGTGAGTTCAGACAGTTTAGCTTCTCAGAGGTGGTGTGATGTAGTGTATAAGGGGAAGTACTGGCAAAGCAAGAAACTTTGATAGTGGTGAAAGGCAGAACAATGGTGGAAGCCGTAGCCAAACACACTCACAGTAGAAATGAGACAAATAGTTTAACAGCATGACTGGTTACTACTGGAACAAAAGACTGGTAAGCGATAAGTCTTCATCCCTTGGTGTTTTCAGACTAGGCCTGGACACTGTCATGGAAGTCCCAATTTAGTCAAACCTGTAAAGCACAAAAAAAAAAAAAAGAAATCTTAAGTGGAGCAATTGCCAGGGATTCTGCACAGAAACAATGCTGTGATAGCGCCAAGGACCTCACAAACTGTGGATTTGCGGTAGAAGGAGTGGTGCCTCTTTTTTTTTTTCTTTTTGTCACGTTCACAAAAGAGCAGAGAGCCCAGGCATGGTGGGAAGATGGGGGAAACATGCACATCATATGCTGGCAAGATCCCTGTGTCCCATACATGGCACTAGCTAACACGTTCCTCCTGCTAGACCAATGCCATGGCAGGTCCAGATGTCAGTAATTCCAGCTGATACCACTGAAGAATGATGATTTATGGCCACTGGAGATTTGTTGGCCTTTGTTCAAGGAGCACAAGAAAAGCACTTAGAGGTGGTGCTTGGGGTGGTCAGCCATCTAGGTCAGAAGAAGTAAAAGCTGGAGTTTTCAAAAATTGGCCTTCTCTCTAACCATCTTGTGGTTTGTCTTCTCCGTGAGAGACTATGGGCTGCTTTGTTTGTTTTTGTTTTTCCAAGATGCTGAACATACCCCAACTCAAGCTGCAGGCATGGAGTGTCTTCAAGTAAAGGCGGTTTGAATTAACCACCCTAAAACATAGAACACCCCATCCCTGAGGACACTTTGCAGTGTGTGACTGTAAGCAACTGGAAGTTAAAAGGAGGATTGTACCCAAAATGAATTAATTCACACATCAGGCCCTAAAAAGATCAGCTCCATACCCAGCTGTAGTCCTAGGGATGCCAGGATAACGGTTGAGTTTAGAGTGCATGGAAGCAGGATAATTAAATTGGAAAGACAGGTCTTTGGTATCCAGAGAGTATTTTCTCACCATCAGATCTCAAAGCGCTTTCCAAAGCCTGGTAAGAACGAGGATGTGTGGGGTCAGATGAACCCTGGAGTGAGTGCCTGGTTTTCAGTCATGCATTCCAGATCTCCGCTCAAATATTTTTGTGTTGGGTTTCTTTCAGAAAAGTACAGAAAGACCCTGGAGCCAGAAATACTGTATAAAACATGCAGGATAATTAGCAACCTCCTGGAAACATGTGCAACTTTAATAAAATTTAAACTCCAGTTCCTTCCCACAGGTGGAGTCCAGCAGTACTGTAGGCAATATGCACAATTAGACTATTTTTATGCCTCTTCATCTAAAAATGTGAGTATTAAAACATATGTAGGTAAAGCAAATGGAAAGCTTAAACCTGCCTGCATGCCATACTCATTTGAACTTGCTGCGTTAGCTTTGCAAAAAGGCTGGATCGCTGCTGAACAGTGAACTCAAGCAAAGATTTTGCAAAGAGAAATGTCTTCACCTACAAACCTGGCTTCTTAAAAAGCCCTATGACTTTGCAGCTCCAGAAGATATTGACTTTCCCTGCCAACCACAAAGGGGAATAAATGACTCTGGGAGGGCTCAAGTAATTATACAAAGTGCCTGGATCAACTTTTCCGTGGGGATCCTGTAGCTACTGGTCTGATGGCTTAATAATGTGCTTCTGAAATGGCTGCTTTCCACTGCTGTTTCTCTCTGGGGCCAGATTTCCAGCAAGACTCCTTAGCTGCCCTTGCAGAACTGGCAGGACGATGCTCGCTGGACTCGCGCTGCATGCGGAGGAGCCAACATTAACTTTTCCATAGGAAAACTTACAGGTAGGGCAGAGTTGGGCTCTGCTGCCCCAGCAGCAAACCCGGAAAAAGAGGATGACTCAGAAAGTCCTAGATTGCTTCCTTGCTCCCCACCCTTCACTGCCACTCCTTGTCCCTCTGCCCTCCTGCCTCATGTCTTTGGAAGCTGGTGTGGCAGTGCATGTGGTGAGGGACCACTTTGCGCAGGAGAGTAGTATGGTGCCAGCAACAAAATGTGTTTCTTTCAGTAGGAGACCGACCACCAGCACTTGTTCAGATTGATCCAGCTAACGCAGCCAATCTGGTACACGAGCCACATGTTATTACCAAAATGTCTCCTCCCTTTGTACCTGGATCTGGTCCATAGTTAGAGCCTGATGAAGAGCCTTTCCTTCTGTTGTTCATCGTAGGTCCATTAAATCAGCAGCTATGGAAAGATGTGGACCATACTAGTTTTACTTTGTATGAGCTGCTTGGCAAAAGGTGAGGGTCAGATTACTTTGGGTGTTCAGATGTTCTTGCTGGGGAAATGGCAATTTCTGGTCTTCAGAATGGAAAGCTGGAAGTAGCTTGTATTAGGATGGAGATGAGCAATTCAGCAGTTACGTTAATGAGAAACAACCAGTGGTGCAGGTGATCTCAGACCTTTTAAAATCCTGTGTGAAGCACCAGAGCATGGTCTTTTCCACTGTTATGGAAAGAAAATCCCCATAACAGAATGGAACAGTTACAGAACAGAATGATCCTGGAATAATGTTATTTTTAACTCTGTATTCCATAACCACTGTGATTTCAGCCTGAGAGTCTATACACCGAGAGGACGCTATTGACTGGAGAATGGATAAGTTATATAATATCTATTATACATTCAGTGTGTTTATATAAATGCACATTTCTTATGTAACTGTGCCACTAGGAAAACAGTGAGGTTGGACAAGTCGGTTTCTCCTTCCGTTGCTGCTCCGCTTTGCTTGTTGATTCTCAAGCGCTGTCACAAGACTCTGGAATTTGTGTTACTGCTGTGTGTACCCAAGTGAATCTCTCCTTTTCAAAAGCTCCATTCACATTTGGGTCTTGCTGTTTTTTCTCAACTGTTGTTTCTTTTTTTAAATATAATATTTGGCTGAAAGCCTTTGGTGTTGCTTTCACAAACACAGGAGTAACCTGGTTAGTATATATTAGGGACTGACAGTTGACTAGCACAGTATTCAGTGGCTGTGCTTTTCAACTTTAAATAACATCCACGGCAGCCTCCTCAAGTGATGTAATAGACCTGGTAAAGAAATGCCAACTGTCAGCTTGATTTTTTGGTCTACTCTGCTCTGACATAAACCTTCCCGACAGCTCAGACCAGTGTCCTTCATATTCCAAATTAATCCAAAATTTCTTGTGGTGATGAAAGGGAAAGAAATTACTTTAGAGTGCAGTTTTCCTGCTCTGAACATCCTTGAGTAACCCTGCTGACACCAGAAACTTACCACCTATTCAGACATGCCCATCTGCTTGTGATGGCAACTCTGAGCCCAGGACACTATTATTTACATTCCAATGGTTTTGCCATTCAAGATCTCTGTATCCAAGTCTCCATGTTGTCTGTCCAAAATAAGAAAACTTTTTTTTTTTTTTCCCCCCCACAAGGAGCCTTAATTTTTCTAGCCTGAGTGTGAAAGAACAGTGCCAAGAGGCTAGATTGGCTAGGTAGGCAATTGCCTTGCAAGGAATCTTCTGTCCAACAGTCCCACCACAGTGTCATGAACAGAAGAGTAGCCCAAAGTTTCTGGTTTACTTTTCACACATTGTTCCAGGAAGGACCTGAACTGTAGTATGGGTATCAGTTTGTAAGTTTAGAAGGAATAGTGTATCATCCTTTTTCTCCCAACTGTACGTCAAGCTGAGTTCTAGCAGAAGCACCTTGGAGGTGGGTTGGAGTTGCAGAGGGCTTGATATAAATCATCCTCTCTGTCTTTCTGTGGATGAGATCATCTCATGGTGGATTAAGGAAGGTGATGGATGGGTTCTCAAGGTGGAACATCACTCTCCAGCTAGAAAGCTGATGGATTTTCACTTTTACATCTCACTTGACTTCTTTGGGAAGTTCTCTTATCTGTGCCATGCCTTGTCTGGATTCTTCTTTTATAGCTGTCGTCTTTTTCCCTTTTTGTATCCCTCCCTTCTGTGTCACTCTTATCTCAGCAGGTAGCTTAAACTTGCTTCTCCAGACTGGGAACTGAAGCAAACGTTGAGGTCATCCGAATGAAAAGAATGGGAATGTCATTGCATCTAAAAATAATCCCAGTACCTGCTAGTTGATATATTTGGCCCTGGACTTACTCAGCAGTCTGCATTTATTTCCAATTAGTCTGACTCTAGATAGAAGAACGGGTGTCACTCCAGGGAATAACTCAGTTCAAGCCTCTGAAGAAATGCTGGCCCAAAAAACCCATAAAATTCCTGGTCTTGTTGTAGAGGGGACAGAGTATAGAAACACAGTTCTTGCCTTACACTGAGTCACTAAATTCTGCTTTCTGTTATTCTTGACAGTGGCCAGTGCAGGTTGCCTGTGGTCCCTGCCCGGTGTTCTTCCAGTGTCTTTAAAATAGTCATTTCAGTCAGGAGGGTCTTTTCAGGAGATAAGAAACAATCTTTTCCCCTCCCTTTGGAAGGACCTCAGAGCACCCACAAAGTTTTCAGGCCTAGTGTTCCAGGCACATATAAGTCACCCATTGCCCTAGAGGCTCCAACATGTTCTCCTGACATCAGGGACTAAAATGTATTTGGCATCTCTTTAAGAAACTCATCAGGGATTTGGGAGAATCATATTCTCAGTGTTAGTTTGGGGAGCAACAGCATCCAAGTGCTGTGAGAGTTTTGGGGTTTTTTTCTAAGCTTTATATAGGATTACATTATCTATTAAAAGCAGCTATTTTTATGCTGAACTGTTGCCATGACCTGCATTTCACAACTTGCACGTATACACTGAAAAATTATCTTGCACTCAAAAGGTGCTTCAGTGAAAGCTCCATGAAATTCTGTGCAAAATCTCATTACCTTCTTGCTTGTTTTTTTTGGTTTGAATCGTTTTGGGGAGTTGCTTATTATTTGGTAGTTCTAGTGCCAACTTTGGTGTTTGTAATAGACGTGACTTTTGTCAGAGCATGACTGGCCTCCCAGTACCTTACCAAACCCACTCCACAGAAAATATGAAGCACAGAGGTGGAAAATAATCGTATGAAACTCTCGGAAAAAGTCACTGGTGAGCCCAAGGACAGAAGCCAAGCACCCTTTGTTTCCAGTGCTCTGCCCCTGCCACTAGAAAATACGACTTTCTCTTGTGAACTGTATAAGAGGTGCATGAGAAGCTTTGCATTCTTTTTGCTTGAGCAATTGAGGTGGTAAGGGGGAGCTGTTAAACTGATATTCAGCTGAAATATTTAACCTTTGGTAGCTATTAGAAGCAACTTAGTGATGCCCTTATCTGTGACTCGAAATAACCAGGGGCCTTTCCTTGTGGCTTAGAGAGATGAGGTTTTTTGTTCTCGAGGAGTGAAGGGGAAGGATTTTGCCTTTTGTTTTGCACAAACTTTAGAAGTACCCAGACTCTTACATAGTAGCCCTGTCTTTTCCCTTGGTTTCTCTAGGAAATCTCCCTTAGAGAGCACAGGAGGCATAAAATGCCAGCTTTAAGCGAGTTGTAGTTAAAAGGCTGGTGGTATTTAATTTGTAACCAAAAAAAAAAGCTCACCTTTGCTGGATGCTAGTTTATTGACAGAGTTTCTAACTACATTTTGATTTCCATGTTAATCAACAAGATTCCATTTTGTTGATGGTTTTTATGTCACAAATTCTTGCGCTGTTCAGACAGTTCTTCAGGAAAAGCATGGCAGGCAAGAATTCATTGCTAATGTAAAAATACCAAGAAAGAGGAGGGTGAGGGGAACTATAAATAACCACCGAAATGTCACAGAGTCAGTCATTTTTTCCTCCGCAAGTCAGCTTTAGCAGTTAAGGTCAAGATAACATTTCCATGTCAATGGTCAGTTACATCAAAATTCTAAAACAGGAAGATTGAATGGAATTTTGGATATATTTTTTTCATGTATTCTGCCCAGATTTGACCAATTTACAGTCTCTTCGGTCTGCCAGCTATGAGTTCCAGTGTTATTTTGGTTAAGCTCTTTGCCAGAGTGGCAAGCTTGGATTGGAGCATCAGGTTTATTAAAGGCTATGAAATTAAATTCTCTACCAAAAGAAAAGAAAAAAAAGCCTATTTCTTGCCGATAGTCACTTCTTTGTATTTCCTTTGATGTGGTTAAGTTTGACTTGAATTTTAGCCTAACAGTTTGCTACACAGTCTTGTTTTGTTTTCACAAAGTTCTAATCAGTTTAAACTGCAAGCGGTTTGAAATGCCTCTCTAACAGCTTCCTCAGTGTTGCTAATTAAGCCTGAAATCTCTGTGTTGTCCACAATTGTATCTAAACAAGGAGCAGAGTGTATCTGCTCACTGTTAGCCACATCTCCCAGCTGTATATAATTCTGCTGCCTGTGCAGAAAGTAATCACAACAGGACAGATCCTTCGGTCCTTATTTAGGCAAAACTCCCGGGGTGGCATACAAGGTCAGGCACATCATGTGTTGAGGGAATAGATGGATTTGATGGTGAGAACATGTAAGACAAGCAGTGCCACATCTATAGTGCAAAGACTGCTAGTGCTTGGGCATAGGGAACGGTTTTGCCTTCTTCCCCAGAGCAGTTTGTACCGCGGAGCGCTGAGTTATGATTAGGGTTTGTAGGTGCTCTCACCTGACATGTGGGTGTTAATAATAGGTAAAAGCGCAGGCTATCAAAATCTGTGATGTATTCCCCCTGTCCCTTTGAAGCAAAGCTAATAGAATATCATAGTTTTTAAAGTACCAAGGTTCACTCCAGTGGAAAAAGAGTCCTTAGAAATCCTCGAACCCATCTTTCTGCAGTTGGCAAAGCCAGCGGATGATTTGTCTCTAGGTAATGACCCCAGTGGTATGAGGTAATACTAATCTTCCAAGGCACGTCTGCCATCGTGAGACGGGGTCTAGGGATTTCAGTGGTAGCTCTGTGCCAGTTTGCTTGAGCTGCACAAGCCTTGAACAAACTGTTTACCTCTGGCGTTCTGGGAGGGATTCTGAGGGATTTCCTTCAAATTAGAAATCTTTGAAAATCAGTGTCTTGGGCTAGATGTTGTATTACGCAACACTTTGGAACGAGGGCCAGAGGTCTGGTCATGAGCTTGAGATCTCCTCGGATTGAAGAAACACAAGATGGAAAACTGCCTTATCAGATCATCCTTCCCTGCCAAGGCAGGCCCATCTCCTGTGCTCCACTGGTGCTGCTGTGCTTTGTAGATGCTCATCCTTCCAGCACTCCAAAAGCCTGCCCCAGCTTAGTTGGTGGGATGTTTTCTGGACCAGGTGCAGTCCTGGCCTAGCGTGACCACCCTCACGTAGCTTTACTGGGGTTCATCCCTGGTGTGCGGTCAGCAGTGCTGATGGCGAGTGTGAGCTGCGTGCACCGACATGCACCGTGCACTGCTTCAGTCCTGTGGGCAATGTGCAGCTCCTCTTTTTTGGTGTCACTAGACAAGGTGCGAGAAGGTTTGGAAATGCACCTCTACCAGAAAGAAAATTACTGAAGAACAGGAGTTGGTTACCAATAGATATAGTGATGTCCTTTTACACAGTAGTTGCTAAGGATGCTTTCAATTGCTTGGCTCACTGTAGTATTATGTGCGACTATAATTATTGTTGTTAAAAAAAATTTATAGGTATAGACTTTTTTTATTCTCCACGCTTTTTTAAAGTCACTTGGGAATTAGCAGCATTCCCCCAGTATTAAAATCTTTTCTCTTGCAAATTGCTGTAGTTACAAATGGAGTACTCAGATGCTGTGCCTCCCAAAGTCAGATCTTGTTGACTTTTGAGGTGTGTGCAGTTGTTATAGATTTAAAAAAACAAAAACAAAAACAAAACCAACCCAAAAACAAAACTGGAATTGTTGCTGTTAAAAATACTTTGTTTCCATAAAGTAACCATTTGGGCACACAAACTACTTTACAAGTATTTATCAAACCTAGCAGCATCCAGTTTCTCACTGGAATATGCAATTTTCACAGCCATTTTATTTACAGGCAAACTGAGGCACCAAGCATGGGAGTACTTTACCACTGACAGTTATTTGGTTGAAAAGCCAGAAGTAAAAGCCAGAATTTTATCTTTCAGCCCACCAGTTTAGAGAACGAATCCCTCATTTGTTACATTCGTAAGCGCCGCTGTTTTAAAGTGACAAAGATCTCAGTGTTGTCAGAGCAAGAAATGTACAGAAGATGAGTAGCTTTGAGTGCCAGAAAGTAGTTAAGTAATTTCCAACATCAGGCTTCTTGTGGATTTTAGCTGGAAGGAGTCAGTGTGATTGTGGTTGGACATTGAGCCTAATGCAGAGCAGATTGTTTAACCCTGATGTTCCTTCATCACTCTCAACTCAGTGATACTAGAGATGGACATGGGTTTTATCTAAACTGGCACTGAGCAACAGAGAAGTCACCCTGTCCCTGACTGTACAGTTCTAAACATTAATTATGTTCACCATTACCTTTCTCCAGGTAGTATAGCCAGCTCGTGTGCCCACCAGATCCAGCAGCCTTCTCTAGGTTTCCTCTCCGGTCTTTGGTGTGCTCAGGCAATGGCAAACCATCCCTCGGCCTTCACTTGATAAGACAGCTATTGTACAAAGGAGCAAATGGAGCTCCTTCCTCCTCTCACTGTAGAGCATATTTTGACATCTGCATATCATTTGTGAAGCATTTCTCAAGCCCTGTTCCATTTTCATCATGGCCTTTATGTTATTGCACATTTGTGGACTCAATTGCATGTCATTGTTATCTTGGCTACTAACATAAGCCATAAAATATATCTAGTCTTTCTCTAATGGTTACAGGGCAAGGGGAAGGGACTCCTTCACCCTGTATGCTGAGAGGAGATTGCCAGATTCACCTCCAGCTGCTCTGAGTCCAAAAATACAAAGCTGAATTAGGTTTTCCTGACAAGAAAAGCAGATTCCAGCAGAAGGGAAGCGTGCCAGCTGTGGTATTGCTACTGTGCTGGGAAAGCCACTAAAAACTGAGCCGAATGGAAGAACTATTTGAAAGCCACTGAATACAGCAGCCTCCAGGGCCTGAGTCTACACTATGCAGTTGGTAACTGTATGCCCAGCTCAGACCAACATCGCACTGGTAATCTTGCAATGTAATTTATTCCAGTATCTTCCCTCCCAACAAGCTCTACCAGCTAAGGAGCACCGTCACTGCTTAAAACTGTGTCTGAATTAGGGGATTTTGCCAGGGTATTTTGGGCTATTAGGGGTCATATCTCTTGCCCCAACACACTGTGGTGGATATGGCAGTGTGGCCTAAACGCCAGAGAATTGGCCAAGGTCCTTGCTGGACCTACACCTCTGGAAGGAACGTGTCACCCACTGCTGATAATGTGTCCAGCTGGTCAAGCTAAGTGAAAAAGATTAATTCACACATGTCCAAATTTGCTCCTCAAATATGGAGGAAGGATTTTAATGCTGGTCATTAGTGAATTAAATATTGTGTTTGCCAAGATTTACCCATCTGTGGAGATAGCAACTGGGGATGGCTGGGAATTCTGGGGGGGGAAGTCAGGTCTTGGATATTTTTTTTCTAGAAATAATGCCAAAAAAAAAGTTTTGAAAGTGTTGAAATTACATCTTGACACTTAACCCCTCTACCAATGTCTGCTTTATATTTAATTTATAATCTGACTATATATTTACAGACCCAAAACCTAAGTGAAACCATTTGAAATTATTTGAAGTGCAGTGTTTCAATTGACCTGATCTAATTTGGGGTTTATAAATTCACCAGACTTCTTGAGATTAAAGTGTTCTGTCTTCACTTAAGTATGGAAATATTTTCAAGCCTCAAAAATTATCCCACAATGGGGAAAATGTCTCCTGCTCTGCTCTGCTCTCCTCACGGTCTGAGGAAATGAACGACGGAGTCACAAGACTTAAAGCAATTCACTTACCGCACTTTACTAAGTTACAGTTCAGCTACAGTAGTTGACCATGTGCCTGTTTTTAGCACAACAGTCACTTTTGATTCCCGCAGCTAATATCATCTCCTCTGTGCAGTCACTCCAAAAAATGTGTTTCTTCTGCAGTGCTCGCAGGAAGTGAGTTCATGTCCCTGTGCATGAGTTGCCAATGTAATTTATTCCAGCAACTTCCCTCCCCTCTCCCAGCAAAATAAGCCATACCATGCCTGTGTCCCCATGCGTGAGCTCTCCTCAGTCTGCTGTTCAGAGTGCAGGGGAGATTATTTATGTTCATTAGAGCTCTGGATGAATTGCCAGTACAGAAGAAGCAATGACTAATCTCTGTGTGGCTTTTCTTCTCCCATTCATTGCTAGGTCATTGTGGGAGGGTCCCTTGTGCTGCACTATATTGTGAGTTACTGCTGTCCCCCAAAACTTGATTATGAGGGGTTATAATCTACAGTGTTAAGGAAGCTGGATGAGCTGTAGCCCACAGGCTGTCACTGCAGCTCTGCTCTCCAAAGCCGTTTGCCAGCTTCCCATCTGGGATGTGAAGTTTTCAGGAGGCAATTCGAACACTTCCCATTTCCAGTCTTCAATGGCTCTTGCACCCCAGAAGCCTTTTCCAGCAGTTTAGATTTTCACTTTGTGTCCCGTGTTTAAACCTAACATCTGCAGAGCAACTCCCTTTGGCTTTCTGTGGTTTCTGAAGGGCCAAGTATTGCTATAGGGAGGCCCTCAAACAGCTCCCACCGCTGCTTGCTGTCAGATATTTGTTCCCACTTCACTGCTGATTGTGCTGTACACGTTTAGGTCTCTTAGTTTTAACTTGCAAGCTGATGCTTGATGTCAGTTCTTTGTGTTTTTAGTGTACCTTTGCTTGGGGATATTTTTCTTACTGGTATATTAGGGTGTATTGTTCACCTTGGGTGAGATTCTTTCTTTGCCATGGATAAGCAGTTTTACCCTCAAGAGAGGCAGACCCAGACTCAGCCTTTGACATTGGGCTGACCTTCTATTTAGAAATGGACGATTCCTTCCCTATCCTTTTTAAACTCAAAAAATTAGTTGAACTTGGAGACACAAGTGTCTCTAAAAAAGAAGGGCGCTCCCTGCCTTTTAGCCAAAAAAATGGGAAAAGGGTGGTAAGCTTTCCCCTCAGCCCGTGCTGGATTTGTGGTCCATATTCTTATGACATGAATTTGATTACAGCCCCAGGTCTGATGTTTCTTAGCTGGTTCTTGTCTTTCTTCTCTGTGCCTTGCTTGGCCCTCTGTGTAGCTTATCAGATGCATTCAGCTCTACCTGTTGATTACAGAGAAGGCTGGGAATGGAAGCTTGGCAGAAAAGAAGAAAAATAGTTTTATTAGGTTTTTTTCTTCATCTTGTTTCACTTTCTGGAGGTCTGAAAGCTCCATGAGGTGCTAGGAGAATTAGCTAAGCTGTGAAAGAGAGCAAAATCAAGAAGCCAAACCTATAATCCTACAGGGATGCTATTCCCATAATGTGCAGAAATACCTTTGTGCAGGTTGTTAGCTGCTGGGGCACCACTTAGGCATGTGGGATAACCTGATTAGAGAATCAAAGAAAACCCTGTTAGCTCCACAGGCCAAATCCTGCCTTACAGCAACCTGATGTCAAATGGGTGTGAATCAAGGAAGCTTTCCCGTTGGCATCTTCTGGTAACACCTTGAAGAGAAGGGTCTGAGCCAGGGTTCTAGCAAAGGAAGAGGCTTAAGCAAATATACTTCCAGACAGGGAGTGAGCTGGAGTCTGAAACTAATGACTTTGTTTTTCCTCACTGGTACAGGCTTGGAAGGATGAAAAGAATAAATTTCTGCAGTCTCATTTACAGGTTGTATAGAAGACTTAATCAGGAGTTGGTTAATTTAAAATGCTTGTCTTGCTTAGCTGTGAGAATGTCAAACAGTGTGACTGAGCTGAGATTTGGGAGCGGAAGATGTGCATTTTCTGAAGGCATAATCCAGAAGCGTGATTACCTGCTGTCCTGGTCACTACAAAACTCCCACCAAAGTCAGCATTAACATGAGATGTCAGACAAGATGATTGTAATGATCCCTTGTGGTCTTAAACCCTGTGTCTCTGAAACATGTGAGTAGGAGTTGTATCAGATCTGTAGTGAGAGCATTTCTAGGCCACGCTGCTTGGTGTTAAATCCCTTTGCAGGGTGGCTGCAGCTGCAGGTTTCTGCTCTGTTCAGAGGACCAGGTGGGCTGTGCTCAGTGTTGCTGCCTGGAGCACTGTTCCATAGGCTGCAGCGGCAGACCAGGGGAACCTCTTAGCAGATCAGCTCCCAACGTGTAGGTAAGCCGTGAAACTCCAGCCGTGTTGTGGGTGCTCAATGTTTGTCAGAATTCAAAAAGCAATCAGGGAGGTTTATGGGAGTTACAGCCACTTGAGGCTCAGTACAGAGAAGTTGAGCTCTGGCTCAGGAAGTCCCAAAGCCAGAAACGGCTGGAGGCTGGGAGCATATCCTAAGGAACTGCTGCGTTTTGCTTGCCCTGTTCTCATACCTTGGCCTCTGTTTTTGGCAATGGTTGGAATCGAAGCAGGCAGTGACTTGGTGAGGCAAATGCTCTGTACCTGTGCCTATACAGAAGTTGTCATTAGTTGCCTTACGAGTGGCACAATCTTCCGTTGGTCTCTGCAGGTATGCTGCATTGCTTCCTTGGCAATACAGAGAGCAGCACGGATACAGACTCAGATGATGTGATCTGCTTATGCAAAGCAAAATGGTAAATTTGCCAGGTTATTCCTCCAAGGAGAAAATTATTGACCTTGCTTTTTCTGGCATACCAGCTACTGTTATAATGATTATGATGGTGACAGCAACCAGAAAGAAAGGCCAGCAATAATTCTTTCCTGCCCATTATTACAAGGCATAAAGTAAAATCCAGCCTGAAACTAACTCTAGTCTGGCTGTACTGTCTTTACAAATGTGTTAGGCAGTTCTCATATGGGTTGAAATTCAGGACATTTCATATCGACCCTTCCAAAACCAGTCCTTTTGATCTTCTGATATGAACCTGTGTATTTCTATGTTTGTATCTTACCAGTGATTTGCAGCCCAGAGATAATGTCCGATAACAAATATGTGAGTGTAGAAGTAACCTCTCTGAGCTCCTGGGTGATTCATCTCCTCACAGCACATTTTGGCTGCACATGTAAGGGCTGGATCTTGCCCCTGAGAATATTGGCTCAAAGAAGCAATAACAATGTGGTCAGTCAAAGCACTACTTTCCCTGGGAATTTTGTTGCATGAGGAAGCAGAAAAACTTTAGCCTGCCCGTGTTTGTCAACATGATCTGCCTTCCAGCAGCTTTTTATACTTCTGTCCCATTAGATTTTTGCGTTTCCTTTTTTCCCCCCTTATTTCTGTCTTAATCATAATCAGTATTGTAATCATAGACTTTCTGCCTCATCTAAGATGCAAATGTTGGTTGATAACATTATTTGATAACTCCACATGCATCAAGCAAGAGTAGCGAGTGAAGTTCACTTTCCCAAAGTCCAGTAAAATGACCCAAATCATCGCCACAGATTTATTGTTTCCATCTGTCTATGTGGGTTGCATCCTCCATTCATGAAATGTGTCTTTTAAGGTGCTTGGTTTGAAAGGGTAAGTTGCACAGTTGGTGTCAGAAGTCTTCTTGTGCCTCACAAACGACCGTCTGAAGCAAAACTGTGTTGGTGTTTCTATAACTGATGGCAAGGGGGTTGAAATGAGATGAATCAATGGACGCCACTTGAAAGGAGGAGGTTTTTTTGGCTCCAGTGCTTCAGGAGCAGGGTAGTATGTGAAACCTCTGCGGCAAGGAGCATGGCATTTCACAGTCATTGTCTCAAACATTGTGGTCCAGAGATAAATGAACAATTTAAGTCATCCTGAGCTCCCGACCTTGTGATGCTTTCATTGCAGACGCTGCTTTATTCTCTCCCCAGACTCAACAGTAGTTTCTGTGGTGGGAGAGGAAGATTGGAATTTTCTTATAAGGCAGATAAAGATACTTTATGGGAGCTTTATTGGCAGAGCAGTTTGAGGGTCTCTGTGTAGCCCCAGAGTTTGAGCTTCAGCTTCGCCCTGCACGTTGTGGAGGTTGTCTCTAACCAACTCAGCTGCAAAAGGTCATTCAGACTGGGCAGTCCAGAGGCAAAAACCCAGGAGTGCAGGCTGCATAACTCCTTTGCGTGCTCTTGGCTACAGAAGCTGCAATGTCTCAGATACACCCACCTGATGGGCAATCTCTGATCGCTTTTCAGAACTGCTGAGAGAAGGCTCTGGTTTGTGTTCTCACACTATACTAAAGGCTTGACCCAGGCCATGTGCTGTTATCATACTCTTTGTTGACTGTACTGTGCCTATCTAGAAGAAATGAAAAGAAAGTACCTAAAGCTTCCAAGTAGACCAGCAGCAGCCTCCAACCCAGCTGACCTTTGTAAACATCCTGCTGAGATGGTGTTCACATCTGTTGTGTATGTTTTTTTTGCAGAACACTCTGGAGCAATGCAGCGTCTGTGCAAAGCCCATCATGGAAAGGATCCTCCGAGCCACTGGGAAGGCCTACCATCCCCACTGCTTCACCTGTGTGATGTGCCATCGCAGCCTGGATGGGATCCCCTTCACGGTGGATGCCAGTGGGAACATCCACTGCATCGAGGATTTCCATAAGTATGCCCTAAGCTGCTTTCAGTGGCTTTGCTTATTGTCTTTCTCTTTGTTCCTAAAAATACTCCTTTTTTAGCCTGAGTGTCCAAAAAGATCTGAACCCTTTGCCATTTCCTCCCAAGGCTCTTAAATAATAGGCAGAGCTTTGCTCCAGGCAGGTGCACTGTGGCATACAAGATTAATTGGTTAGAGCCTGATATCTCTGTTTTGCTTAGATCTGAATTTGTGGGTAACCTCTATGTTCATCTGTTTTAAATGTTCTGCATTTCCCCCTGCCTTCCCCTGCACTCAGCTTGTGCACATTTCTCCTCACTGCCTGTACCTGCCCTTCCACATCGGCGTCTCCCCCCTTCTTCCACCAAGCAATTAAGAGAGGTCCTGTACTGTTGCACTCTGCAGGTGTTTGCTTACCGGCTAGAGGGATCTAGGTGGCCACAGGATGCTCACAGCTCCTCTTGTTTCTAGTTGCTAATTAGGTTTTTAAAGCTGCTAAAAATACAGCCCTGGTAATAATTTATAGTGAAACTGCTATTTAAAGTATGTTGAAAGGTATAGTTGCAAGTAGTTTCTGTCACTGCCATGCTACCACCCCCATCATCACAACTAATCTAGGGAAGACAGGTAGATATAATCAGAGCACAAATGTTTCCCCTGTATGGAAAAGACAGACACATTACACCCCTCAATTAAAAGAAGAAATCAATACTGACAAATGTGAGTTTACATCTCAACCATTTATCTCTTAATTTGTAAGGGGGTAGACTTAATGAGAGCCTTGTGACATCAGTGTGTGGGCCTGAAAGCTCAAAGAAGCAGGCTGACTTGACAGAAAGGGAAGCAGCCGCGATCAACTGGCATGTTAAAATCCAGGATGAGAATGTTCCCTGTAGCTCAGAGAGGCTGCGTTAATTGGCAGCTGCTGTGTTACCTTGCTTTTCTGTGCCAGCAGTCGTGTGTAAGGCAGAATTGCTCCTGAGCACAGGCCTAAGAGAAGGCTTACACACCACTCGGGCTCCTGAAGGATTTCCCTCACACCCACTTAAAAAAAAAAAGATTGGAGGCTGCTCCTTCCCCAAGCCCCACAGGCCAAGGGCTCACATGCCTTCAGGAGAAAGGTTGAGAGCAAGAGCTGCTATCCCATGTTGAAGTCTCTTGGCAGCGACTAGATCTGGACTTCAGGGCTCTGAGAGTGGGTAGTGGGAGGCTGTCAGTCCAAGGAAAGGACACAAAATTGTTGAGTGAAAGATTGAGGGGAAGGTGATGGGAATAACGTGAGACCTAATGTGACACTCAGAATGTCTTTGGCCAACCACACATTTAGGAGCACTTCAGCCAGCCCAGTTTTAATTCATAGAATCATAGAATAGTTGAGGTTGGAAGGGACCTCTAAAGGTCATCTAGTCCACCTCCCACTGCAACTGATCCAGGGTGACACGTTCTCCTGGTCTGGAGGTCAAGTGCTCTACATCTTGTACATTCTCTCGACAGCAAAACTATAGCTGATGCTCACACTGTCCCTTAGCTACCCCCTGAGCTTAGGCCCTGCAGTAGCACATCCACATCCCCTGAAATCTCCAGGAGTCATCTCTGGGTCCTGGGAGTTAATATTTGGCTCGTAATGGATTACCCACAGTGGCCTGGACGGACAAATGTTGAAGTATTTTTAAGCACCACATTTGAGCTAAATGGCACAAGGAAGCGCCTGCATAAAGCAGCATATAATTAACTGCGATTACAGCTCCGGTCAGATCATGATCCATTTAAGTTATTTTTCAGAGCACTCACTATAGCCACTGTTTAATTCATTTTTTCGTTAGATCGCAGCTACACAGACATCTTTCATCTGCTGCCAGTGAAATTAATATTTTTCTTTATTCCTAGTACAGATAGATTTTTAAATTTTTTTTTCCTTTCCTAAGCTAGCTAATTCTGAGGTGGTGCATGTGACAGGCTGGGTGGCAGACTCAATCTTTCCTAGGCATTTCAGAAGAGAAGCGCCTTTGATCTCCTTGTGTTCTGATGTTTGCCATAAGCATTGCCCTCTGTCGCTCCATAGCCTGTGACCCCAGCTCTCATTACATGGCAGCAGATTCTGTAGGTATGTTTCTTTTTTCTGAGCAGAATTTGCAGCCAGGGAATTGGTACCCATAGATTTTGAACCAAAACAGCAAATAACGATTCACCACAGGCTAAATGTTCTCAAGCATCTCCACCTGCCTAGGAGTAGAGATGGCCACTTCTCATGGGCAATTGCAGGGAGCAAAACCAGAGCTAATACAGAACATCTGTGAATTAGCCAGAAGGGCATACAGTGGGCAATATAAAGGGAAAAGGAAAGGTCTGTGCTCCTCTTGATCCCTGAGTTGACCTTGATTCAAGCTAGTCCCTTCACACAGTGATTGCCACTATGCAACTCAGGCTGACTGGAAGAGAGATTGTTGGTGTCTCTGCACCCAGACTTGTTCCCTACTAAGCCTGGGTAACCTGCTAATAGATAACCGCTAGAAAATGCAGCGAGTCAGAATTGCCATGATGCTGCTTGTTTGAGAGTGAGCACAGCCAGGAACGTGTGCTCTTGTATGCATAAGTGGGTAAGATGGCTCAGAAGTTAAAAATGGATGAGACAAACCTCAACAAATTAGTGTAGTGTAGGGCAAACCTTTTTACCCTCTCTATTAAGACTATTTACTGATTTGTTTCAATCTCCAAATTTAAATATTTTGATTTTTTTTTTTTCAAGAGATGCTCTTGAAGTAGATCCTTGTCATCTTTCTAAGCTTAGGGTTTTCATGGGATCTCTTGAAGTTAGGCTGGGGATTGAGCCTGAGGGTTGCAGCAGTGCATAGGTGTAAAAATTGTGGGTCATTCAACAGTTGTTATTCTATAGTTGTTAATTAGGGCAAGTAGAATATGCTTTACTGCCTGTCAGGTATTCTTGAAGTCTTCTCCTAATAGTCTGAAAAATGCTCTTAAATATCCTGCAAGCCTGAAATTGCATTGTAAGACTAAAGTGCTCCATCCTGTCTTCTTTCCAAGGAGGCAGCTGTGCAAAGCTGCAAACCATGACATGTACGTATGTGTGTGTGTGTTTGTACAAATGCACAAGTTTCTGGCTTGCTGGTGCAGTTAAAAACTTTCAGTCTGAGCTTGAGGATGACTGGGGCAGTCTCTTTCTTCTTCAGGAAATTTGCACCAAGATGTTCAGTGTGTAAGGAGCCCATCATGCCAGCCCCAGGACAAGAGGAGACTGTACGCATTGTTGCCTTGGATCGTGACTTCCATGTCCAGTGCTACCGGTGTGAGGTTAGTATTCTAATCACGTGAAGGACAGAAAGCAAAGGTTGGCTTAATTTAATCACCGCTTCATGTTATACACGCGTCAGGCATACCCTGTTGTAACACTGGCTCTACAATCAAATTACTTCATTGACTTCAGCATGCAAGGAATTTTTCCTCATTTATATCAGCACAAATGAGAAGAAAATCAGGTCCCTTGTTTATAACAGGTTCATTATGAGAGCAAAAGAATGTGACTCAGGTAATTAGGGCTTAATATTTGAGAACATCCTAAATTATAGCTTGGACACAAACGTTGCTCATGTTTATGTTCTTAAAATGAAAGCTAATGCATGTTAGAATTTGAGCAAGATTGTACAGGAAACTCAACATATGGCTCTGGCTTGAAGAATTTTAATGGACACATAAACATGATCATTCTTGTTTTGTGCAATGCTTTTTGTGCTACTTCCCTGTTCAGTTTCATTATGCACTTCATATAATTTTGATGGTAAGAATCTGAAGACAGACAAGAAAAATCACCTTAAAGCAATTAACATGTGGAAACAGCTGTGTTAGGGAACCTTCAAGAATTCTTCAATTCAAGTGTTACTTGCTGGATAATACATCAGCCAGATGGCAGGGTAAGAAAATGAGACCAAATGTATTTCTTATTGCAGTTGCAGGTTTTAATAACTTGAACCAGAAAGAAGGATGGACTAAGGCTTAAAGATCTAGACTGAGACTTGAGGCATCTGCTTTACTTCTCAATCTGACCCTGGCTTCCAGGGTACATATCAGCCCATTACTTAGGCCTTGTTTTTCTTAAAGATGCTGGGGCATTCCTGCACTAAATTTTGTAGAGCCTGATTAGTCATGCAGCGTGTTCCTATGCTGGCTGCTGAGATGCCTAGGCTTCACACACATGAATGTCAGAAGTAGATGCAGTGGAGAGCACGGACACTCACTTGGCCTTGATCTCCATGTGCCTCAACTGTCTCAAAAGGAACAACAGTGATATTCCTCTTTCCACCACTTGCATGCCAGGTGTATTTACAAGCACAGGTTTATGGTGCAGGGGCACGGCCTCTAAGCGAGCCGTAATTCCCTCACCACAGCTTTGACCAAGTGATTGCCTGATCACGCAGTGAGGGATAATTCCCAGCTTTCCTAGCAGCTGTGCTTAGCCTTACATACTTAGAGGCTGAGGTCTCCGGAACCAGGTTTTGGGCCTTTTAATGGGGTTTCCATCTGCCTCAGTGACATCCTCCTTTCAGCAACAATCTTTGAGCCAATTGCAATACAAACGCAGGTGACAATTCTGGGAAGGGGAGACAGGCGGGGAGTTGGCTTAGCTGTCACCCCTGGAATGGATGCTATAGCTTTGTGGCATTAACTCTTCTAAAGGAGATTACCTGTAGTCAGATATTGGTACCAGACTTTCTTTCCAGTGATGCTTCTTTTTTTATCATTTTTTGCATTAATAAATATGTGCTTAAATTTGATGTTTTCGCCAATGCTAAAGACCTTTCCTTCCTCAGAAATGTGAAGGGAGTAATCTCCTTTTATTTTCAATTGGATTAAGTTCAGCAGAGAGCTTGGGAACCCATCTCCTCTGCAGCATTGTCTCTTATCTGGAAATGACTTAATCGTGAAAGACATCACGTTCCTTAGCTTCATGCTTTATGCTGACTCAGGCTGGATCCTGTTACAAGGTGGAGAGTGAGGAGAGAGTTTCTTTGACTAATAGATTCTTCGCTTAATCTTGTTCTTCTTTCTTATTTACTTTGCTCTTTCTGTTTGCTTATTTCCTAGGACTGTGGTGGCCTCCTGTCTGAAGGGGACAATCAGGGCTGTTACCCTCTGGACGGGCACATCCTTTGCAAGACCTGCAACTCTGCTCGGATCCAGGCTCTGACTGCCAAGGCCAGCACTGATCTCTGAGTATCAACTGTGACCCTCCCCAGGATGCCCATTGGGGGATATTGCACAAGCTTTGCATGATTTCTTTCCAGCCTAGGGTCTGAATCTCTGTTTTAAAAAAGCAAACAAATGAAAAAAAAAA
>KZ505673.1:691257-747201 GCA_002844005.1 Limosa lapponica baueri
AAAAAAAAAACCAGAAAATTAAAACTGGAAGGCCTTGGAACAAGAGGGCAGTTCGAGAGGCCATGTTCAGACTGCCTATGACAGGCACCTCATTTAGACATGACTTTTCAGGAGGGCAGCGGGTAAGTCAGACCACCTGCTGTCACTGCGGCTGATGGAGATAAATTGTTACAGCACCAAAGTTATCTGCCTGTAGAAGGAGGTCTGAACATGGTCCTAACTGTATTTCTGTCCTGTCTCTTAAGAAGTTGTAGTGGTTTAACCCCAGTCAGCAAGCTAGGACCACACAACTACTCTTGCAGTTCTCGCCCTCCTCTCCCAAGAAGGGTAGGGAGAAGAGGGAGAAAAAGTGGGGAAAGGAAAGGGACCCTTTATCTTGTGGGTTGAGGTAAAGGCAGTTTAAGAGAACAATAACAGAAAATAACACTAGTAATAATGGTATCAGAATATATTAGATAAAATACTACAACACAAGTCGCTCTCACCACTTGGTGAACTGGTTGCCAGGTCCTCCTGAGCAGTGATCGTGGATTCCTGCTCCCCAGCCAACCTCCGTTTTTATACCAACTTGACATCTACGGTAAAGAATATTCCATTGGCCATTTCATTGTTCTGTCTGTGCTTATTCTCAGCTTCTATGGGAAGCTGAAAATAGTCCTTGAATAGTATAAACATCACCTAGCAACAACTAAAACAATATACATTAATGAAATTACTTTCATACCAAATTTGAAAACACGGCAACCACAAGAAAGAAAATTCACTCTGTTCCAGCTGAAACCAGGACAGTAGTACATGAAGGTAGAAGGTGAAAGATGGCTGAGCCAGTTCTTTCTCCCAAGTTATTTTGAGAACCTGACCAGCTCTCATTAAAGTCATGGGGAGCTTCCCTTTGACTTTAATAGGATCTGGATCACCAGCAGAAGTAGCTTCACTGGCCTGGAAGGTGTGAGAGCAGACACAGCATTCCTCTCATCACAACATGACAAACAATGCAACTTCAACTGTACTGCACCTAAGAGTGTAGGTATGACCTTGTATCCTTGGGACATGGATTTGTTACCTACTTTTTTTTTTTCTTAGGCCCTTCCTTGTCTCCATTCCCTTCCAGTTCAATACGGTTTTTTCTCTTTCTTATGAAATTATATTTTGCTATTGCATAAATTTATTCAGCAGTGATGCTTCCAGTTCACAATGTATGAGCAATCACACAAAGATGTGAGCTTGCACACACTATACACTACACACACACTACACACACATACACACGCACACACACACAATGTGCTTTTGATTTACCAGAGGTATAAGCCAATCATGTTCCCATTGAGAAGGTCTTTTAAGGATGTGGGGCTGGAAACACATTTTTAAAATCCCAGTGGTTAAAAAAAAAATAAAGACTACGTAGAACTGTGGTGCAAAGCGATGCTCAAAAAAATCTTATGCCACTCTCTCACACACCCTGTTTTAGTAGGACCACTGGCAGTATTTGTTTCTGGGTAGACATTTAAGCAACAGAATCTTTTTCAAACCCTTGTTTATTGCAATAGGAGGATTTTCCTTCAACTGCAATGGGGATTGAATTAGGCCTTGGGATATACATTTCTCTGATATTAACACACGTGATCTGGAGCTCTTATTAAAAAAATTAAGGATCTTATTTCAACAACAGCAAAAAGGATCCTCCTAAATACATGCTGTTGTTCAGTTTTTATCTTAAGAAAGCTAAGAAGGTATTAAATCCTTCTCTATGGCATTCCAAAAAGTAAGCTCTTTTTTTTTTCACCTCTTTCATTTTCATCCCAGCCACTTATAACTTCTGTCTGGTGAAATGTCATTGCAGAAGAGTGCTGGGGCAGTAGCAGCATTTTCATCTTCGGTCCAGAATTAATACGTATGCCAAGGTAAATAAAAGCTGGGCACAGATAATCTTTTTTTCTCATGTTGGTGGGTTGGTTTGGGTTTTTTTTAAGTTTTGTTAATTAAAAAAAAAAATTAGAAATCCACAGCGCTCTGAGCAGCTATAATATTCTTGTTCATGAAACCCATAATAACTAAGGTGCAAATTACATAGTGAGGGAGTAATTTTCATATCACTGAATTGACATTAATATCTTATTTGCAGATGTAATCAAAGAAAATACCTTTCTTTGCACTTAACAAATTAACAAGCAGAACTGAAAGAGTTGCAGGCTGATTGACCATATAAGTGGCAAACTGGCACTTTTCAAGAGTAAGTTATAAGAATTTTTTTCATGCACCTACTGAAAAACACTAAGAATGTGGTGCTTTCATCTTTATTCTCTACAACAGAAGCCTGATATAATTATACCCACTAATGCTGAAAAGAAAAGGTTAGATGAGCTAGACTGATAGGAAACAAAGAGGAAAAACTGAGATATTCACTGCAGCTCCTGCAAATGGTGCATTTCCTTTCAGCTTAGCTCTAACCTTTATGGAAGAGCACTGTGAAATGTAATAGCTTTAACTGTATACAGTAAATTCAAATACAGAAATACCAGTCTGAAACCTCTGTTCCTTACATGGTTTATATGTTGGCAAACTCCACCAGTGTCAGGGAAGTTTCCCAAAATTCACAGCTCAGAATGAATCCTTCTTTGTAGAAGGGTGGCACCATTAAGCAAAAGAAATCATTCTCCATCATAGTGGCTGCGCTGAAGCAATTTGCCTTTTTATACTAGATTTCGCTCTGGCCTTCAAGAATTTTTCTGCCTCAGACATAAACAGATTTTTTCGTACCGTGACTCCTGCCAGGTTCCATCTGGGCTCCTGCTCCCTGAACCGTGGCACGTAAGATACTTCTGAGCTCGCTTCTTTACATGCAGTCTGCACCACCACCAGTCAAAAAAACCTCACAACTATTGAGCAAATGCAGTTTGAACTAACACTATAAAAACACAGGAGATCAGACCTGGGATTGCGAACACCACTGTATCCCTGTGGAGGGTTTTACACTTCTGCAAGCACATGATGCTCTTGGGTACAGAATAAGCTATCCATTGGGCAGCAAACGTAGCTCTGATCTTCCTTACTCTTGTTAATGTTAAATCAAGCAGCTGATAAGACTCTCCTGAATAACATTGGGGTAATTGATGGAAACAAGCTCTTGTGCCTTCCTGCAGAATGTGGCTTAGACTAAGGAGGACCGAAGTCCAGAGCCTTTGGGCTTTTTATGGCCCTGCCATAGGCTGGCCTTGGAGGAAGTCATATGGCTTCTCGTCTTCCGCCCTCTGCACGAGAGGGCTTCTTTCCAACTTCCCAGGGACGTTATGGGAATTAAACTAATCACAGATTGGCCAAAGTACTGATTTTTGGAGTTCTGTCTTCTTTTTCCAGAAAAGTTTGCTGGTATGTAGGTTTGGGATTCCAGCCTATTTCAAAGCTAAGGGCCAGCCAGGAGATGTAGATCTGAATCGTCTGTGTTATTAGGGTGCTGTGGTGAGTTGGGCTGGCATGCAGGGAGGTGAGAGCCAAACTTTTCAGGCATTAAATACTCTATGGATGGAAGATGTTTGACAAAGATTGAGCAGTGTTGACATTTGAGGTACTGTGGCTAATTTCTAGACCTGACACATCTGGGCAAAGGTACTATCATGCTTTTGTTTTCATCCCTGAAACACCAAAGCCATCTGCCTGTTGGAAGGAGTGAGCGTCCAAAACACTCTTCTTTATTTTCTGTAATGCGTGTGGTTTTGGCTTCTAAGACTGCTATAAATATATTCAGAAAATATTGCATAAATGTATATACATCACAGAGGCTCTCATCACCCACATGTGTATGGAAATCTCCACTCTGATGCTTCAGGATTTAATTAGGAAATGCTGGTGGACTTATCTCAATTGCACTGCAATTAAGAACCACTGGGATATTGCTTCATCATAATATTTATCACATATTTATAATATATCCTGTTTTATCTGTTCCAAAGAGGGAGTCTTTTTGCCAAAGAGACCTTGCTTTTCTTAAGGTGCACTTCTAAGCCATGATAAAAATTCACATCGTCTGTAGCTGTGGTAATGTCCAACCTATTGCTTTCAGAAAGAATTGGAAGATCACACAGACATTTCTGTTCAAGTCTGCAGAGTTTTTGCTTATGCTACTTTGGCTTTGTCTAACATTTATTGGCAAGTAGGGCCTGATCCCGTGATTTGTGTGGCCAGACGGGGCCAAGGCGGGGGGGGTCCAGGATTAGGTTCTAATTCAGCAAAAATATTTAAGCCCGTGGGGTTTGTTTAAGCACAGGCTTAAAGCCACTGCATGGTGTGACGTAAGCCATGGGCCTACAGTCATTAATACCAGACTGATTCTGTGTTACCCAGTCATATAGATTTGATCTGGGTAGGATGTGGGCACAGTCAAATTTCTATCAAGTTACCCAGAGCACATGAAGTGGCTCCTGTGTTACCCTTATGCCAACTGCAGGAGGGCACCTGGTGGTAGATCCCGTGCAGCATTTAGACAACTGGAGGATGAGTTATTACAAAATCAGTGCTTTGTGTCTGGTGGCTGTGGCACTTCCCATATGTCACAAGTAGCCCTACAGCCAGATTTACTGTATCTTTGAACCATGGCTTTAAAACTGTCTACTTAAACTTTCTCCGGAAGATTGGGTTGCCTTGGTTACAGCCCAATCCTTAAGCGTATCCCCAAGGCTAACTCTAGTATTTTGTGAATGTGATGGTTTTATTGTCGCTTATTTTAATCATTGCCTCAATGTTGCATTTAAAAAGAGAAAGCAACACCGTTGCCTTAGCCTATCAGATAATGCACCTTTAATTTTGATTTTGGGGTTTTTTTTAATATTTTAATTCTTAGATTTTTATCATGGCTGTGAAACACTAGGGTAATGACTTAATCATAGAGGTGTGGGAATACCAAAGTGTTTATCATAGTGAACTCTATATAATAGCATTCGTCCTGATGGCAGGAGCGAGACTGTTATTAGACACAGGCCTTAAGTTGACTTTCTGCCTATCAGCAAAAGGTGCCTGAGAAGAATGAGAAAAAAGTGTCTTTTAGAGAAATGGCGGTTGTTGAAGAGAATACGCAACAGGTCATACTGAAATCTCTTTGGACCTGTTACGGCTGCTGCCTGGCTGTGGTCAACCAAGTCTAGCTTAGGTTTGATAAATGCTGGTTCCTTTTGATTTTGAGAAAGTCCAGCAGACGAGGGATAACAGGACCCAGGAGAAGGTCCTCGAGGGAAATCCTGTGTCTTTTCCCTCCTTCAGCTTTAGAGATAAATGTTAGACACTGTGTGCTTCAGCTGAATGGCTCGGAAAGGATTTGAGTTTGTAGTTGTCTCCTATAGATATCTGGTTCCTGCAGTTGGCTCATCATGTTGATTTGCTGTTTGTTCACCGAGTTGGGTCAACTACACCTTATATAGACTTCAATACTGTAAGTCAGGGCTGTCAGAGAGAGAAATGCTGAACAATCTCACTGTGGTGAAATTCCCATGAGAAAACACTAGTGATGGTAATTGAGGGCTTGTTGCCAAGGGCTAGCAGGAACTAAGTACTATCTAGAGGTTCGTAAAGTACAAATTGAGAGAGCTGTGAGAACACTACTTCCAGTTACGGCTGGTCACAATTTTTACACTAAAGTATGTGATCTCAGAAGGGCAGTTTTTTTAAATGGGAAATTCTCTCTTTTTGCAATGTTATCCACAGCAGTTTTTTGTTTTGCTATTATGATTAAAACCAGATTGAATTTTTATAAATTAATAAATTTCAGAATTGTTGACAAATATTTTCATTTCTCAAAAACCCATGTCTTCTTTCTCAGTTTTTTGTAGTTCTTGGGTTTCTTCTGCTGGTAAAGTAAAGTTTCTGTGATGATTTTGAAAACTTCTTTGGATAAAAATTCTATTTAAAAGCAAGCACATGTGTTCTTGGCAACTGGTTCGATATCGGACCTGGTGAAATAAAAAAAAGCTTTGAAACTTTTCATAAGATTTTTTTTTTGCTATTTTTAACTAGTTTTGCTGATTTTGAAGTCACTGTTCCTATGTTAGAATAATCCAAATAATGTGACTCTTCTTAAAATAAGTGTCACTTCTGTTGGGTTCATTTTTCTGTCCCATCTTAAAGCCATGGAGTGGCTGACTATGGGGAGTGCCAGGGTCTTTTTCTGTGATAATTGCAATTTTCTTCTTTGGGCTTTTTTTTTCCCCCCTAATTACTGAAAAGTAAGTACATTATGGCAACTGCCATGACGATCAAGAGATACTGATTGAACTCCATCTCCATGTACCCTTCAGGGCTTGGGAATGGCATTTCTCCTTGAACATTTCTAGAAATGCTACCTGGCTTCCTCAGCATTTCAAGTTTGAATTTGCAACAGTCGATTGCCCGATTGGCATTTGGAGCATGAGACTTTAAGCTTGTGAAATAATAACATTCAGCCAGCATCTGAAAATCGAAGAGAAAAACCGTAACCTTGGTAGGTTTCCTGGTGGCCATTGAGGAGCAACTCTCATTTCAGCCTGGAAATTCTCTGCTGTGATCTGAAAAAACTGCTCTCAAATGCTTGCAGACCACTGTGAACTCACACGTTAAGTGGTTGTGGGCCTACAAATAAGTAGAAATACAGGCTGTGATACTGAGCACTGCTACTTATACCCCACTGGACTTTATTCCTGGCTACGTGTTCCTGGTCTCTTTGGCTTCATGTTACATGTGGAAGCAATGGAGTTGATCACTGGTATCAAGAGCGTTCAGTTCCAACGTTTTTTTTTTATTTTGCTGTCTGTCCACATTTCTCATCATACCTAGATCTTTTAGAAAATGAGGAAAGAAACAGAAGCCCCAGGTGGTGGCATTACCTTTACATTTCCAGGGGTTAGAGTCCCTCACTGGGAACATGACATTTGGGGTGTCTGTACTTTTTTGCCTCTGCCTCTCTTTGTCCACAAGCAGCTCTTACCCGCTTTTTCCTTTTGTTCAATGTGCACTTGTCTTTGCAGTGAAGATGGTATATGGTGTGTTACTTACTTCACAGAGGTGTTGTGAGTCTTAGCTAGTAGCTGGAAAAACTTTTCCAGATCTTTAATCAAGTAGTTTAGTGCATCCATAGTATCAGTGGCCTGCCACATGGATATCAAAGCAAATTATTATAATTATTGCTTTTAAAATGATTATGAAATTGTGCCTTACTTTTTCAGTCATATTTAACTATGTAATTTAGAACCACATGATTGCAGGGATTTATCATGAAGAAATTTGTTTGAAGGATAGTTTATTTGTTTTTAAAAAATTTTTTCTCCAAAACTGAATTTATTAGTTTTTCCTCTTTTATTTTTTCTTCCAGTTTTATTCCTTTAATATGTTTGTGTAAAAGGGCAGCCAGAATTTGCATTCGTAAGAGACGGATTTTATTTGGTCTTGTATGTGGAGCTTTCATTTTCTTTTATGTTACTTCAGGAAAATTCCTCTCTGCCTGATTACTCATACTTAGATGTCTTTAAATGCAGGCTGACCAGTAAGGGTTTTTTGTTGTTGTTTAATTTAGTGTGTGGTTTGCTTTGTGGGTTGTTTTTTTTTTTTTAATTAACCAGATACCAGGTACTGGGGAGGCATTGCACATTAATGCAGAATATTAGTGCTCATTTTGCTTAAAAAAGATGAAATAAGAGTTTTTCCCTGTCTTCGGTGCAGTTTTGTTACTGTTTTGTGTGCAACACTAATATTAAGCCAGGCTGTAAAGGCAGAATACTCAGAGTGACCTACTTCCATTCACCAGCAAGAATCCTTTGTCAGCTGACTCCTGTTTGTTTGTTCATTTTTAAATGTCGGATTACAGAACGAGCATCTCCTAAAGATGAAAGAAAACAGTGTTTTCATGTGCAGGAAATTTGGGGTTGCACTAACAGAACGTTTTCTTTGTGAATTTGGATGTCATGGTGTTTTAAGCTCCTGCCTGGAGCCGAAATCAATTTGGCCTCTCATCCAGTTCATCTCACTGGTGCTCCTAAAAGGCTGCAGCCCTGCAAAAGCTCATGCAGCATTTTTGGCTGCTTTCCCTTGCTCCCATTTGGTACATATTTGCACAATTTAACTGAGCTTTTCTTTCTGCTGAAGGTCAGATGCAAGCGATACGAAACACTAAACTTTATAAACAAGCAAAGCCATTTCAACCACAGCATTTTGGACTAGAATGGATTTTTAGGTGGCGCACTGTCTGCTGGCTTTTGGAGAGGGGATCCTGAGACTACATTGGACTGGAACAGGATGCAAAGCCACAAGCCTTGGTTTTTTTAATAAACTACTTACTGTAATCCAGCTACACAGTTTCAGCCTCACACTTCAGAAGAAGCTTCCAGCAGCAATGCACGTACAGGCACTTTCTCTCTTGCAGAAAGTGAAACTTTCCCAACCAGAGTAAATTTAACCTATTGCATAAGATGCTGGAAGTTTTGCGTTTCTTTTTTTTATTTTTTTTTTTTTCCTTGGGATTCTCACTGTAACCTCTATGTGCAGAGGATGAATAGCTTTTCTTTTTCCCCCCCTTTTTTTTTTTTGGACAAGATTAGATGTTGCATATTGATGAGCTACCATTTCAAAGGTCCGTGGGGCTTTGGAACGTATTAAGAATCTCTGAAGTTTAATATTCACCATGTTTTAAATATTCAGAAGGAAAAATCTGCATAAAATGGCTTTTGATAAATACATTCTAGGGATTCTTTCTTTCTGTCTTATGCAAGTGTTGTGGGGATTGTGGCTGTGCCAGTTTTGTTCCAAAGTCTTTTGTTTCAGCATTTCAGGACCATTTTGATCCAATTTGTATGCCCAGTGCTTGTCCCGAAGTCTTCTGTGATTCCTGCTGGAACTGTACAGCAGGCAGGTGGATGTGACCAAGGCAAAGGCGCATCTGAGCATCGTAACTACTGAGTGTCTGCTTGATTGCTCCCCTCCTTATGACAGCTGGGCACATCCAGCCTTTTTCTGCCCCTGCTTTTTGTGATGCATCTTGGGATTAGCCCAGTGGTTGGGCCTGGCTGAGATCTTTCTGCAAAGTCGCTCCACACCAGTGGGGATTTGAGAATGGAGAGGGCAAGATCCTGGGTGAAGGACCAAAGCAAAGTGCCATTCAATGCTTCTCAGATCTCACGGGGCAGTTTCCCCTTCCTTGGAAGTCCCTCTTTGGTAGGAGTCTCAGCAGTAAGAGAAGTGCCTTTAGGAGAAATCTTTCCTGGGAGATGCCCTATTTCCCATGCTGTTGAAAATCCAATTGAAGCTTTAGATGAGGAGGATCAGTTATGGGTTGCAAACACGCAGCTATTTTATTGTATTATTAACTCTCTTGTTTGCCTTACCCTTGATATCCCATGGTCCGTACCATGGTGTGCAGGGACAGCTTCTTTGGTCCTGCTCACACACAGCTTTAACTTTTCATGCCAGTTCCCTATTGAATCAGCGCATGGTACTTGTTCTCAGGACCGCTCTGGCTTGGGTCAAGGGCATCTTGCTTTCAGGTTTTGGCTTACAAATAATGCAGCCCTTTCAAACTCAGCTTTCTCCTCTCACGTATTCCTGACAGAAATAGGATTTTAAATATTTCATAGCATTCTTCTTTCTTCTTCTTCTTTTTTGCCATGTGCCTTGAAAACATTGTCAGATTACGATCTGGGTGGGGGTTTTCAGGATAGATTTCCTTTCCTTCTTGATTGTGTGGTGTAGGTTTGCAATGAGAGCTTTTTTCCTTTTTTCTTTTTTTTTTGTTTGTTTTGTTTAGTCTCACAGAACAGATGCCTTCAGTTTATGCAGAGAAAGATTGTCTATGATTAGAGCTAATCCAGGATGGCAGGATTGGACCCCCACAGTGAAAGCTAGAAAAGTGATTGCAAAAGTATTCTATTTCTCCTTTATTAATTACACAGGAAGTTTCCACCGAAGGCTCATGTAGCACAACTGGCCTATGTAATAAGTAGCAGGGCCTGTAATTACAGTCTGTCTTCTGATCCTATCTGTGCTCTGGCTTTCTAGGCACCACAGTTCTATTTACATCTGTATCTTTGTCACCTTTTAAATTTTTGATTGGTCACTGAGGGAAGTAGAGCACAAGCTGTGAGCCCTGCGGAGGTGCAGCAAGTCTAAATGAGGGAGACCTCTTCCTTCTCAGGTATCTGCCTGATTTGGGACACAGAACAAAGCACGAGGAAGAGGGGGGGTTTACCAGCCGTGCAGCGAAGGGAGCGGGGCTGCTTGCCAACTGGGTATCTTTCAAGATCTTGAAGTCTTTGTAGGACTGGAAATGCGAACCTTTTACAGGCCTTAACTAGCGTACTATCCTGTGCGGGAGTTTATAGATCAGCATTTTTTTGATCAGAGCAGTTTCTACAGGATTTGACCTTTCTTTTCTGTAGGATTCAGGGGTTTATGGTTGCAAAGAGATCCTTCCACATACGGCATGGGGACGGAGATGGCTTTTGGCATCATGCAGAAAAGCTGGGCTAGAAACCCTGGTATCAATGTGTAAAGCAAGAGTAACTTGAGTGGAAAGGGGAAGGCAGTGATTTACACATGGTTCAGCACCAAGTTCACCAGCTCTGGGCACCAGCAAGCGCAGCCTCAAACAGATCAGCCCACTGAGGTGTCAATCCTGACACCTGGCAATAAGTAAATGGGCTCCCCATGAAAGTGGTGCTGGTCACTCAGGCAATAATCTCTTTTCTCTGGAACGTGCACTAAAGTTAGGGTAAAACTACAGAATTTTGCCCCCCCAGTCTTTTTCTCCAAGGCATACTCCCAGTGCTAGGTTTGATCAAGAGGAATGAAAGCTATTGTGCAAATGCTATATGCAAAAATAAAATATTAACAATCCACTACATGTACTTTTATTGTCCATTAAACTGTTATGCAAATAGTCTCTTTTCTGCAGCTTTCACTGCTATTTAATTATTTTTGGTCTGACTTCTGTTTTTAAAAAAAAACTCAATTATTTTTTTTTTCTAACTCTACTTCTAAGAAAGTTGATGCTTTAAAGGAAAAAAACCCTTGGTTTCAAACATGGGTTTTTCAGGCTTCGAAATTAATAATTTCTACACCTGACCCAGTTCCTGCAGCTGCCAAAAAAGAAAAGAGAAAGCTATTTAAATTTCTCATAGAACCATTTATCTCTTAAAATATGCCAAGGCAATTTGAGGTGGGGGTGGAGACTCAGCTATTTATCTCAGCAGCTTGATTTTTCTCTTTATGTTTCTAACTGTCAAGGGAAAAAAAACCAGTAGGAAGCTATTCTTGGGCTATTATTGATGTATTGTGTTGCCATTATGCAGGATGTCTGCTTTGCTATATACGGAAGGACATTAATAATAGCCATCTCCCCTGCCCCCACCCTCGGTTCCTCTTTGAGAAGATATGGTTTAAACTGGAGCATTTGCCGTGTTCAATTTGCTGCTCCCTCCTCCCCTTCCCCCAATTCATTCCCAAACTAGTTTGGGGAACAGGACTAAGGGAATGAGACAGGTTATATTTGCCATTTTTCTGCCTATTTGTGTGGTTGCTCCAGGCAAGTCATTTCCATGCCACGTACCTGTCTACCCTCTTCCTTCCCGTGTATTGCCTCTCCTTTCATTTCACCAGAGCAAAAAAAAACCTTTCTCGCTGTCTTTTTCTCACAGGGGCTGGCTGGCAGAACGGGCTCAGCAACAGACCTCTGATTTGTTATTACCCAGCATTTCGTGTCCAGAGACGTTGATTTCTTCGTTATTTCCCATAAGTAGGAAAAAGCATTCTTGTTCCCATCCCTCCTACCCCAGGTTTAAAACATTGTTATGAAACTTTAAAGGGTCCGTCCGCTTGTTTAAAGACTCGGATGCTTGTTTTATTTTTGGAAGCAGAGTGTACGGTGAACAGGAATAGTTTGATGTTTAAAAAATAGCCCCACTTCAGCATTCCCCTGAAGTGCGGGAAGTCCTGTCTCCGCAGGTCTGTGCCAGCAGCGTGACAGCCCAGAGAGCAAAGCTGACTTGAATAGGAAAAACAACTGGCCTGTCCCATTTCATCTGTGAGAAGAAAGAGGTGAAAATAATAAACGTGGCAAAAAATAAAGGGCATAATTGCTCTGGTTTTTTTTTTTTTTTAATGGCTGTTCCTACATCTCGAGCTAATTTTGTTCCGTAGAAGCTTTGCTTATTCAGCATTTGTGACAGTCAGGACCACGTGCTTTTTCACAGTGTCATTATTTTCACTCGTTGTTTGTTCTGTCCTAGTCTTGCTCTGGTCCCTATGTGGTATGGAGCCATTTTGGTTCGGACACTGAATTAAATCAAAGTTAGGAGATCTGTCTAGGAAAGCTCACCTAGAGTTTAGGACCGGAAGATGCAATCAGAATATTTTCCAGTTTTGATACAGAGCGATTTTCCAAATATGAATTCTAGATGGGAGGAATGCCTTCATTTGGGAGAATGCTCAGATTTCAACAGGAAGGGGAGATGGCAATTCAGTGTAGTTTCTTGTTGCTTTTGTTGTCTTCCTTGGTGGTGGCCAAGGAGAAAAATGCCACTCTCTGAACTGTTCCCTATACTAGATCCAGAACCCAGCACCTTCTTTGCAGATGTTTGCTCCAGCTCCAGCTCGCCACACTGTTGCAGCATGGGAACGAGGAAGGCCTGCTAACGAAGCGAGGTCAGCCTCATCCTCTCTGTAGTCAGAGGTGCTCCCCATGGTGGGTCTGTGTCCAGCCGAGGGCTTGATCCTGCCTTCCTAGTGCAAGTATTTTGCCAGAAACAGGTGTTTTCTCTCTGCCATTAGCTGTGGGATTGTGTGCAATGATTAGGATTTGCAGGGAGGGAGGAGAAGATCCTGTTCCAATTAGGCTGCCTTTGTGCTAATGTTTCATTCAAGGCTGTATGAGATAAGAGCAGTTTGCACTGAAATGCACAGCCGGAGGTTGTGGGTTGCGTTTCAACTATGTTGAGATGGTACCCATTGAAAATACAGAACTGGGGCACTCTTTTACATCTGCCCGTGCTTTACTGACAGCTCTGTATGGGTTGGAAACCCATTTCAGTTTGGCAAATGGACATTTTCTGCCTTGTCCCCTGAGCCTGTTGTAGTTCTTTGCTTTATCCACCTAGAAAATAGTATTTCTATTGTGCCTAATGCCTAAGTAGCTAAGCACCTGACAAACATATAAGGAGAACAACCAGCAAGGTGAAGAGTAGGCTATTAACAGAGCTGCCTGTACAAAAAGCATATTCCGTTTTCTTCGCTATGTGCCTTTTCAGAGACCTGCGGTGCTCCTTTATGGGCAGCAGAGAAATAGCCCTAGTGCCGAGCAGGGATGGGAACTACGAGAATGATGTAGAACAGAAGCAAGAGGTTAATTTTGAGCATCTGGTCTCCATTGGGGTAAGCAAAGTAATGGCTTTATCCCATCAGCACTGCTTGCCGTCTTGCTTAACGCACCTCACTGTCTGGTAGGCAGCTGTTCAGTAGTGGAGGTGCTTGGGTATATCTCCTCAAATGTCTCTGTCTTATCAGAACTCCAGAGTCATTCATATCTGGAGATTTTATTCACCTAATATTGTCTCTTATAAGCTCTCTGTTATTCATTTTTTTTATATAATGCTAGAAGAGAAAATTTGAAGGTGAACCAAAGGCTGGGTGCTTGATTGGTGCTACTGTATTAAAAAGGCTGATGTGCTCTTACTTTCAATCCCCAAAATCGTGGTTTAGGAAACTTTTCCCTGCTGTGGTCAGAGAGGAAATGCAAGGTTTATTGGAAATGCAGCAAAGGGAAAGGTTTGATGTTTTGATGCTTAGTGCTGCACTGCTGTGACCTCCTCTGCTGTCCATCTGGAGAGTGAGGACAGTATTGGTAGAGGTATGGGCAGAGCAAAGTTATGCTTGGACTTTCTCATGATCTTGCTAGACAGGATCTGCCTTGGTGAGACTTCAACTTCTTTAAGGGTCCTATAGTTTCCCATGCCACAGCTTGTGTTTTTGACAGCCTCCAGTGCCTTCCCTCCAGTTGGTCAAATGAGAGACCAGGACTATTATTTCCGCAGTTTGGGTAACAGCGCTTTCCAGCTCAGAACAAACAGCAGAGGTTTGTTGTGTTTCCGAGCCTAATCTCTCATGCTGGGTTTACCTGTGGGCTGATACAAGGGGGTCTGAACCTGGTCATTGCAGAAGGATTCCTCTTGGCTAACTGCCTCGTGGCAAACCCCCTGAGGGCTGGGAGATTGGCTTAGCCCTTTCACACTGCAGGGAGTAAGTGCCCCCAGGAATGTATTTGTCCTATGTAGCTGCTATGCTTTGGCCTGTCCCTGCCAACTATAGACCTCTCTGCTCTAGGGTTCACCGCTGAAGTTTTTTGGATGTACAGTAATTCATAGAGAGTGACTAGGACAGGTTTGAGGGAGAATTTCAGCTTTATGGTAGCTGTTGGTTTAGCCCTTGAGATAGAGAAGGCTTTTCGTTGTTGCCTTTGTTGCAGTTGGGAGGGTGGTGTGACTGACCACACTTCTCTTTGTCCTGCTGCCAGTAGACAGAGGCTCTCAGTGGTATGGGAAGCATCTTCCTTTTAAATGTGAATCACTAGCGTAGGTCTCTGGGCAAGAAAGGGGCACAGGGAGGCATTCCCTATGTGAGGGATGCCTTCTGCTGCACACTCCATGCCCTGGGATCCTAATGAAGTAACATTACTTGAGCTTTTAGGACTGGTCTCCTATCTGTCAGAGCTTGGGGGTACCAGAGCTTTACCCCTTGCTGAGCACAAGCACTACCCGAGTCTGTGAGGGGCCCAATCCTGCTGCCGTTGGAGTTTTCCCAAATCCTGTGAGTTGCTGAGTGCACCCCCTGTGAACTGCCTCCCCTCTCACTGAACCCATCAGGCCACTTGTCCCCTTCATTGACTACTTCCGTAGGGCTTTGAGGGGGCACTCAGGAAATGCAGTCAGCACCTTACAGGATTGATCCGCTAGGTAGTATATGAAGTTTTTTCTCTGGTAACTTGTGTGCATGAATTGAAAACAATTTATTCCAGTTTGTTCTGAGGACAGATGCAGCATATACTCATTTTCTATATTTATAAATATATATAGATATATATTTTGTTCTCAGCTAGTTACCTCTTCTAAACTGCAAATTTCAGAGCAACCGGCATATATTTTTTATTCAACACATAAAATGACTTTTTACAGTAAGAGAATGAAAGCTGTTTTAAGCATGTGTTTTCTGTATTTTTATTACGCATTATCCAATTATATTGAGATGTATTTTGCTCTTTGCTCTTTCAGTTGTTATCCTTTTTATCAGTTATGCTTTTCTAATGTTTTGTAAGGGAAAATAAATATGCAAAATCGCCAGATGCCTTTTTTTCTTTGCAGAAGAAGTATCACAAATGCTTTTTTATTACATTTTACCAATCCAATAAACTCCTTATAAATTTCATTTTTGTTTGCTAGCGTGTGAAATTATTTTTTCAAGTCGAATGGTATTTACTTTCTCCCAACCTCCACCTGCAATTATGCTTCATATCCTCCATCTCTCTCTTTTGGGTTCAAAATTTCACTGTGTGGCTCCTCAACATACTTAATGCAAGAGCCTCTTTCACTCTTGGGTGAAGCAAAGATGCTAGAAATATGTCACAAGAGAGGCTACCCCCTGCTTGAAATGGCCATCCTTGATGAATGTTGCGCTGTTCTTAGAAATGTGTGCCTTTGCAGTAGAGAGCACTCCATTCCTGAACCATGAGGTCATCTGCAGAGGTGGGTTATGTGCGAGGTTGCCCACAAGTATTCTCAAATTTGAGTTGTTATTGGGTGACAGAAGAGCCAAGCACTTTAGCCAAGCACTAAATGGGGGCACATTATTCAAACTATTATGGGGAGAGTAGAAAGAAGTGTGGTTTGCAAAGCCTGTCTCATCTAGGAAGTTGTTTCTAGGCTGTCATTGCAGTAAATAATCAGGATTGTTCCTGGTCCAGTCCAATCTGCTTCAAAAATACCACTGACCACCACACAGCCTGACCTTCACCTCTCCAGCCAGGGAACCTGGCACAGCACCAAACCCTCACCGAATGCTTTCCCTGACCGATGTGCTTCAAGTGACGGGGAATCCAGTGTATCCTGGTAAGGTTTTCCAATAGCCGTTTCTTAGGGGCTAAATATCTGCACCCTGCTTATAGCCTCTGTTTTTCTACCCTCTCTGTCTTTGGACCTTTTTATAAAAGCCCTTTGCTCTCAGAAGTCTTTTCCTGAGCAGAGCTGCACAGTCTGTCTTCAACATGGGATTCATCTCAATGGACTTCAGCAGCCTGGAAGACAGCTTTGATGTCCAAGGTGGCCCTCTAGTCAGTGGAGAAGCTCTGTGATCTTTTCTTTAGGTGAGCATCTGAGACAGGTTTGTTTTGTTTCTTTAAGGGTTAAATGAGATGAATACTGTCCTCCATTCATATCAGAAAAAGTAGTTTTCCTAAAACAGTTTTTCACGGAGTTGTAGGAAGATCCCAAGGCACACAATACAGCTAAACCCATTCCCCATTTGTCACTCCCAACAAAATTTTATCTAGTGTCCCCTTGAAGACATCTGCAGGTGGAGAGCCCACAAGCTCCCTTGGCAGTCTGTTCTGTAGCAGCGTTGTCTTCACCCTGTCCAGACTAAATTTCTTGGCTGCAAATTAAATCTCATACTTCCTTTTCCACCTCGAGTGAACATGAAGGGCTTCTTCAGTAGGTTATGTATTGTCAGGGGAAGCTGCGTTAGCCATGGAAGGAGGCACAAGCAGCAGCTTTGCTCCCAGCTCCTCCTCCCCTTCCCCAGGGGACTTTAGGAAGGGCCCATGTTCTCCCTCAGGAAAGGACAAACTCTGCAGCCTGTTCCTACAGGACACAGGAGTCTAACAGGCTTTGTGTTGGCAGTAAAGGGAGTGTGATGGTGCAGGCTTTCAAGTCCATTCAAACAGCTGTATAGTTTTCCAAACTCGGTATTATTACTTCCTTTATAGCACAAGGTATTTTTTCCTAAGCTTGTTACGATGGAAAAGTTCCAGGGATGTGTTGTCCACGCGCAAATCAAAATGCATTAGCAGGCCAGGGGCCAGAGGCAAGGGCCAAGGGTGGGGGAGCTATTAATTCGATAATTTGGCACTGCTTTTCTTGCAATCAAAGGCAACAAGAATCCTTTGAAGACAATGAAAGCTTTGGGAGTGAAATGTATTTAAAACCTAGGTGCCAACGCTGCCCATACCAGCGAATGAGGGCAGGATGGAGGCCATGTATTTGGCAGCCCCACAGGTTGCTCTGTTGGTGATGTTCCTGGTCAAATGAAGAAGCAGTCATACAGCTGGGTTCTCCTGATGCAGTGGCTGTCTCCAACTGTGGCTACTGGAGATTTAACCAAACCAAGATGGATCTGGTATGTTTATCTTGAAGATATCTACACTAACTTGCTGTGTGACTTCCTCTGTGTCACAAATGGAGTTTTATTACTGAGCAAGGATGACTTTTGCTTTCTAGTCAATTTTGAGAAGACTTTGGGCTTTGTAAGATTCCTCAGGGGATTTCAGATCTATGGAATCTGTCCACAGTGCTGGTTGTAGCAGACAGTATTGGTGTTCTGGGCGGGGTTCATCTCTTCCATCTCTAACAGCTCGGAAGAGAAGAGTCCGATGCAAGTGAGCCACAGGGCTCCCTCTATAATAGATGGACACCTCCAAAGGGCCATTTCTCCACCGTCTCTTGGACACCTTCTCCATGGCAGGGTGAACTGTTTTCTGGAGATGCCTCTCTTTGTCCGTGAACTGTCAAGGGGCTCTGAAAGACCAGCATAGACCAGACCTCTTGCTTTCAGACAACTGAAATTGGAGAGGATAAATGGACACAGTGAGGGGCCTCTTTCACTGCTCTGTTCCCCACAAAATGGCAAGTGGCTGCGTGACACAGCACCACTGTGTTCCCTGCAAAAACAAGCAGGGAAAAGGGGGAAGAGGAGTTTAGATGGAGCTGTCAGGAGAATTGCTGCTGCTGCTGTCAGTGTCACCTGTCACAACCTGCCAGCATCGTGCAAGACAACGTGCCACTCCTCCGGTGACACAGAGGAGCTCCCTTCCCCAGGGAGCTTTTGGGAGGAAGGCTGGGAGCTCTCTGCCTCTGGTCTGCTGGACCAGACCCAGGCATTCCTGGCAATGGTAAGTCAGAGCGAGGGAAGCCTACACCGCTTTCGCTGCTGAGAGGTTTTGGGGGGACAATGTTTTATGGATACTGAATCCACTTAAAATACACAAGGTCAGTCCTGGAGCAGAGCAGAGACGTAGCAACTGCTTTCAAAGCGCCAACCTCACCTCCAGCGCGGTGTCACCGGGAGATGCGCATGACTGGTTCACCAAGGTAAGGAAAAATAAATAAGCCCAAATCATGGCGTAGCAGAATGGGCTGCTTTTTTTATCTCGCAATATTGTTGATGTTGGACTGAATCTGCTGTCTTAAAGTATAAATATAAAGACGCTGCTAAATCATCACTATTTCAGCAACTAATTAAGAGGTAATGCTCAGGGTGCAGCAGTATATGAGGCAATAAACGGCTTTGGCGGCTGATTAAACGTTGGCACCGAGGCATTTAATTACAGCAAAAGCCAATTACCATGCGCATATTCCAACACCATGGACATTACTCCTGTTATATGACAGAACAAGGAAAGGCAATAAACCATGCTATAGAGATATATAGTCCAGGACTCTCCAGCTTTGCCAAAACCTGCACCCTTCTCTCCCCACTGGCTCTGGGATGGGAGGTCGGTCTCCACTGGCAAGGCTCAAAACAAAGCCACAGAGTACAAATTCTTCGTAATTTACAGGACTCATCTGAGATCTAGAAACAGAGCCAAATATTCAGATCCTCCCTGCACTAAGGTGCATTTGATCACTCGTAGAAAATAATATTCCCACACTCAGGTGCATTTGAAGCCTCACCTGAGTATATTTACCATCAATGGGCAAGTAAGTGGTACTGATGCAAGAGGTTATGTGTATCCTTTTTTTTCCCTTCGGTTATGGCATTGCAGAAAGCATAATCAGTTGCAAAACACCACATGCCATTCTTCAGCTAATTGGTTTAAAAGTTGGAGTCTGATTTTCACAGGCTTTCAGCTCTTGCACCATCCATTTGACTTAACCAGCTCAGCACCTCTTCAAATTAAGCCCTCGCTCTCTTTAACCAGAAGTGAATTCTTCCTTTTGAAGGAGTTTCCTAGAGAAATTCTCTCTTAGAAAATCCTTGGCACGAAACCTTAGCCAGCCTTGGCATGCAAACCTGCCTCACGCTGGCATTAACAAGCCTCTTATTTAAATGTTGATGAGCTCTTTGCTGCCAGTTAGCAATGGGAAATGCAGTCTGTGTGTTAAACGAGAGCTGGGAATGACTTCCAAATACCGAAATGTTTGTTAAACTCTCGGCCCACCTCTTCCCTCCTTGGGGGTGGGAAGCTTCCCAGAAAATTGGCCCCATTTTGCACAGAAACTGCCAGGCGGGATCAGACCAGGGATCCCTCTCATTCTGTGGCCCATGTGGGACCGACGCCAAAAGCACAGCTTCCCAGGACGCCCTGCCCGGCATGGCCGTCTGCCCCAGGGAACCTTTCCCCGACCCCCCTTAATTAGAGATGGTCTCACGCTTTGAAGGCAGGCTCCCCACGCCATAGTGTGCATTTGGGTTTGCTTGTTTGCTTTTAAGCTTTGCTGTCATACTGTGGTTTGGTGGCTGTTACCTGTACTGAGAGCTGATGAATCGCACCCCCCAAACCTTTTTGGAGTCACTTGGTTCTCCAAGGTGTTCTATAGAAATGCATTGCACAAGCTGATCACTTATCCCATCCCTGGAGGTGTTCAAGGCCAGGCTGGATGGGCTTTGAGCAACCTGGTCTAGTGGGAGGTGTCCCTGCCCAAGGCAGGGGGGTTGCAACTTGAAGATCTTTAAGGTCCCTTTCAACCCAAACCATTCTATGATCCTATGTTTCTATGGTACTACATGTGCCGATACATCTTTTTAGCTAAGCAGGGACCCCCTAAAATTCAGCCTGAGGCTGTGGGAGCAGTTTCTATTTGGTTGCCACCCCACAGAGACCAAATGCTTTGTTGCCTCTAAACCAGGAATATGTCGTGTATGGTGCGGGCTCTTCAGTCTTTCTGGGACTCTTCCCTTTCACAGAGAGTCTGAGGTGAGTCAAAGGATGAGATTCAAATATTAAATGCCAGGCAAGGGAGTCTCCCTGTATCCTCGTGTTACCTTTGCTGCCTTCTGAAATCAACATGTTCCCCAGCCAAGGAACATGCAAATTTTTTCAGCTATCACTCACTTTTGGATGAATCCCAACTGCGCATATATACAATAGTCGGTTTCCTCGGTGTTTGAATGAACCAGAAAGGCTTTGTCTGTTATAGATGGGAGCTTTCAATCCCATTTATGGTACATTATATCAGTCTGAAATAGCATCTGTGAGGTCCTTAAACTGAACCACCATCAGATTTACAGCCACCGCAAAGGAGTTAGCAGGCTGGCTCCAGAGAGCTATGAGCAGTAACCATATTCTCTTGAAATATTTGCTTTCTCTGCAAAGTTGACCTGAGGAAGAATGTGTTGTTCATTTGAAAATCTCTGTTTGTTCATTTATTCAGAGAACGTCTTCGTTGACAGCCACTGTAAAGAGATGAGCTTCAGAGCTGAGAGCCAAAGACATGCTTCTTGTCATTGCAGAGCTGGTGACAGCTGCTCAGACAGGGAGCTTCCCATGGTATGTCCACACATCTGCAAGGTAAAATGTGGGGGATTTGAGTTGTCCAGCATCATGGGATGAGCAAGGTGGTTCAACTAAGCACAATCTTCCACTCAAACTTCTGCCCGGAAAATGACTGGGACCTTGACTGAAACTCAGCAGACAGAACGGCAAATGCATGCACTGACACGTTCTCAGTTTTTAATACCTCTTCTGCCTTGAAGAGCACTTGAAACATCTTGGCAAGGTTGCAACAGCAGGGCCAAAATAGGACCCACCAGAAATCTCCCCGGGAGCCTTCTCTTGGGTCACTTTGAGTCTGTTGGTCACCTGTGCTCTAATGCAGACCAAACACAGGGGAGTTATCCCACCTACCATCCTCACTGGAAGCAGCTGGGAGAACAGCTGTTTGTTGTCAGTTGTCCTGGGGAAGCTCAGGAAGCCAACTGAGACTGGGGAGGTTTCGCTTGATGCTGTGCAGACATGGCCAGTGACAGCCCATGCCTCGGACGCTCCCAGTCTAAGTAGGCAGGACACATGAAGAGCGGGCAGCGCTGCCAACTCAAGCTGCCAGAGCCCTGTGTTTATGTGAAATTCTTGGCTTTCATTTAAAATAATAATAATCATAATAAAAAAAATCTGACCCACTCAGTTGGAAATATGATCCCTAAAGACTCAGAAACCACAAGGCCATTCAAAAAGGGCCATAATTCATATGTATATGCTTATAGCTCTTGATTTTTAAGCCAAAATCATGGTGTTTGGAGGCCCGACTCAAGACTTATGAATTCCTAGAGGCTGACAGTACCAAGTGGGGAAAGGGCAAAATTAGCACATGGGAAGGAAGAGAGTTGCCAAAGGTATGACGGCAGGTCAGTGGGAGAGCCAGGCCTCCTGCCTCCTCGCCCCGTGTACAAGCCACATTGCCTGGCCTCCTTCCCCAAAGGAAATTAGGAGTCCTTAAAGCAATCTTGGCTATTTTAGTCTTGTGTTTCCATCTTCCTTTTGATACTCCTATTTTCAGCTACATGCAGATCTTGCAGCATCCTGCTGCTCCCCATAGGACATTATTCCATCTCTGGGGCTCATGGCCATGGTACTGTGTGCTGATGACAGCTGTGGGAGTTTGCAAGTAGCTTAACATTTGCATACCATGAATATGCAGCTCTGAGCATGGCCCAGTTCTCCATGCAGCCAGCCTGTGCATGTTTGCCAGGGACAGCAGCATCCTGCATGTGTCTAGATCCTAGGAGACACCAGTTTCTGGTGCCTTGGGTGACGTTTTTGTGTATGCCTGGCTGTTTATAAGCACAGCCACCTGGATAACCGGCTTTCTGTTCAGTACCCAGGGAAAGCTGGGCTTGCTTTTAATCCCAGCAAAAATCAGTCTTCCTGGTTGAGTAGCAATCGTCCCTACCTGAGCCATTTCCAGGGTCTGCTCTCTGCCCATGAGCGGAGCACGGCGCCAGCCAAGGGCACAGCCTGCCAGCGGCTCCTCTCCCTGTCACGCCGACTTCTAATTTCTGTTTACACCAGCACAATGTCAAACATCGCAGCAGCAGCTCTGGCGGAAGGTGAGTCTGTTAGAACGGAGGTGTCGCTTCCTCTGCTGAGGCCTCTCTAATAACGCCAAGATGCTTTTCTAACTAATTAATTACAGGGCTTTGACTGAGCCTCTTTAATGATTCCCATCTTCCTGCTGCTGCTCTGCAATCAGCACTACTTGCAGTGCTGTTCAGAGCAACACTGATGCCATCAGAGCAGACGGATGAGCGACATGGGCTGGGGAGGATGACTTTTTTTAAGCCAGTTGTACTGTGAGCTGCTTGACTTTCTGCTCTCTGATGTACTTTCCTGCAGAAGGATATAAAGATACGGTAGGCAGTTGGCTCTAGCAGGCCTTTAGCCCTACCCAGGATTGCTGTCTCAAGGGAAAAGCTTATGCAGAGTATAAATAGTTCTCACCTTCTCATTAAAAAGCCATAAGGTCCTCAGGGTCCAGCTTGCTTGCACGCCCAGTTGACTTGGTGGATCAGAAAAAACTGAAGGGGTAGTCTGGAAGCTTTGCTCCTGGACCTTGAATATCGAGACTGTCCCTAGATGGAAGGGTCTGATCAGAGTCACCGCTCCAGCCCACCTGTTATTTATGCTCTGACAGCACATAGTCGTAGTCCATGGCCTCCCATGCTTGTGCAAATCAAAAACTTGGATCCAGATACTTGTAGACTCAGTAGATAAAGACACAACTGGACCAGGTTAGACCAGACTATATTATACCATAGTATGACTGTGTGTAGGGGTGATCTCCAGCTGTGAAGCCACATTAACTGTTGTTTCTTCTTACTGCCTGCTTCATTGATCGGCTCCTTCATTGCAGAAGGAACCAGCTGCCCCAGTCTCGCCCAACGCCTTACTGCAATGGTGACGACAATTTCTCTCCTCAAAATAAAAAAAGGATAAGCAGAGTAGAAAATGAAAGGCAGCAAGAGAAGGCAGCTGGGAGAGCAGCGAGTCAGCACAAAGGCAGAAGCCTCAGGAAACCAGCTCTTGAACTGCTGTAAGTCACTGCAAAGCGAGACGTCAGGAAGAATTCGAAGAGAGACACTGGTATCCTGTAAGACCCATTCCAGGAATAAGCACGAAGAAATATTATGGGAATTTTCAGAGATAGACATGTGGGATGGAATAGGTACATTAAAAGAAATTTTGTTTTGTTTTTCCATAACAGTGGTTTTTTTCCTTTCAGTACTTTTAAATGTCTATATAGGTACTCCCTTTTCAATCCCTGGGGCATGAGCCAAACAGAGGAGATGAGATGAAGTTTTTTGAGCTCCACAATTAACAGCTGGTTCCCTGAGCAGCAGAAGCAACTGAACCTACGGATCTGTGCCATATGTGGATTCTTTGCTAAGAAGGAGCAAATTCGCTCTCCAGTCCTTTGCTTACACGTGGCCTTACCAAGGTATTTCTTTCTACAAAACTTGCTGGAATCTAGTATTTTTAAGACCTTTCCACCCCCCTTCTTCCCCTCTAGTTTGAGGCAGTGAAATTGGTGAGGGAGTCCTTAAGTCCTAAAAATGGATGGTAGGGAAAAGCTGTTAAACAGATGAAAGCAGATAATGCCATTATGTATAATAAGAAACCTCTTGGGGTTTCTTATATCTGAAAGGAGGTAAATTAAGGTTAGACACCCATTTTCTGTTATTCCTTCCTGGGGCACCTGTAACACCAAATAAATGACACACTGGTCTCCAGCACACCGACTCACCAGCTGAACCTGCTACACTTGGTACAGCTCTTCCACAGACATTCCTGTAGCCAAACATCCAAAGAGTCACCCCATCGCTACAGCCCCTATCCCAAGAACATCTAGAATTAAACAGAAGTTCAAACACAAAATGCTGTGATCTCCCTCTCGGTGTAATTGAAAAATATTAGCAGTGCCTTTGTACTGGCTTGAAGCTTTTGTGCTGAATTTGCATCTAATAAGAAGGGGCCTTTTAAGGAGCAAATAAATAAATAAATGGAGGAAACCTTCTCTTTGAGCTAATTTTAGGCACATCCATGCTGACAGCTGCTCTTCCCTGATATATCTCAGCCACATCCTGGAGGGGCCAGGGGGACTAAGCGCTGTTCATGCCACTGCAGCTGAGAAAAGGTCTTTGTTTGTTTTATTTTTATGGGACTGATGGTAGCTGGCTCTCCAGAGCCTCCCTTCATTTCAGTTTCCATTATAATACAGGTGGGAACAGGGGAAGGGAGTCATGGCACTTCTATGGGTGTCCAAGCCATACACGAGCAGTGAGGGGTTGCAATTGCTGGGCACGGGGTGTCAGGCTGAGGTTTGCATTCGGTGGCCTGTCCCCGTGTTGCTCCAGGGAAGAAACCCTGGAGCGCGGAGATGTGAGCCCTGGAGATATCCCAAACATCCAGCAAATGAGCCTGGCACGAGGGGTCACCTTGGGGGAGTGAGGCCCTGATGGACTGCAGATGTGTAAGAGACAGCTCCAGGGAGGGGAGCGAGCCAGGACTCGCCCGCGTGAGCCTCATGTTCAGCCGTCAGTGACCTGACAGATGTGGTCCTACTTCTGGTGAGGTAGGGAAGACTTCTTCCTCCTCTGGGCACAAAGTAAATCCAGAACTGCTCCTTGCATTGCTTTAGTCCCTGGGCTACTCCTTTCGTATCTCCTTGCTTGACCTCACAAGGCACCGTGTAGATGCATAAAACTGAGAGGAGCATGGTAGGAAAAGTCCCAGCCCATGTCCGGCTGGAGAGTGAGAGACGATGTGGCATAGATACTGCTCTTTGATCTTCACCTGTAGCTTTTTTTTTTTCTCCCTCGCTCAAATTAGAAACTCAGGACTTGTCTAGCTTGGATGATTGTTTCATTTCCTCGTTAAAAAGGTGATTACCCCTTTAGTTCTCATAATTACCTAATCAGCAAAAATCAAATCAATCAATGTTAATTTCAACCCTAATAAATATTCTTTGGTATTCTATACATTTATGTATATCTCAAAACTTGTCTTAATTTAAAGGAAAATATGATTTTACAAGTCAGACCAACTTGCTCAGCATCAGGTTCAGCAGTGTGCCACACACCCTGTGAACACACAGAGAGGGGACAGTGTGTGACGGGGAAGGTGAAAAAATGCACCTGGAAACTAGGGTGGGAAAGGCTGATGTGTAACAAGAGGTCCATATCGTGCCACAAGATGGGACCATCTGGACCCAAACAAGTCCAGACAGATGTTTGCCTCTGTCCTGTTCTTGAAAGCATTTGAGGATACAGTCTCCATGGTCTCTCTGGGCAATCTTTTCAGTGCTTAACTGTGCTGATCAGTTGAGGCAGTTAGAGATAGTGCCAAAGTTAAACCTTCCTTGCTGCACTTCAAGCTTATTGTTTCCTGCCCTGCCCACACTGGACTAATAAACTGGACTTGACCTGGGTTACTTCTTCCTCTGGCAGGTGGATCTAGGGGTGATGTTAAACAGTGAGAAGTTGAGCCTGGATCTGCTGTAGTTGTTGCACAAAAACTGCCTGATGGTTTCTCTGAGTTGGTAAATTCAGGAGCCAGCTGACATGGGCTTGAAGCCTTTGCTAGTCTCCTACAACCACAAAAAGTTTCAGCTTTTGTTTTGAGCTTCCCCGCTCAGGACAAGTCATGTAGGGACCCAGCTGGTGCTTGCCTGGCTCGTCCTGCTCCATAAATAGGGCTGGAACAATTCTCTGTCTTTATACATGTTGGCCTTGATGCTTCACTGCCATGGTTACTCCTTCAGCACGGATCTCTGGCGAAAGGCAAGGGCGGAAAAAATTAGCATGAACTTAGCAGTCACCTACCTGCTACTATTTACCACAACAAGGGCTCAAATGCTTCTTCTGGCATCGGTAATAGCAGCAATACTTAAATTGTAATTGGACCAACTTAAGTCTTCTCAGCATTGTACCAGATGCTGAGATACCTCTGGCAGTTTTTTCCCCCATTTGCACACCATCGTCGTCTGTGCCCTCCCTGTTGGCTGAAAGTTAAAAACGGCTCTGCTGGGCAGAAGAATGGCAGGAGCTTTGGGCCAGGACTCCGATTTCATGCTGGGTTCACGTAGCATCTAGTGGGTTTATCTCCATAGCAGGGCATCTGCTATGGAAGGACGAGCCAGACAAAAAGGATAAGGCTGACTTTGCTGGAAAACTGAGACTCCATGTGTGCCTCCACTCAGCTCCTCTTGTCAGGGTACTCCTGGGGAGGAACTGCTCCTTCCTTCCTGCAACCTGTGCCCTCCTCCCAGCTGGCTTACATCGCAGGACTGTGTCTGGACCTTCTCATCCTTTGGAGGAGGCTGACATGTGGCTTAGAAGTCAGGAGGGTTGCACATTTGTGGTTAGCCTGGGCTTATGTTTTAGAGGATGCTTTGGCCCCTGATGACTCTCTCTGTGGGGCTGGCCTTGAGGGACAGATCCTGAGCAGTGAAGTAACGTGGTGCTAGGTTTTGAGATTGTAGCATTTACTGTGGTTTTTGAGGAAGTTCCTCTCCACAGAAACACATGTATTTTTTTTAGGACTTTCCTGAGCAACTCCTGGTACAGGTAAACCCAACTCATCTCTTTCTTGGGCCACAGGTGGTGAAAAATCTTCCTACAGCCATGACTGGCAAATGCAGTGAGCAATCGTGGCCTGCCGGCACCCAGCCCCCACGTGACAGATGGAGCTGAGAAAGAGGCATTTTTGTGCTGTTTCTTGTCTTTCAAGGAAATAATTCCTGAAAAGGAGAGAGGGCTCTGCTCCGGGGAGATAAGCAGTCCCTTTGAGCCAAACCTCTCATGTTTCTTCTCTTCCCAGTTCAGGAGACAGCATCATGAGGGACAGCGTGAAGAGGTTTTGTCGAGCCCGTGGGAGCAGGGTGAGAGCCTCAAAGTGTTGCCGGGGAGCCTGGCTCCCACCCAGCCGTCCTCGAACCGGGGAACAGACCCTCTTCCCAGCGCATGCCCTGGCTGCACTGAAATGACAGGGACCAACCCTTTCTCTGAGCCCTGAGTGCAGACCCTGCCTGACCCCTCCTGTCACTCCATGGGGAGACATCGGAGCAATGCTTGGCATGACCATGGCATGGGCCTGACCACGGGGTATCTCAGATCCTGTGGGCAGGCTTTGACACCTTGTGTGTGGCAACCCATTCCCCTGCGCCCTCCCCAGGCCTCCTGCTTTGCTTGGTGAAGTCCCACCTTCATCCACTGCTCCTGACACCATCCATGTACACCTTGGTCAGAGGTGGCTCATAAGGCTTGTTTCCCAGCATGTCTCCTTGCAAGAGAGCTGTGCCAGCAGGCTCAGCCATGAGTGTGCTGGCAGAGGAGAGGACATCCTCTCCACCTTTGGTGCCCTACAACAGGAGACTGTGTCCTGGAGAAGCCAGGCTGGAGCGGGAAAGGCAACATGGGGACAGGCAGATGTGGCAGGAGTGGGATGGGAGAGGGAATGGGTTGGGATAGGGACCATTGCAGCATGGCTATGTCTGAGAAGAGCAGCAGAGGAAGAATGGGACCAGGTGAGCTGCTACAGCAGTGTGGGGCTTGGGTAGGGGAGCCCAAGGCTGGGATGTCTATGAGGCATATGCTGGGCCCTACTGGAGTTGACACAGCTGGGTCACAGGGTGGGAGGGAAGGAAAGCCCAGGCCTGGGAAAGGTTGGGGCTGAGAACTGGCATGACCATATGTCAGAGACTGTGCCCCAAGTGGAGAAAGGCTTGTGGCACATCATCAGGTTAGTGCATGCAGACCAGGGCATGAGGGAGCTGCAGGTTTGGCTGCAGTGTTCCCAGAGCAGCTGTGAACAAGGCCTAGAGCTGAATTAGCAGGAGATACAGCTTTCCCATCCCACCTAAGTGCAGTAACAGAGATGCCAGCCTGGGAGAGGAGGGGTTGTAAGGGTTCCTCTCAGGTCGGGACCCCAAACCTGGCTCTCAACACTGCCAACATGTGAGGCCTAGACATGTGACATGTAGAAAACAATGTGGTTTTTTATCAGAAAAGTGGCACAGGATGCCTGGGAGAGGAAGTTTGCAAGGACCAAGGGTGTCTCAGGGTGTGTAATGACCAAGGGATCTCAGTAGAGCTGCAAGGGATGACCCCAGCATGGCTCAGGAGAGGACACCAGACTGTTCACTGGGCAAAGGCTTCTGGGCACGTGTGGAGTGTAGATTCACGTTGGCTTCCAGCAATGACAGGCACCTGCTGCTAATTGGTTTGGTAGCTCAGCTGCTCTACGAGCTGCACGTTCCAACCCTGCCAAGAGAGCCTTCCCTAAGGTCTGACTGTCCTCCCTTTACTGTGCAAGTGACTGAATCTGAAGCAGCCAAGCTCACCAAGCCCAATGCATCTGAGCAGCATCTTTTGCCCCCGTTGCAAAAAGATAAATAAAAGACGATGCAGGAACATCTTCCTCTTCTCTCCCCTCACTCCCTGTTTTCTTGGCTAAGCCCTTGTTCCTCTTGGGATATTGGACTCTCCTTCAGGAAAGCAGTCCCGCTTCTCTAGTAGAATTTGTCCTGGGCACAAGGGCATCAGCAGCAGGAGCTTGACTGTTAGTGGAGCCGGGAAGCGCAGGCCTGTACAGTCCCTTGGGGGGAATTATTTGCTGATTGCATCTGTTTCCCAGAAGCATCACTCCAATTTATCCTGGGATTCACGTTTTTATCCAGCAAATAAGCACCTTGGGAGCTTCACTTCCACCTCAGATGTTATATTTAGAAGTGGTGCTTCCCCTTCTCCCACTTTCTCCCTGCCCCCTTCCCAACAGCTCCTGTATCTCCCCTCCAGCCCCCACCCTCACCTCCAGCTCTCCCTCTTTGTCGCATTACATAGTAATCTGAGATGCATTGGCCGAGCTCCAGGGAACAGAATGTACTTGGCAGGGAGACGGGTCTTGATGTCTGCAAAATGTCGGGAAATGCAGCCAAGAGCTGCTAACTGGGTCATTAACCTCTAGAAGAAGAGCAAGTTGTGGAGCTGTGCTCTGTCTCCCTTCATCTCGCCAATAAAAACGTCCCAGCAATGAGCGAGGGAAGAAGAGGTTTACAGCTTTAAGTCCTAAGCAGTCAATGCAACCACCCCTTCCTGACCCCCCCTTCTCCTTACCCTCTCCCCCAGCGCAGTATTAAAGCTTATAAGTGGCCTTTTAAAAACCCAGTGTCCCCGAGGAGCTGTCCCTCGGTGCTTGTAAAGAGGCTACTGGAGCAAACCAGTCGCTTCCAGCGGCCACTGCTCCTGCCGTTCGTGGTCAGCGGGGGCTCAAAGGAAGAGCCCTTTTGCTGGGTTGCAGCCCCCTGCCACCCTCGTGCAAGTTAGAACCCGGTGCTGTCATTGCCCCCATGGACCTATGTACCCCCCTTCGCCATCCCCAGCATAGGTGTGGATGATGTGTTTGGCCACCCCTTCTCCAGGAGTTGCCTTCCTGCATTGGAGGTGCTGAGGCCAGGCAGGGCTGCCTGGGTCCCCTCCATGGGAAGGGGTGCAGGGCTGCGAAACAGCAGCCAACGGGCCAAGGAGGGTCCTGAGCTCAAACGACGCAGCCTGTGTCACTTGGTGTGACTTGAGATAAAGCAAACCTGTTTGCTAATGGCAGTGAGGGCTCTGCAGGCTGGGAGGGAGTGGGCCCCCAGAAACGGGGGTCCTGGACAGGGGCAGCCAAGGGCAAGGGGAGCGCTGCATCTCCAAAAATCCCCATCTCCCACAACCCTTGGTTCTGCAAGCAGATCACAGGATGGAGGCTAGTGGGGTGGATGGCAGAGGGGAAGAAAGGTGTCACAGTGCCAGACTCCTTCCTTGGAGGTGCTTTGTTTCTGTCCCTCTCCTGCTCCAGGAGAGCCATCCTTAGAAGCCATTTGGCTGGGCTGGCCAAGCACCCCACTGCGCCTGGTGCCTTTATGTTGAGTTTTTCCACCCAAACACACATTTACTTCGCTCTTAATCCATTCCCCATTTTAAAAGAAGCCATAGTACTTATGGGATAGGGAGAAACAGGAGAAAGTGATGCCTTTGGAAGCTGAGTCTCTGCAGGTGAGCCAGGTTGGCCAAGGTGGAAATGAGCTGCATCCCAGGACCACATTGGCTCCTGCAGCAGACCGGGCCAAAGGATGACATCTAACCTGGCATTTAGGACATTTGGTGCAATTCCCTCCTCTGTCACAGCCGATTCATGTGACACCGAGTCCTGGGGGCAATGCCCAGGGAAGGGGAGCCTGGAGAAAGACCGAGGTGATCCCAGCGGGATGCCGGGCTCCAGCAGCCCCTCTCTGGTTGCTGGCAGCATCCTGCGAGTACCTGCACCCCAGAAACCACAGCCTTACCCCCGCTCCCCGCCTTTCGGGGCCCTCTCAAATCAGACCTGGCAGCTCAGCTGCTCGCCCCCGGCCCCTGGACCCCCACCTCCATCTCCGCAGGTCGCCTCCCCGCCGCCGTGCCCACACCACCGGGCGCTTCCCCCGGCCCGGGGCTGGCCGCCCCTTCCCCGCCGGCCCCTCGGCAATCCTTCTCCCCGAGTGCCCTCTGCTGACCAGCCCGGGATGGCGCAGGCCGGGGGGGGAGAGGGGCGGGTGGCGGAGGGGACCGGGCCCGGCTGCCGGCGGACCCCCCGCTGCCGGCGGGCAGAGCGGGCGGCGTGGCCGCGGCCATCGTCCTGCGTGGGAGCCGCGGGCCTGGGGAGCCGAAAATGTGATGGGAAGTGACGGAAATCCTCCACGGGGAGGGACACGCACACACATCCACCACCACCCCCAAGTCGTGGTCGTGGGGAGGTGGCGGCAGAGTTTTGAGGGATTACAGCTCTCCTGAGGACAGGATGGAGTCACCTCCAGGTCTGTTTGTCTCTAAGGGAGGTATCCGCCTCTGAGGAACCCCACCTCTAGGAAATCTTCCATAGGTGGTTCAGTTTGGTTTGTTTTAACTTAAAAGTTCTTGTGAGGTCAGGGAACATTAATTTCTTCCTTAGCAATTGCGCAGATTAACACCTTGTCCGTTTCCCAGCAAGGATAGCTTTGTCACCTGCCAAAAAACTTTTCAATTAATGCAGCCTCCCCTTTTCCAGCGCTAGCTCCCCTAGCCCCTCAATGTCAAAGGCAGTGGCAGTAAAGCCGTGCCATAAATCAAGCCACATTCGTTCCCTCCGCCTCTTTCCCACCCCACCCCACAACTGCCAAAGCACAGACTACCCCAGTTCCTCCTGACTTCCCCAAACACTTCCTCAGATTTGCTGGGAGCCTTGAAGACTGCAGAGAAAAATGCCAAAAAAATCAAGATGCCTCTGCTAGCCCCTGTGTTGCCTGTGCTCACTCTGGGGTGTCCAGCGCTTCTGCTGGGATCAGCTTTAGGAACATGGACCAGGCAAAGCCGGCCGCTTCTAAGGTATAGAGATCTCGGGTCTCTACCAACTGCCCATGTAAGCCTTTTTAGAAGAAATATTATCTCTAAGGGAGGAGCTGAGTGAAGGCCCCTTTGAAATCACTGACCCAGGTGAAGAAGCAGCCAGTGACATCCAAGCCCCCATGCCTATGGCAGCAGCCACAGCGACACTGTCCTCCTTTCAGCAGCATTTTGCTCGGAGGAAATGAAAGCATCGGAAAAGGAAACAGGGCTGAAAAGGCTCAGATCCCCTGCGAGCGGGCCTTTGTTTTCCCATTGTGCTAGCCCAGCTGAGCCTGTGTTGGAGCAGAGCCCTCCTGCAGCTGTGCCCAAAAGCGGCAGCCAAAGAGAAACCCCGGCAACCGGCTGTGGCAAGAGTAGGAGGGATGTGCAGAGGCTGGAGCACTCACCCATGCTGGGAACGAGAGGCAAAGGGCTGGTGGCACCCACAGCCCACCTCTGCAGCCCCAGCAGGGCAGGGCAGCTGCCCACCCTGGGGCAATGGGAGCGTCTTGCCTGCTCTGAGCAGAAATCGCAGAGAAGGAGCCTGCAGGGATAGGTCAGAGGGAGCAGAGGTCTTGGGCAGCAGGACAATGGCTTTCAGTTGGCGCTCACCACAGCAGCATCGGCCAAGGGTCCTACGAGGGCCACGGCTTTGAGCTGGTCTCCCAGGCCACAGCAGAGCTGCATGCCATGACCAACCACTCCATCACCAGCCAGCCCAGAAACACCATAGGCCCTGCTTGTGCTTCTTGGCATTCAGTGAGAGCCTGTTTCTAGACATCCCAAGGGGTGCTGGGACCAAAAGTGGCTTTTGAAAAACACCGCAGCACGTTGGTAATCCATGTGCTGTGTTCCACATGTGGAGCTGGTGGTAAACCTGACATCTCTGGCAAAATGTTTTCTCCAATGGCATGCCCAAGGCAATTGGGCATGAGCATGTATCCTGCAGAGCACAGCCCTGCCAGTGACCTCGGCAGGCTTGGTGTCAACATGGGGAAAGCACTGCCTTCTCTTTCAGTAAACAACTCCTGTTGAGGAAATGGTCTGTGAAGCCGCCGTAGTCCCATCTTCATCACAAGCTGAAGGGCTGTGCATGTGTTCCAGCCTCAGTTACTGCTCTCTGAAGAGAGTATCTGTGGGGATGGTGGTCTTACCGTGATTTGCCCTAAAATGACCAAGTACTTCTTGAAGGGAGGTCACTGATCAGTGGATGAAAAATCAGTGATGAGTCTGGGGGAGCTGGGCAAGAGGGCAAGACCTGGAAAAGCCCAGGTTTGAAGACATAGTCCTTTCCCTCTCGCTGTGTCACTGATAAACATGTAGCAAGCAATACTTGGGAGGTGGCAAGGATTCCTTACGGCTTTTCATGCCTTTCTTGGGCAGAACAGGTCTGCAGGAACAGTTAAGCAGCTCCCCTTAAGCTGAGGATGGTGGTGTTCTCAGTGGCCAACAGAGCCCCCTCAGGTGTCCAAGCTGCCCTCAGCCCAGCTGGCAAACCAGAGGTGGCAGAAACTTTTTCCTCTTGGTGAAGTTGGAGAAGGATGCCCTGGGGACTGTGCCTTGCAACAACCCTGTTTAGTCTTTCTTGGCCTAGCGCTGAAGAACATGATATCATCATCACAAAGCAGTGAGAGACACAGATTTCACAATGACTTCTTCATTTCCAGACTGAGGGTTTGTCGCCCCTGAATTCATACCTGGAGGAACCTGTGATGGAAGGGCTCTGCCCGCTAACCCTGCCACCTAACACTGCCACAGCTACTAGTGACTTTAAAAGCAGAATGATGTTGCTAGTGTCATTGCACTGTCATGCAAATGTCTGGCTGAGTAAGGGCCCCTGGGGTTTCCGCTTAAGTTTTTCAGTCTCATAACATTTGGTGGCTTTTTAAAGCCCTTCTTCCTGGAGTTGTGCTATTGCGTGAATGTTTTTATTTATTTTTGGAGAAAGGGCTTTTAGGCTGCATAATTAGTGAGGAAAAAAGCTTGATCCTTAAAGGCTCCCCAAAGTAAATGAATTAAAAGAACCAGCACTTGAAATTTTCTCTTTAAGCTAATGATAGGAGAGACTGATGACTGGGGGCCTCTGAACTTCTGGAGCCAAACAACATTGCTTCTGCTTCCTGAAATGTCTTTTTCTTAAAGAATCTGCATGTGTTTTCTCCAGTTTATTAAGGGTCGACAATGTTTTATTCATGTGCAATCCGGGATCATCAGCAGTGTTTTACATTTCAAACCAACCATTGCCAAGACTTCCCAAGCTGGAGGAAGCACAGCTTCTTCAGTGCAGCTTGAGGCTATTCCTAGAGAAGGTGTCACGGCTATTAATATTTGTTACCCTTATTCGTTAACCTCTGGGATGAACTGTTAATGCTTGTCTCTGGTGCTGCTTTTGCTGGCTCATTTGCCTTTTTTTTTATGCTCCCAAAACTCTATGGCAAGTGATCATCTTTGTATGAGTCAGTGCTGAACCAATTGTTGCAGTGAAGTGTCAGATTTTATCCAAAGAAGGAGCTGCGCTTTGGCACTGGGTAAAGCAATTTTTGGATATACCTGAATATCTAGACAGCAATATTTGGATATCCATGGCTGGCCAGGATATCGAGCGGGTGTCTCTGCCTGTCCAGGGACCACTTGGAGCTTCATGGTGACTGCTTCCAAAGCATTACCCCTTCTATGAGTGAAAAATTCCCCTTTTGTTGCTAATCCTGTGGGGACTAAAACACACAATGATTTCTGATCACTAAAGAGAGGGAGCAGCCCTTTGTACCTGTAAATAAGAAAGGAATACCTGCTGAATCTTGCTGAAGACAGAGTGGTTGCAACAGCAAGTAATTTAGCTATCTGAAGGCAATACATGGAGAAAACCCTGTGTCTCCTGCTGTATGGTTACTGCACAGCAAAGAGGGTCATATATTAAAATTGTGAGACTGTTTAAGCACTCTGTAATTAACTGCTGTCTATTTAACCAGACAGCTAAAGCAAGTTAATTCAGTGTCAGTTAGGAGACTTATTAAGTGTCTGTATTTTTTTAACAATTTACTGGTCCATCATTTACTACCCCTAGATTATCTTGTCAAATTGATAATTAAATGCCTCAAAAAATTCATTACAGACTCAATATATTAATAGGAATATAATTAAGTAATGTTTGCTTATGTGATCTGCAGTTTATTACCTGCATGCTGATTTATCTCCAAGGCATTTTCTAAACCTTAGCTGTAGACTATTCAGAATCAATACAGGCCCAGGAGTCAATAAACATTGTATTAGGTCCAAACGAGCTATTTAATTGGGAGAATACGTTGAAGTTGTCTTCTGGATCTCCAGTGAGTTTGATGAGGGGAGCGTGACCTTACAAACACCAACTGAAGAACTTGCAGTTGCTGTTTTGTGCCTGGGTCAGAATTCCCCCCTGGAGCACAGGTTTTTGGTCTAATTTTGTTGACTGTTTGGTTTGGGTTCTGTAGTCTGTTCGAAACTGCCTAAATTGGTCTTACTGTGCTAGTCAGTTGGTGCAGTGATGAATCAGAGGCTCTATTTTGTGTACAAAGCCAGAGTTAACTCCTCTGGTCCTGCATAAGGAAGACAGACTAATGGTTTCCTTAAATTTGTAACCCTTGGACTTTGCACATCACATGGGTTTTGTAGAGAACTTACAAGTTGCTTCATTAACTGGTTTGAATAATAGGAGACTTTAAATTTTTAAATTACGAGAGGAAAATAAATGCTTGTTATGCTCTGAATAACTATAAAGATGGAACAAAACAGCACCTGAGATTTGCTGTACCACTGAAATTCAGACAGACCCTGTGCACAGCTGTGTTTAAGGACATCAGCTTGCAATTAAGGTACGTTATCACTCGTTACCATCTGTTAGCATTAACCAGACTGCAGATAGGCTATTGATCACGATAAATCTGCGGAGGGGCAAAGACCACCCTTCTTCTGCAGCTGTGTGTGCGCTGAGTGATGTTATGATGCCGGTGACTTGATGGGAGGAGGTAGGCTGACTGCGTGTCTGTACCCTGGGATCAGCTGTGGCTATGGGTGCCACAGCTGTGTCCAGCTGCAGAGCTTGTGTTCTTGCTGGATTTGTAGGACAGAGGTCCATGGATGGTTGTGTAGCTTCCTTGGTCATTTTGAAGATGAGGGAATTCTCATTAAGATGGATTTAAGTTTGTGCCTATACATGTATGTGAAATGCATGGTTTAAAAATAAATAGTAGAATGGCTGAATTATTCCAAATCACAGCATCATAAACCCCATGAAGTATGACAGTTATATTTAAAATAAATTTTAAAAGGTTAAAGTTAAAATAATATCATTGTAGTTGTTCTCTCAGGGACTTGAACTTCCCTCTGCTGGTCATTGATATTATGAAATAACTGTATTGTCATAAAGAAGATGTTTCAGTGTTCTTTGGCCTAGATTATGTTAAATTAATTTTTTACGTGGCATATCAACATTTTTGTTGTAATGTTTTCCATTGTGGCATTATCACAAGTCACTTGGAGTGTGACTATGTTATTGCTTTGCTGCCCTATGTTGAGCTATGGTACTTTTTCTGAGGAGAGGTAGGAGGGAAGAAGCTGATGATGTATCTGATGGTTCCCTTTCCCCAGTGTCAAATGGGTGTTAATCACAAAAAACATACAAAGGAGTGTGTGAAAACAGATCTGAGATAGGCTTTGGCATGGAAGTATTTTGTGAGCATGTCTGGGGTTTAACTTTTTTCTCTAACTTTAGGCAAATTTAGCTTTGGTTTTCACACTTAAATATATTTGGACTATTTTGTTTTCAAAAATGGTATTCTACTGTTTGAATTATATGAAAAGCTGGCCAGATCCAAGCTGAGCATTCCTGGGGAAGAGTTCCCAGCAAGCACGCTTGTGTGCGTGCAGCCTTTGCTGTCTGCCAGGCTCTTCCATAAAGTGATTATAGCACTACAAAAACAAGAAGAAGAAGAGAAAAAAAGCCTGGACTCTGCTCTGAAATACTTTTGCAATTCCAGGGAAGTCTGTTCGCCATGGGAGTAGAGCTGAGGGCAAAACTTGAGCTGGTATCTACAGGGTGTTTTCCCATCTGTTCTCTATGTGCATTGTCCTTCCCATCGTCCAGATCTGGAACCTTGCAGGTCCTGACCAGGAATGCAAAATGGTTGTAAAATTTACACATGCTTGTCTACTAAGAGCCTTTGCATGGGGAATTTGGTTAGGAAATATTTTTCTGCTTCATCCATCTCTGAGCTTTACTGGAATTAAAGCTGAACCAAACTTTTCTGAAAACTCTGAAATGCTTCAGTAACTTCTGTTTGTTTTCCTCATGCCTCTGTGCTTGGCTTCTGGCAAGGACTGAAAGCAACACTGAGTCACTCAGTAAAGAAATCTATTTTGACAGCATCCCTCTGGCCTAAGCAAGAACTTTTCAAAGTTTGAAGACATTGAGAGTTCTGGATCTTGCATGGTTAAAGCCCAGATGTGCAAACCCTGAGGGCTTCTGGGAGGTGTTGAAGCTTCTGGAGACGCTTAGACCATGTAAAACTGGCAGCATGGAGAATCTCATCCATCACTGGAGTTAGCTGAAAAGGTGGCTACAGCGGAAATCCTTAATCATTTAGTAATTTTGAGAGACAGTCAAATTCTTTGAAGTTTTTCTATTCTCTAATATGACTATTAAAAAAAAAAAAAAAAGAGGGGTTATGGGCAGTAAAAGTTCCATCTCGCTCACCAGATCTGCAGCCTCTGTGTGTTCTGAGTCATAGCTGCTGGCTGTGCTGACAATGGCAAGGGTTTTTAATTTGCTTTCTGTCCTCATTAGTACAGTAAGAGGGGGCACAGCAAAGACAGGGACAGAGATAGGATTATGCAAGCATGATCAAGATGATAAATTGGCCCATGGGTTTTTCCTTGCTGGGGTTAATACTCAGTAAGGAAGAGCCCAACTTTAGTCTCAGGCCCAAATAGGAGTTTGCAGGGCAAAACTTGGGATTGGGAAGTAAGGAGGCTGGGGGAAGAGGAGACCAGTAGCTCTTCAGTAAAAGACATAACCATTTATGAACACGTGATGTGCAGACTAAGAAACAGCCTCATTCCTCTGTACAATCTCATGTTAGCATTGCTTTACATAAGAGGCACTGAAGCAGATTCCTCCACATACTTTAGATTTGGCAAATGGGTGTTTCCCAGTGGTGGGGAGGTCACAGAGGAGGTTACCCCCTGTGAATTCAGTAACCTTCTTTCATCTTTTGAGATGAAGAAGGAAAAAATAAGCAAAAGATGTGAAAGAGGAAGAGTTAGGTCTCTTTTGATATTTGCTACTACGTGCCTGCCATGAAGAAGCCAGCCCTTGTTGTCACTTCCTACGTGGTGGGAAGTGGCACACCACACTCCTCACCCTGCGCATAGAAGAGGAAATCACTGATAACTGTGATAGTTTGCTGTTGGGGCTACCTCCCTCTAGTTATCTAAACTGTTATATCAAGGTGAAGAAGGAAATGAAAGGGGGCCTGTTACGTGCTAAATACTGCTCTGCATCCTCTACTCAAACATTATCTGTTGCTGCTCTGCACTGGTAAGCTGCCTTGGAGTTCTCACCCTGAAGCAGTTGTATTTTAGTACTGAGTACAGCACTTTGTAACATGTGAATGGCCACATGCCCTATACTTCCACAGCCAAAAACCTCCAATAGAGTTTATTTTAAAGCAATCCATATCTTTATGTTTGTAGATGACTTTGGGTACCATCTGGGAAAAACTGTTCTTTGTTAAATGCCCCTTCATTCCCCTTGGGATGTGTATTTAAGGCAGGAGATGCTGAAAGATGGTACTGAGGACTGTAAAAGCAGCTTGAAGTAAAGATGTAGGAGGAAAGTACTCAAGCTGTTTTTCTGCTTTTGCAATTGAAAGGAAACTCATGATATAGCAAATTTTAAATGGCACAAGAAATTCTGCTGTCTACTTCAACATGGCACTATTAGGCCAGCAACAGGGGGAGCAGCTGCTCAGCCATTGTATAATTGACATCACTGATAACGACCTTGGATTCATAATTAGGGTTCACAAGGATCAGGAGGAAAGGAGAAGAAAAAAAAAGAAAAGAAAAAACCCACCCTTAAAAAAGGTCACAAACAACTGTATGAGTGAGCACATCGGAACGCAATGAAGGCTGAAGAAACCCTGACTGTCCCAGGGCCCCGCAGGGGGTGAGATGTGGGCGCTTGCACTGGGAGAGGTTCCAGCTCTCTCTTGGTGATACTGAGCAGTTGACCAGAAGTGCTGACATTTTAGGAGGAGGCCAGAGAAGTTTAGATTAGAACACATTGCTGTTAAAAAAAAAAAAAATGTATTTTTTTCCTGGGAATGAATGAGCAAGTTCATGCCAGTAACACCAAATCTACAGCAAGGCACACATGGCCCACTGCCTCCAGGCATAATCAGTGCTTAAAAACAACATGCTGGCACATATTGCATGTGGATACCTCCTTTATCATACATATTTGAGAGCTCAGACTTTGACTGCCACCTAAAAGTGGGCACTGGGGTTTTCTTTCCCCACTCAGCAGGTCACTTGGTTATCATCCTGCATCCTTTCATGAGGCTCTTTGGAGTCCCATGTAACCTTTATGCTTTTCTCTTTCTAGCAAACATATATTCCAGGAAGTTCCATAATTACACATGTCTATATGGTGAGGTTTGGCACACAAAACCTGATGTGAGGTTGGCTTCTTTTTCTTCCCTTTAACTTGCAATATTTAAATTAGGTTCCTCTGCAGATTCAAAAAACACATTCTGCTGGGTCACGCTGGAGCTTTGAATCACAGCATTTGTCAAATGGGGAAGAAAAATATATTGAGCTTTCTGCTGCAAGTTGCCTTTACAGAAAATCCCACGGTATTCCTGCACGTAGAGAATTGGCCACTCAGTTTGCATTGAACTTCTCCTGAGCTGCAAATAGCCACAAAGCTGCAGATGGATGTGGCTGTGCTCAGGGTCTGTAGTACTTGCACACTCTGGATTTCCTCTATTCAGACTGAAGACCCAGTGGTTGTTCAGAGAAGGGACTCCAATTTCCTTTAATAAATAATGTTTGTGTGTGTTTGGGAAACGCCAATCATGTTTTTGGCAGCTACTGAAGCCTAATCTGTAAGAAATGTAAAGCTGGGTGAGCACGGTTTTCTTCCAGAACAGTTTGTGTTGTGTTCCTGGAGGGGGTTATGTGCCTTTTTTACTGGAGGGTAGGAGGTCTGAACCCATTCCGTTCACAGCTGCCTTAAAATCCCATTAAATGGCTGCTTTCATGAGGCTGGTTCTTAACCAGAAGGCCTCTGGTACTTTGTGGAAGATGGATCCTGTCAAGCTAAACTTGGGACTATTTGTGATGAAATTAAAAATAAGGTCAATAAAGATACTTGTGGTTTGAGACTCATGAAAAATATTTGTCTTGGTACTCTTAACACTGAAACTAAAATGATTCAAAATCAATGTGGCAGAGTAAAAAGGATTAAACACTGGCTTGGAAGCACATCCCAAAACGTCATTGTAAACAGGAAATCAGGACTGAGTGGGAGTATTTCTCGTGGGGTCTCCGAGATTGCTTTGGGGCTCCAAATAACCAACTGTTTCAAGAGCGGCCAAGCAGAAAACAGCGAGTCAGTGGTCGCATGGCATGTTGGCACAAAGCCTGGCCAGGGACACACTGTGACCTGGGCCACTCTGTGAGCTGGGCAGGCAAAAGGCTGTGCTCTCGGGAGTCACCCAGTGCCCAGATAGGAAAGGTCTGTCCGCAGCCAGCTTCCTTCTGCTGCAGCCATTTGCACATTGCTGCCGGTGCAGTCCAAGAGCACATGCTCCTCCAGGGGAAGGAGAAGAAACAGGGATAAAATATTTGAACTGCAGCTGTCCCTTATGAGAAACGTATTAATTAAAACAGAAAACACTGTCAGGGTGCCAGGGTTCCTGCCTGTCTTTCCAGTCTGTATTGGAAGAAGAGTCACTGGTGCAAGGATGGGCCTTACTGGTTTTTGGGTGAGATTACACTAGAGAAGAAGTTGAAATGCAGAAGAGAAATTGCTCATGGTATGTGAAGAATGAGGCTGTTGTGCGCAGGATGCCTTGAGCTCCCTAACCTCCTAGTCAATGGAGAAAGGTCTCTTCTTTGGCCCCAGTGTATGCCTGGATTCAGACAAAAGGGGGTTCATTCAGACCAAACTTCCGGTCGTTTTCCCTGCAGTCTTTGCCCTGTGCCTTTTGGACTTGGAAAGGAGACTGCTGCTCCTAGAGCCCTGCCTTCCCCTGCTGCTGAGCTTTCCTGTTTACTCTCTCTGCAGAGAGTGGACTGGTGGAGCTGAGACTTGGACAGAGGAGCAGAAGCTAAATGTGGTATCTGAAGGAGTAAACAATCAGGATTAAATACTGCACAGGCTGTGGGGCTGCATTAATGCCATTTGTTGCAAGAAACAAAAGATAGTGGTCTGCATTTCCCGACCTGGACTTAAGTGTAGCTGGAAGGAAAGAGCTACAGGGGAGCAGGACCTCCTGCTCTAGATAAAATATAACAGTGCTTCCAGAGCTCCCTGAAGTACTCTTCCATCAAAATAAACAGATGAACCCTGCAATCACCCCTGCTCTCTGCCAACGCAGGGGACGGGTTTAATGCTGGGATAGGTAATATCACCATTTAGAGCCTGCTCCAAGTCTGTCACAGGGGAGTAACAGTAGAGGAACAGCTCAGATTTGCTCATTTGAGATCTGGAGCAAAACTGAATGGGGCTATTTTGGGGGGACATATGAAGGAAGACGGCTATTCGTGTCTATACGTTGTCCATAAAACTGTTGATTGGGTGGGTCTTGACAGTGACGGTGATGTCCTGTCTGCATCCTTTGCCCACTGATGGGGCCTTCTCCTGCCTCACCACCCCATGCTGGCTGGCTGCAGAGGAGCTGATGGGGGTTGTGTGGGCAGCACCACCCCTTGCCTGTGGATGATGGGGATACTTCAGGCGTAGGGAGGCCAGGCTTGGTTTCTGGGGCTTGGTTTCTGGGCCCTGTGAAGCTTGGATTTTTTTTTTCTTTTTTTTTTTTTTTTTTTTTTTTTAAGGGCTTAGTTCTGTTTAGTTTTGTTTTTAAAGGGTGAAGAGGGGAAAAAACAGCTTCCAGAAAAAAAACAACAGCTCAAGCTCCAGGAGCCAGATCTTAGCATGAGAACCCAACCCAGCGTGGGGGAGGGCTGTGTCAGATCGCTGCATGCCCGAGGAGCAAGAATTCGCTGCCTGCCGAAAAGCCGCAGAGCTCAGGCCCTATTTGAAAGAGTAACATCTTTGATATAAAAAAAAAAAAAAACAACCAACAAAAACCAACCAACAACCCCAAACCACCCAGCCAATAAAAAGCCTCAGACATACAGGATCCCATTCATGGTAGGAGGGATTTAGTGGAAGTATTTTCCTTCTTTAAGGTTTGGCACAGCCTTAAAGGAGTCTCTTTAAAAGCTTCCAGAGCCGATTATATTTTGGATTGTGTTTCAAATCACCCTTCCCCCACTATGTTTGGTGGGTCCTCAAGCAAGTTCCCAGAATAAATTAGACATAACGGTAGCAGGATTTTTTTTTTTTTTTCTTTTCTTGAGGAGGAGGAGGAAGGAATAAATGACACCAAATTCTGTAATGGAAAGAAAAAAGAGAAAAAAAAAAAAAGTGTGTATCGGAAACTGCTGCTGAGTGACTCATGCTGCTGGACAAACGGAACCTCACTCATCACTCCATCTTCATCCTCCTCCTCTGGTGAGAGAAAAAGTCTTGGAAAAATATCAGCTCCCCCCCCGGCCCTGCTTCTTCTCCCGTGGCATCCGTACACGGGGAAACAGTCCAAGCCACAGCGATGGCTTCATGCGCTTCTTGGGGCAGGCGTTTTTTTTGTTTTAATAGCCAACTAGGAAAAGCCTCCGAGGTGACCTTGGAAAAATGTATGCACCAAAGGAAAAAGTTGTGGAAGGGGAGGGGGGGGAACTGTTGGAGTCCTTGTGTGCTTTATGTTTAGAGGCTTTTTTTTTTCCTCATAATGTTTTTCCAAATTTCCACTGAAATAAATTTGCAGGTTGTTATTACTTTTTTTTTACGAGTGGGAAGAGAGGGGAGGATGCGCCGTGCGAAAGGCAGAACGAGCTGGGCACAATTCCGACTTAAATAAATGCTGCGTCATAAAAGTATAAAGGGTACTGCAGGGGGAAGGGTGGGATGCGAAAAAATTGCTCTGTTTCCCCTCTGTTCAGGAGAGTAATTAGCATTTTTATGAAGCATATAAAGTGTATACAAATCAAATATGTTTTTAATACCATGAAAATGGGGGGAGTCTGTCTTTTTTTTTTTTTTTCTTTTTTACTTCTCAAAATATCTTCTGCAAATGTTTGGCACTGCCCGCCAGAAGGCCACTTAAAATGCAGCTTTTTCAGGCTGCCAGCTCCAGCCAGCCCTGCTGTGGGCATGAGGGCTATTAGCCAGTGGCAGCCCCTTCCCAGCAAATGCCTTTTCAGTTGTAGAGCAGTGAGGGTCGAGTGGGTCGATACAACGGCTGCGCTCTGCGTCGCAAAAAATCTTGCCTAAGGAGATGCCATGTTTTTCCAGGCTGTTGGTTCTTGTTTTTCATCAACAGGTTACTTCTCCCTCCATGCTGGCTTTTGAGATGAGTTGCGTTTGATTGTGCAAGGTGTGAAAATGGCCATGAAGAGGTGTAATATTCTGTTCTTCCCTGCTTTTTGTGATGTTGGTCAATCAATGCAGCCTCTTTCAGGGCTTCCACTTTTCCCCTATAGCTTCCCCCTGTAACTCTTCCCTTCTTCCAGTGCCATTCACTGTCTCCAGCTCAGGTTTGCACATCACACTGTCTGCAGGGCTGGAGGAGCTCCCAGGATGATGGATAGGAGTAGTGCCAAGAGCAGAGTGTGGCCTGTGACAGCAGTTTAGGGTGGCCAGAAGCCATCTGAGGATGCAGAACAGCGCTGGGCCACTTTGCCTAAGCGACTCGTCATGGGGGCACACAAACATGGTAAGAGAAGTTGCTGGTGACAGCAGCTGCAAGTCCCTGACCTGAGTGGACTCTGTGGAGCTCATCCCTTGTGCTTCTTCTCTCATCCCCAGCCCTTCCCTGGGCTTCACAGCCCATGGCATGATGCTTCATTCAGAGCCGGCTGCTCTCCCCATCCCTGTCCTGCCCTGTGCACTGATGGGACAGCAGCCAGCCCTGCTCCTGCACCCAAATGCCTATGGGCAGACAGGAGAGGAGCACTCAGCTTTGTTTCCCAGCTGAGGCCTGTGAGCAATTGCTGGATGCTAAATGACTTTCAGCTGGACTGCATTAGCCATGGGTGGTGCTGCCCGGAGAGATGGCTGCAGGGAGCAGCAGCTCTATTTAAGGCAGCCTCTGCCAGCTGCCTCTGGGCTATCAGCCGTGGGAGCAGCTGTGCCAAGCTGGCATCTTGGGTGCTGCCCTGTGGGCTGAGGTCTTTGGGAGAGCTGTGCCTGTGCTGGAAAAGCCTTCCTGACTGTAAGTGCAAGGGGTCACCCACCTTCCCTCCCCCACCTCTTCTCTTTTCTTCATTCCACAGGAAAGCAATCATAGTATCAAGTGTTTCCTAATAACTTTTTAGGTTGATGACTAATTTTTCAGCCATGCTGAATGAAGGGTAATAGTCAGATGTCAAGCCCTGCTATGAAATAGGTGTCCAAGTGAGAAAAGCATTAGGGAAGCTGTGCAGGAGAGGAAAGCTTTTGAAATATCCCAGTTTCAGGAAAGCCTCCATTTGGAGCTTCTGTGCCTGGGAGGCTGAAACCAATCTATTGCCAGGTAGAAACCCATAAGAAAATGAGCTTTGGTGGAGTTAATGTTTGTGGCCTTGCCTTGCCTTGCTGGCTATGGGAGGGAGACCTAAGCAGTTTTCTCTTAAAACCCTCATCCTACCCTGTGGAAAGATATTAGATTTCAATCTAGGCTTTGCAAACAGGCCCCAAATGAACTGGAGGGCTTGTGAAAAACGCGAGGAAGTCAGATGTGGGTTTGGATCCCAAAATTCCCGTTCCTAACACGGAGCCATCTGAGTGCCGCTTTGGAGGCTTTCAGCCCTGAATTGCTAGACACTCCCTGCGGTGTCCCGGTTTGCGGTGCGTTGCAGGCTCCCAGGCGCTTTGTTGGGCAGGACAAGCTCGCCGCTTTAGGCTTACGGTCCACATTTGGGTCCATTTTGGCAACCATAAGCTCCAGTCAGACCTGTGTTGTGCCTTCCCTGCTCTCCAGCTGCAGTCTTCTATGAAGATTTAGTATGGTGGGGGAGAGCGAGCAAGAAGAGGATGAAATCAGCTTTTTGTGTAAATCAGCTGATGCGCTATATAAAATGCAGGTCTAAGTTTTGAACCTAGAATTTTCTTTAATAACAAACCAGGGTCAATGAATGTAAAGCCCCATGCAGAGCCTTTTACTGTGTTAGTCATAGCTTGAATCCTTTATGTTCCCTCGTCTAATGGCACGTATTATCCAGCATGCCTTGTTAGAGTGTGGTCTTTGGAGGGTGTGGAAGTTAGTAATGATGGTGCCTGAATGCTGTTCCAGAGATCGCTGCTACAATTCACAGCAGATAATAGGAGCCACAGCCAGACAGATAATAGAACTGACTGAGATCCATTTATTGCTAAGAGACCGTCTGAATATTTGTACATAGCCCGAGCCACTCCACCCTCCTTCATCACATTTCCCAGGAAAGAGGGGGGAAAAAAACCCAAAACACAAGCCTGGGGCAAAATGGGGGAGGAAGGGAGAGATTCGCAGACTCTGATGTGTTCATAGCTCTTTTTTTATGGCCTTTATCATAACTGAGCCAGAACAGTGTAGATTGTTAATGTATTTGCTGCCTGCCTATACAAGTGGAGGTGTGGGACAACCATGGGGAGCAAGTGGTGGATGATGGGAACTGAGCCTAGCCTGTCTGAAGCCTAAGCTAACATCTGATCACAAAGCCATCTTCCCTCTCAGGTAAATGAGCAGCATGATGGAAGGTTTCAGTGATGGGCTGCAGGGGAAGGCAAAGTCAGGGATAATGGAAGTAACCAGGCTAGGAAAGCTTGACCTAATTCAGAGCAGCATAGTTCATTGCCACTTGAAATTTTCTTGGTCTTCACAGGCTTGTTAAGCTGCTTAGGCCTTGCAGAAGCTGTCTAGAGAGGTAATTTGTGTGCCAAAATGTATATCTGTCATTCACGTTACTCGGGGTTTTTGGTGTTCGACTGACCCTCCACTCACCTCTCCCTCTCTGGGAAGTGCTGGCAGTTTTTAAGGAGTGGAAAAAGCTGCGATTCTTTTCTTGCTTTCCAGAGAATTTTCTAATATGGTGTTTGTGCATGTGGAAAGAGAAATATCTGTAGTTTCTATTCCTGGTGGTTGCACCTTGTCTTTCAAGAGGGCCCATGACTGCGCTAGGCCTTCTCTTATGCCCGGTGCCGCCTCTTTCTGTTCAGTGTCTGCTGTTTCTAGTATGTTCTTGGCGAGGAGCAAGGAACAGGCAATGGCAAAGTCCAACCCAGCAACAAAGGAAATACGGATGATGCCACCTCTTCCTACTTCTTTTTCAAGGTGGTGGAGGGTAGGGAAGTTATGCTGTAGTGCTCCTTGCTCTGGGGAAGGACCGTGGTTTAGTAAGTTGAGGAAAGAAGCTTTTGTGTAGTTAACTGATGGTCACTACCAACTCCTCGCAGCAGGCCTGGCTGTGCTAATGGAGGAACTGAGGCCCTGATGAAAGTGGATGACATGCTGTGAGATAGCTCCCTACCTGCCTGCTGAGCGATAACTGGCTGTTCTCTCTGACTGGCTTGCTTCCCTGGCACCCTCTGTCAGCACATGTTTGGATGCCGCTAGTAAGTAGATCCAGCCTTGCCCCCACCTTACCCTGTGCTTTGAAATGCTTTGTTTGTGCTGTAGAGCGCATGTCTGGGAGCCTGTGATCTGAGACACTCATGGCTACCAGATGTTAAAGCTGCTCAGCTGGCGTGGAGTCCTTGCCAAGCCAGTCTTCTGTGACTACTTATTTTTATGCTTTTTTTTTTTCTTTTCTTTCATCCCAGAGGTGCTAAGGCCTTTTCTTTACTGAACAGACGGTTCATTAGGAGGGCTTCTTTTTTCCATGGTCCTCGGAATCCACTGAGTTTCTGTTCAGTAGTGATCTAGGTTACACTTGTGCTGAGGAACAAAAAGTTCATGCTGTTAACTCGGCCTTCCAGTACCTGAAGGGGGCCTACATGAGAGATGGGGAGCGACTCCTTATCAGGGGATGTAGTGATAGGATAAGGGGTAACGGTTTTAAATTGAAAGAGGGGATATTTAGATTAGATTCTAGGAAGAAATTCTTTACTGTGAGGGTGGTGAGACACTGGAACAGGTTCCCCAGAGAAGCTGTGGATGCCCCATCCCTGGAAGTGTTCAAGGCCAGGCTGGATGGGGCTTTGAGCAACCTGGTCTAATGGGAGGTGTCCCTGCCCATGGCAGGGGGTTGGAACTCAATGATCTTTAAGGTCCCTTCCAACTCTAACCATTCTATGATGTGCAAACATGTTCAGGTGCAAGTCTTCACCCCCAGACCTGCATCATATGCTGTCAGTTGGCAACAGCAAGCATGCAGGTGAAAGGAATAAGGGCTTTGGTTGCAAACGAGGCCTCCTGGGCTCTGTTCTTGGCTTTGAACTGGTGTGTGACATTGGGCAACTTGTGTTACCTTTCTGTGTCATCAGGACTGTGAGCTGCTTTGGGCAGGGGCCACCTCTGTGTTCTTGAGAGTGACTAGTTAGGGCTGACAGATGCCAGGGCTTTCCGTTGCCTGTAACGGAAAGTGAGGGAGCAACAAGAGCTTTTACCTGCACCTCTCTGAATGGGAAAGATGTGTATGAACAGTGGCAAACAGAGCAGCTGGGTGCTCGCTCATCTCTGGATACAGCAGGTATACAATGTTGGGGAGTTCCAATCTCCCCTCTGCTACTCTAATAAGCATGCTAGATGCAAGAGCAGAAATTAGAAGTCTCCACTGTTGACTTCTTCTCCCACCCATCCCTTCTTTCATGTTGTCTTTGGAGACCAGAGGTCTGTAACAGGAGGTATTGCACAAATCTGTAGCATAGCTCTGCAAAATTCCCAGTATCTTGAGTAGGTTAATGAAGGCATGTTGTTTTCCAGCTGGTTGGAAGAGATCTTTGTCTTGGAGAGCCTTTCCTCTTGTGAGACTTCCCCTGGGAGGTTATGTGGAATAAAGCTTCTGCTAGCAGCAAATACTGGTCTTGAAGCATTTCCCAAAGCTTTTGTGGAAGGAGGAGGGATGGGATTTCTCTTCTACACTGAAATTAAATGCCAGCATTTTATGACCCCTCGGTTGGCCCTTTCAGCTGAACAATCCCACCAATGCTCTGGGAAGACAGTGTTTGCTTTTCTTTTTTTTTTTTCCACAGATGGTGTAGGAAGGGCCACTTCAGGACAACAGGGTAGATGTTAAGTAAACTGGACTTACTCTGATATTAAGAAATCATCACAAAAAGTTCATCCCAAAAGACAGGTAAATTCCTGGCTAGATTTGGACTTTTAGGACCTCTCTGGGGTGTTCTTTCACACTAACTGAAGTCTGTAGTTTAGGTAATGGACATTCCGTAACTTCAAGGTTAATTTATTCCTTCACATACAGTTCTGCTCACTTATTAAAAGTCCTTCTGAGTTCTCGCAACTCTTAATTTTAGGTTGAACAGGCATGTATGTTAAGGGAAAAGGAATGTCTTGAACTGTGCTCAAAAACAATGACTATATAGTTTAAATATCACTTTGGGGAAAAGAATTGATATCCCAGAAGAATGAGTTCTAGCAACTCCAGCATTGACACTGTGCATGACAAAGTATTACTAAGATGTTTTTCAGAGGCTGTAATGAGGCTCTCTGGAGATTAGCCCTTTCCTTACCATCTTTCAGAGTAATGATGGCCAAAAGTTTTCCATAGCAGGAGGTGGCCAGTGGTCAGTCTTCACCACAGTGTCTGCATGAAATTACTGTGACTTGTGCTCCCAAATCACTGAGGCATTTTGGAAATGTTGCTGTTAGGCACTTAAATCTAGGCTCAGGAGGAGCTTTAAGGGAAATAAAAACGAGCAACCCAATTTTCTTTAAAGTTTAGGAGCTGGCAGGGATTGAGGTTGCCTAACCCTCAAACAGATGGCTGGAGCTCAGACTGTGCTTTCCTAGTGGCCAGGAAGACCTGAGCTGTAGCTGCAGTTGTGGCTATAAATAAGTTGTGGACCACAGGCAAATTCTTGTGCCTTGCTTCCTCCCTTGCAGAATGGGTGAATTGGTTCTTAGAAATGCAGCTGGTCCATCTGGCCTGCCAGGGGCTGTCAGGATGTGTGTGTCCTACCTGCTCCTGTGGCAATCCTTCCTTATCAGATTTACAGTTCCTCAAAGAAACAAGGGAGAGGAAGGGTGCTGGGGTGAGTGAAGGGCATCTTCCCATATGGTTTTTCAGTTCAACCCTGAAGTAGCATGAAACAACCAGAAGTCTTGATGCAGATTAGGTTTCCTGACAAAATGAGTGATTTCATTCGTTAACACTGATAGACATGCTTAAATCCTTCTTTGTGCATAAGATCCTTTCTTGAACCATACCCTGCCTCTGCTCACCCTGTATAGTCAATGTATGCTGCTACAAGAGCAAAGTGAGAGTGTATAGGCACCACTATCACAAGTAAAAAAACTAGGACAAAATCCTGTTTGAAATACAAGACCTGAGCATGAACTTGCCTGCAGAGATGATCCAAAATGCTGTGTAAAATATGGCTGCCTGGAGAGTTGGACATGACCACCCAGGAACTCCCTTGGGTTTTACGCTCAAGTTCCTAACTACAAAGCTTTTCACTTGCATTGTCTACCAAATGCATGTGTAGTTCAAAACTGAAGTATCTGAAAATCATCTCCTTTATTTTTGTTGGCCTGAAAGTAGGGCTCTGGGTTCCTTTTGTTCTAGATCTGACAAATGTCTCAAACGTGAAGAATAAGCAGAAAGTTATAATAAGGCATGTATGATGAATTCCAAACATCATTGTGCTTTGCCTTCCGCCGTCAATATAAAAGCTATAAACTAGTACTTAGACTATGACAAATTAATTTGAATTTGTACTTTCCTACATCCACAATGATACATAGTCAGTGCATGAGGAATCAAGGTATATGGCTGCTCCTCCACTTTGGTGTTACAGATTTAATGGACAGTTGTGCAACTCTTTAGAAGGTCTTTTATCTGTTCTGTCTGTCCGTTCAGATCAAGCCCAAGACAGCAGACTGAAAGCTGCCAGTGTCAAGTGAGCTGTGCAAGGCAAGCTGTACAGTGATGCTTTATGAGTAAACAAAAGCAGTCTATGTTCAAAGCCTGCCTGAGTGGTCCCATGGTGGAGCCGTCTTGTCATGCTACTTGTCTGTGCAGCAGGGTCTAGTGTGACCCACTGAGCTGTTTGTCCCCCACCTCTGGTCTGGTTCAGGCTTGCTCCTCATTATGGTCTCCGATTTTCAGCTTTGATTGGTCTGGGCATTGATGCGCTTTGCTGCTCAAATCCTACTGAACATCTCTTTATACTGGAAGAGACAGCTGCAATTCCCCTGAGCCTACAGTCCAGTCAGAACCTACAGCACAGTGAGGCTGTAACACCTACCACTAAAGGACAGATAACTTTTACTGTATCCTGACTTCAGCCTCTGCTTCAGATCTGGGCCAGGTGATTTGGTTTGCTCTAGTACTGGAAATATCTCACAGAGGTTGCAGGATGAATCTTACTGATTACTGTGTACAGCTATAAGTCAAAGAGATATTGCCTGTGACCGTACAGATTAAGAGGAAAAATCCCAGCATTTTGCCTAAAAATACAATCTACTGCCCAGATCATCAGGCCAGGAAAAGATTTCATGACTATGGGCAGGAGGTTTAGAACTTACTTTGTCTCTTTGTTAAACCTGTCCCTCCCTAACAGCAGCAGCAGACCATAGCTCTGATCTGTTTGGCATTTCTGACTTTCTACATCTCCCCAGAGAGTGAATTTCAGATTTGGTCCTCAGCTGAAAAACTACAGTGGGGGTCTCTTATTGCAAGCTTTGGGATTGATCAGCTACTAACTGTAAAGGAACTATCAGCTACTAATTATAAAGGCCAAGGAAAATCGGAAGGCTGCTAGCCAGGAAATATCCCTGGATAGGAAAGCAACTTTCCAGAGTGTAGTTTTAGATCCTGAGCTTGTATTAATGAACCTGGTTCCATGTTTTGGAGAACTGTATGCTTGAAAATAAACTCAAGTGTAAAGGAGAGCAAGAATTAAGTCATGGTAGCTTAAATTCTCTTCTTTTGAACCAAGTGAAATGTCAGGAGAACAGGAAGCTCTCCCGGGGGTAATCCCATCCAAGACTCTTGCTGCCTCTGAATTAACAAAGTCCCCAAGTAGTCTGATACCACAGGATGCAGATGTTTTAGTTCTGGCAAGTAACTTGAAACTGCAGGCCAAGATTATGCTAAAATTTTCTTTTTTTCATACATGTTGCTTTTTTTAAAAAGAAAAAAAAAAGTTAAACGCTCACCCAGACTGTAAGCCTTGTTTAGAAATGTGAATGGGTGTATGTTCTCCTGCTGGCTTGGTAATTTGGTAGATGTTAACACAATGTAAATACAGTACAAGTACAGTTTGGCATGGTGTTTATAAGGACATATGGGAACTATCAATTTTATGCAACCTAGTACTGGGTTTAGTGCTTCTGAAGGGCTTCTGCTTTGATTGTGTGTGAGCTACACTTTAGTGGGAATGAATTATGAAGAGGAGCAAAACGTGCATATCTTGTAAACACAGCAAGATTGAAAGACCTGGATAGATGGTCATGCTGTTGGTTTTTGAACAATGCTGTTCAAAACCAATACAAAAAAGAGCATACCTAAGGTCAGATGGCAAAATCTTTGAAATGCAGGATGGAGAGTTTCTTCTCCTGTTCGCAGGAGTATTTGAGAATATTTGCCTGTCACAGGGAGAACAAGCATTGATACTGCTTGTCAGCCTAGACCTGTCCTGGCCCTGAAGAGAGGTGGGTTACCAGCTACAGATCCTACAATGAAGCCTGCATGTTAACTGCTAGTAATTTGCTTGGGGAGCAGAAATGTTGGATGTCTGTTGCCAGCCAGAAAAAAAAAACCACCCTAGGAATGCGAGTATGAAATGCACTGCCTGAATCAATGAATCAAAGTTGCCACAATCTTAATTTACTGCATATGAGATGTTTAGACCAGCAGGGTCTTCCTGACTTTTGCTAATGTAACATGTTGCAGACCATCTCTCTGTATCCCATGACAAAAGCTGAGTGTATGTATGCAAGGTGAGGCAGAATGCCAGCGAAGGCTTCCCAGTGCTGCTGTGAGGGTGTTTGCCAGGAGAGAAGGGCTAGATGGAGATGACACTGAGGATGCACCAGGCCCCAAACTGCAGGGGAAAAAAAAAAAAAAAGACAAACAAAAGTTATTTACATAATGGTTGCTGCAATCTGACTTGGAGGAGATTCCTTCCTGTCCCCAAATCTGGCAATTTGTCTAACTTTGCATGGGTGAGGAAAAAACAAACAAACTGAGCATGTGGGAGGCTTCTCAGTGCTGGGAGGAATCCCGACACCTCCCCCATGCCCCCTGCTCATCTGCACCAGAGGTTGATCTCTGCTTCTGTCCAAGGTGAAATGCTTTGGTACTGAAGCTCATGGGTCAGGAGGAGAAAAACATCTTCTCTTGTGGCCCACACTGTGGTTGGACCAAGTCAGAGAAAAGTCCATTATTCCATCTTTTGCCTGCAAGGGACAAGAGAGCATCATTACGAAGGGTGACAACACAGGGTTTTCATTAGGCAAGAGGAAGGTTTCACGCAAAGCCAAGTTACTTTCATTGCTATGGAGGCTTCATGGCACTCTACTTCTCGGGTGTGGGCTCAGTCCCCCCATTGAGACTTGTTTATTCCAGAGCTCAGTAGGTTTCTGGGAAGTTCTGTAATAGCTGGGAGGAGATCCCATGGAGAGGGTGGATTCTCTTGGACACATGCTGTTTAACAATGCCACTGTCTGCAGAGGAACAGAAAATAAACAATGCAAAATCCCTGCCGTAAACCATGCAGTGTGCACAAACACCAGAATATGAATAGCCTCTCGGAAGGCAGCTAGTGCCAAGCAGCTCTGCTGCTATTGTTTATTGTGGCAGAGGAACTAGAACCAGTTCTTCAAAATAGGCCAATATTGCCCATTCGTAATGGGTTAATGGTTTCTGCAACTGAAACTGAAGTATAATGGTTCCTGGTGAAATGGGGGAAACATCTGTAGAAAGCAAGTTTGGAAGCAGTAAAAACTGCAATGAATTAATTTCATTTTACTCAGACATCTCAGGCAGGGAGAGCTAAGGGCCCTGTTTGAATAGCTGTTGCAATTGCATGCAATAAAAGCTGAGGGATTGTCCCTGAGGACTGATCATCTAAGCACCAGGCAAAAGAAGCAGGTGAAAGCAGTCAGATGGGTGGGAGCAAAGCGTAGCTGGACTGGTTCTGAGGGTGTCACTGAGCAGTGTGAGTGATTCTGCGGGCTAAATCAGACTGAGGTGAGAACATAACATCAGTGCTATCTGCATTTCCAGGGATGTTGTACTTTAGATTAGCTCAGCTTTGGAGGACCAGTCCTTAGGATTGGATGCTGCTGGTTGGCGTGCATTTGGTGTGCTCCAGCATGTATCTTCCAGTCTAGCTTGCATCCTCCCAGCTCACCCTGTGATGTGAACCAAAGTGCAGTAAGCGAGGACAACTGGGAGATCTGCTTCTAAAGCACTCTGTTTATCTGAATTCAGATGCTTGTGTAGATACGCTCTAGGCATGCTAACGTATTTCTGAAGATGAAAGTAGCTCCTGAAGCATGCTGGCTGCATATCTCTAAAGCCCGAGAACATGTGTTTGGGCTGAGAGGGTGGCAGGGTGCCTTGTTCCTTCCAATTGTCTCTTGCGTGCTTATTCTTTGTGAGTAGATCAGTTGAGAGAAGATTGTTTTACTCTTCCATCTGTTAGTTATGGAGAATCTGGTTTTTGAAAAGCAGGTCCCTGAGCCTTTGACGTGGATGCTGGGGTAGGATTCCAGCTCTTTAGTGGGGAGTCTGTGCATACTCAGTGCCTAGGTAGTGGCGACTCTCATTTACCCTATACTCGTCCATCGCAAACATTTGCAAGGTCACCTCATGCCAAGAGGAGAGAAGCAACTGAGGTGTCTTTCTGAGTGAACTGGAGACAAGGGCTTTCCCCAGAGGAGCCAGGTCACTCTAAAATAACGTAAAAAACACCTATGCTAATTGAAGTGGAAAACTGAGAGCAGCTTGTGCTGGGCTGCTCTGTGCTGTCCCTGAGTAAGGATTCAGCAGAGCAGGTGGGTTCCAGAAGGGCTCTGGAAAAAAAAGGTGCTCAGCAGGGAGCAGTGTCTTCTGCATTTGTAGGTAGTTTCCAGGTGTGGCTTTTTTGGAGGTGTATTTTAGGAGCTGCTGGGGGGGCAGGAAGCAGTGACATTGTGAGCCCTATTTACACATGCATCCTGTAGTGAAGATCAAGTTTATCAGCTGTCGCTATATTTATTATTTTTTTTCTCCTAATGTGAGACCCACCTGGGGTCATATATGAAGGAAGTGTTGATGGTATGCGATAGGAGAGAGGCTGCAATCTGCAGCTGGCTCTCCAGCAGAGTTTTGGGTACTTGGAGCATTCCCAGCTGTAGCATCTCCTGCTCCAGCCCTTGTGAGCCACTGCAGCCAAGCACAGCACAGGGTAAGTGGTGTGCCTGGGACACAGAGCCGGATGGGGCCTTGGTGTTGTGTTGTGCTTAAGTGATATGTACCAGACTGGACATCTAGCACCTCCTGCCCCAGCTACTGACATGTTCAGCAAAGAATAATCAGTAAGGGGCCTCTCAGAGGTGAGTGAAACAGGATGCTTTTCCCTGAACAGCAGCAGTGTAGACCAGACTTGCATCAGTGGGTAGTAAGTACTGTGCAGTGACTTCCAGCAGATATCCAGCAGGGCCAGGTTCTAAACTTGGCTGTAAGAAGCTCTGAAAGATTAGTGCTACACCTTCTGCTCCTCCCTAGCAGCAGGCACTGTAATGATTAAAGCCCTGAGAGCAACGATATAGAAGCCTGCTGCTGCTCTAGGTGATTGGAGCTATTCCTTAGGTCAGACATATACAACCTGGTGCATCGTTACACTTCTGCCAGTGAGTCCCAGTGAGCATTATCCCAAGGCACATAAATGCCATCCAGTGACTGCCAGGCTTCATGCCATTCTTGCCAAACCATGTCTGTATTGGCTCTATTGCAAACCAAATCCTGAAATGAAAAGAGACGTAATCACGACGACCCTTTTGGACCTGATCTGCAAGCACGGGAATTGATTCTGTTTGCCCTGCAAGCTTTCCAGCAATGAAGGAAGCAAATACCAGCCTGGAAATAGCTTGTCTTGACTCTTTGGTTTTGCTAGAGTGTAGACTAATACTGCTTGCCTTCCTGCAGCTGTGCTCAGAGCTTGCTACCAAGGACACCCATCCATGTAGTTCAAGAAAGCTGTGGTAAGCCAGAGCAAGTGCCTTTGAAATCATGCTAGACAAGCTTTTGAAAGCTCAAGAACTAAAGAGGTCTGGATGGAAAAGAGAATAAAAAAATCCGTGAAGGATTATTTGGCCTTACAGAACAGACCAAATTCTAGTTGTTATAGGAGTAGATATTTCCAATTTATTCTTTTTGGTACCCCTTCACTGAGTTATAAAGCATGCCTGGCAGTCTGCTGCACGGAATATCTTGCAGAATTAGGGAAATTTTATCTCTTCTCAAACACTGGGGAGGTGAGACATATGGAGACTAAAATCCACATCCTCAAAGGAATGTAGATTTGTAATTTGCACTGGAAACTGGTGGAGATAGCAGAGTTTCCCTAGGGTTAAGGTTAAGCTGATTGACTATTCTGGTATATAGGCATGTAAATTGATTATCTTGGAGGCTCTGGGTCTAAGCGCTTTCTTTAGATCATGTCTGTAGGGGAGGATGGAAATGAGCCGGTGTCTCCTGAGCTACAGTCTTCCGTTGCCCGACTCACTGCTGCTGCCCATGATGGTGTTTCTTACCCTTGCCTCTGAATCAGCTTTGTGAGAGCCAGGTGGGAAAATGCTCTGGTTTTGGTAAAGTTATTACAGAAGTTATTACAGACCTCTCCTTTCAGATGCA
>KZ505673.1:748913-801374 GCA_002844005.1 Limosa lapponica baueri
TCCAGGTAGCAAGCAGGACTGGTGTAGCAGAGTTAGACAGCCTCCTGGTGTTGTCAGCATCTGCCTGAGCTGCACAGAAACTAGTGCTAAAGTCCTGTGTCTAAAAGGTCCTTGATACCTCCATCTTTTACTGTTTTTCAACCAATTTGCTTCTGCAAATGCTTGGAAATGCTGATGAGTGGTGGAAGCAGCAGTCTCCATTCTAACCAGGGTTTTCTTCTGCTGGCCCTGTGGAAGAGATTTAAAGGTTAGTTTTAAAATAGTTCTGCCTAGAAAGAGCAGGGTTCAGGAGGATGGCATTAGCTCGTATGCACAGACCAAAGATCTGCAGCCAGTGGCTCCTGCAGGCAGCCCGTGTCTGGTGGTTGAGCTGAACCATGGCATGTAGAAATCTCTCCCATCCAGAGTGAGAGTCTCAGCAGTGCCAAGGGCTGATTACCCCTTCCCTGTTAAAAATAAGTGTCCTGTTTACTATTTGAACTGGCTGACTTAAAATTCCAGTCTGTGTTTTTAAAAGGCCTTAGTTCCAAGGATCTGTGAATACTGTGCAGGCATTAACAAACCTTGATGATGCCTCCTGAAGGCTGCTTGGTAAGTAGGATTACTCTTGCTTCAGCCAAGGGGGCACAAGAGGTGAGGGGATGTGGCTGCCCATCTCTGCCCCCATCGTGGCATTCCAGGCTTCTGCTGCCATGCTTGATGCATGTGACAACTTAGTGCCTCCCCTCACAATGGCGCTGCTTGTCCTTGAGTTACCAGCCTGATTTATTAGGGGAAATTGAATCAGCCCACAGTGCTCACCTATGTAGTCTACTGTTACTTCTACCCACTAGGTGTGAGTTCAGAAAATAGTTTGAAACAGTGAATTTCAACAAATCCGTTTTATGCTTCAACCTCAGCTGGAGTTTCCAGAACTTGTGTATTTTGCAAGCAGAATATCCCAACTTTCATCTTGCAGTATTTGGAAGCACAGCATGGTTATGTGGCTGTTACAGCCCTTATGAGACTAGGATATGGGAACTGTGGTGTTTGGGGTAGTGAATGGGGTGAAGGCAGCCTTTTGGAAGTAGCAGTAGATGAAATTATATCAAAGCACAGGTGGTGCTCATATTGCTTTCTCAAAGGTCTTTAGGTCTTAAATCAGGCTGCCCCTAATTATTTTCAAGGTTATAAATCAAGTTAGGGTACTGAAAGGGATTTGCTCAGAACCAAGAATTGTATTTTAATGTTTGTCCTAGTAACTTCAGTTATTAATCCAACATGTTTAAAAGACTGGCTGATGCCACTTTTTATTTCTAATCTTCTGTTCACGGTGGTCAGGAGGTATCCTGATACTCGGGGTTTCAGCATTTCAGAGAGCTCTTGTGCCAAATTGGTTCTCTTTACTCATTTCTTTCTTCCCTTACACTCTAAATGTTAAGAGTTGCAACAAAGCCTGCCATCAACTCTTGGATTGGATCCTAAATAATTACCCACATCCAAATTTTGCAATTGGTTCCATTTTTATTACAATGGGTGGAACTAATTCTCTGGATCCAAGTACAATTAGATGAATCTAGATCATAATTCAGGGCATTGCACCCAAAAAATATGAAGTTAATTTCCCTTTATCTTCTGGTTCTATTGAATAACAGTTGTCCAGTACCAGTCTTTCCTGTTCAAAATGTATTATGAGCCACCTCAAAGGCCAATGAAGCCTATAAAGAGCAAGCATGACAACCTTGTGAGGGAACAGCACATCTTACAGAACCAAAGTGGTAGGGGAAGGTGGCAAACACAGGAAACTTGTGAGCAATCATCTTTTATTTTTGCCTTAGGCTCTCTGGCTTTTCTATTAAACATTGGATTGTTTTGATTTTGGTTGAACTAGATGATCTTAAAGGTCCCTTCCAACCTAGACAATTCTATGATTCTATGATTACCTGTTGTGAAGTCCATGGCAATGGCTTTGTGGGTTTGTTTTTTTTTTTTTTCTCTAGACAGCAGCCTAACTATTGCTTTGTCCTGCACAAGTGATGCAAGTCCTGTGTAGTACCTTGTCAGTGCTGGGGTGACTCTGGGAATAATACTTCTATGCTGGTGTGGAAAGAACAAAAGGCTGCCTAATCTCTGCAATGAGTCTCATTTTGGTGCTCTCCCTCCTGAGAGCTCTGTCAACAACCCCAGCTCAAACCAGAGAACAACATCGCTGTCTCTGCAGTATGGAAGAGAGCTTAACTCTGTTTCAGTAGCATCAAGTTGGAACCTTGAGTAACCTAGAACTTTTAGGTTAGTTACTTTCCTGCTAAAATAAAAACCTGAGCTCATGAGTGACCCTATGGTGAGACTGCTGAATGACTTGTTTGCTTTTTGGGACTGATTCATAAAATAGGCCCAGAGGAAACAGCCAGGAACACATGCTATTCATAATAACGCCTCCAGAGAATAGCTCATTTCTTTTTCTCTTCCAGTGGCACTGTCAGGCTTCAGTATACTTTAAAAACAGACATGGCACAGAGAATACAGATAAGTTAATGAAAGGATGAAGAGACTTTTTTTTCCTCTTAAACAAAAGGATAATGATGACTTCTAATGAAACATTCTTTTAAATTGGGATTCTTTTTGACATCCCTTACTGTAGTTTTGAAGAGCTTTGCCTGCTTACTCCAGACCTGAAGAACAGAAGATAATACCCAGAGTTGCTATGTAGCTGCGGGAGAATGAACAAATCTTAGATTTATGAAGAACCATGAGTACTCATGCAGTGTCAGGAGAGTCAGCTGTAATTCTTTTACTCTACACAGTCCTGGGGAAACAGCTGGAGCATTGTGTACTATTTGCTTGGGTACATTTCAGGGAAGATGTGGACAATGGGGAGATGCCAAAGGAGAACAGGGAGAACAATTGTAGATCTTGAAAGCATAACCTCAAAACAGGAGGGGAAAAAAGATGACTAAACCGGAATTAAAATAAAGCAAGTACAACAGAATTTTCAAAATATACAGAAAGACTCATGCGTGGGGGAAGACACTGTTCTCCATAGCAATGGAGATAGGATGGGAAATAATGCACTTAAATTTTAACAAGACAGAGCCAGGCTGGACACTTCAGAAAGCTTTCTAGTGGTGGAGATATTGATGCAGTAGTTTGAAGTATCTGGGAATGTCATGAGATTCCTGGTCACTAGAGGTTTTTAAGACTAGGTTAGCCAAACATGTTAAAAATAACATACCTCATCCTCAGCTACCAGAAGTTATTTGGTTAGGACGCTTTCTAATAACTGCCCTATGCGTCTTTCAAACTTTTTGAGTCATAGGAAAACGTATACACACTATATTTGCAAACCTTAAGCCTTAGAATAGAGAAAATGCTTTATTTTAAGCTAAACTACCTCCTCTATTGACTTCAGCAAATTTTGGATTGTGTTTGCAGATACTTCAGAGACAGTAAAGCAGGCAAAGGTGTCTGAGGAGTTGACGCCTGAGACTTCAGCTGAGATGGGTGCTTTGAAATCATGTAAGAAGCAGAGTTACTTAGTCAAAATGCAATTCTCATGGTGTTTAGTCCATGTTAACCCCAGAGGGAAATGTTAGCTGGTTTTCCCAACACTAATGCTTATTAGACCATGAAATATTTTTTCCACTGGGAGATATTTAAAGTGAATTGGACAACGTGCTGGAAAATTTAGGGTCCTGTATGCTTCAGAGACAGCAAGTTCCATATAGTTGTCTGAACTGGGTTCAGTTTCCTATTTTGTCACTGATTTATTGTGTACTTGTGTTGATTTTATTTTGAGATTTACTGTTGAGAAGAGCAAGTGCTGAAATACTTACAGGAAGGTCTGAAGAGGCGTAGGACCTAGTTCTACTCCTGCTTTCTAGATTCAAGCCAGTGTTTCAGACACTGTGTGCATGTAATTTAGCAACAGTGGTGCTAAAGCAATAGACTTAAGCACATAAATACCTGTGTTTGGAAGTTAGTAGTTAAAATCTATAACAAAACTGTGGGCCAGCAATTAGTCTCAGGTGCTCTGGCAAAGTGCTTATATCTCGGCTGACTCCCTGCCGTTTTGCTTTTAGAAGGCAGCATGACATCTGTAACAGCTGTATAGGGGATTGTTTCCATCACGCAGCCATAGAAGAGGCAGCAGTGCAATAAGAACAGTGCTTTTTGTTGCATGTTGGTCTCAAACTCCTCTTTGCTCAGAAGGTAGTAATGCCTGGTCTTCTGCATTACCTATAGAGATATCTCTTCAGGAACTTTCCCAGAACCCTGCCCCAAGTGCATTTTTCTAAGTGGCATGGTAGGCATGCAGTCTGGTATGATCTGGCTCTATTTTTAGTGTTTTTCAGGGAATAGCTTTAAATGGATTGTGTGGTTGGTTTTTTTTTGTTCCTTATTATTTTCTTGTAGAATACCACACTCTGAAGTGCACTGATTATTGGCACGGCTAACCAAGCAATACCACTTACTTTGCTGTTAGTATGTCCTTTCCAGATTGAAACTAAGGAGCAGGACTGCAGGCTTGCCTTGACTTCTGAGTGTGCACCCATGTGTACTCCAACTCTGAAGATGTTTAAACAAGGGTCTAGATACATGTATGAAAAAAGATTGTTGTAACACTCCAAATGCTACTGAATCAGTTGCTCGAAACCAGAGGTCAGAATTTAGGTTGGTGGTATTTCTTTTGCATATATATGGCTGGGGATAAAATGTAAATGGGGTCAAGGGACTCTAAAAAGTAGAAAAATCATCTAACCTAGTTTATTCTGATGTTCCCATTTGGGAAAAGCAAAGCCATGGAACCCACCAGAGAACCTTTTCTGTTTTTTCCTAGGTTTGCAGATCCAGTACTTCTGGGTATTGACTTCTTTTCCTGATTTTGGCTTTTTTTTTTTTTTGTTATTCTAGCTTCTCACAGCTTCATTACACTCTGGTTTAGGTCTAATCAACCCTTACAGTCCTTCAACTTTTGTCTGTCTTTCTTACGAATTTGTAATGCAGGGATAGAAGAAGCTCCAGGAGGTTTTCTAGCTCAGCGTGACACTATACCAATATTAAAATCTGAACGTGTGACCTTGTTAGCTCAGTATACACAGGGTAGATATCTTTTTTTTGAACTGTCCAATGCATTACTTATTATTAATGAGACATGTGCTGTATGAAACAGTACCATTAAATTTCTCCCAGCTGGCAGCCTTACTGTGATGTTAACTTACACACCATAGGATTTGAGAAGAACTTCAGCCAAGGCTTAGAATAAAAATCTGGAAGAAAATGATCCTGTAGCTTGGTGCTAATGTTGTATGACACTCCGTAGCTGTTGTATCAACAGCTCATAAGCAAAATTCTGCATTTGTGTAGTAAGTACAAGCATCCTTCTTAGTGTCATGGTTTGTTTCTTGTGGGACTTGCTAGAAGCCAAGCTAAGCCTGCTATTTCCAAAACCATCAGGTAGAAATTAATGAATCAACAGAGTAAATAACCCACTGCTTATTTGCTGAAACAAAGAGCACCTGTAACATAGAAGGGGTAGCTGCCTGGCAGGAGGCTGGTGGTGCTTTTAGACATATAGGAATGTTGGGACTGGGTAGAGCTAGGAACAAGTGGATTCACAGAGCCAAGTGTAAGCTTCATTTGGGCTATGAGACCTTTTTGTCAGGTGTTGATGCCTCTTCAATGCCTCTTTCAGCTCCTTGATAATAAGCCCATGTTCGTGTGGGTTCTCACCTCAGGGGAGGTTAACACTTCTCCTACTGAAGAAAGCCAAGTCATGCTCCTTTCAATCTTGGATGTTTGCTGTTGCTTGCAAGGCTGTTTCTATTTGTGTTGTCCTTTGGGTGTGATGCCTGCAAGGTGGGAATTGCCTTAAGCTTGTTTTGTTTGGTGAGAGAAGGGAGGCCTGTTTGTCAGGTATGTTCCCTTCTGAACTTCTTCGCCCTTTGCCAACTTGGTCTCAGACCTCAGTCTGAAGAGGCAGCTGTGAAGTAAGGTGAGCTATGAAAAAAACCACAAAAACAAAACCCCAAAACACATGGAGCAAGCTTGTGAATGTAGGGGGAGAAGGTTTGTTGGCAAGCCTGAGTGGTGTAGAAGGCAATGAGGGTCTGGACCTGTGTTTCTGCCACCTGAGGTATTGCTGAGGCCCTGAATGTCCCTCTTGGCAATGCTGCAGCAGGTAGCTGGAGGGCAGGGTGTCTCATGTAGGAGCTCACTGGCTATGCCTGGCATGGGAGAGGATGCTTTTCTCCTTGTCTTTAGGGATATAGTCTGCCTGTAGCAGAACAGATAATGTGGGAGCTGCATAACCAGCTCCCACACACCAGCCCTTCATCTCTGAGGAGGCTGCCAGACTGGGGATTTCTTGTTAAAAGGGCATTAAGGTCATGCTTGAAATCAATTTCATGCTTGAACTGCAGCTCTTGCATTTGCAAGGTATTGCTTCTTTGCAGTACCTCAAGGAGCACCCATGGATACAAACATCTTTAAAATCAACGTTGCACAGCACTGGTGTAAGAGAAGTGCTTTCCCTTGTTGGAGACTTTAGTGATACCAGGGCTGAGTCCGTGTCAACTTTATGTGTTTGAGCGGATTTGAGAGGAGGGTTCTCTAAGTGCCAGTTCCTCTTTTGGGGAAGTGGAAGTTGCTTAAACAACTGATGACTCAGTTTCTCTGGCTGTAGGATGCAAATGAGAAATGGCTTTCTAGACAATGAATGGGATTTTTCAGTTTGGGACGTGCTTTGAAAAATGTAGTGTGTTAAAAACAGTGGTATGAAGGCCAATAGGCAAACTCGTATTCAGTCTTTAACCCTTCATAAGATGGCATAGCCATGCAGTCATCTTCAATCTGATGGTACAGAAGAAGTCTATGATCTTTCTGCTCGTGTGTTGTTGAACAGCAAGAAGGATAAGCACGGGATTTCTTCTCCCACAGGAGTTTTTAATACGCAATGCTGTAAAGAGAAACTCTGGGAGATAGGGAAATACAATAAGGTGTACAGTCTTCCAGTGATGCCTTGGGAGTCACAAAGACTTAGAAATGTTTGGGTGGTGGGAGCTGAATTACAGAGTGGGGAAGTGGCTTTATTTTCTAGCAGGATATGGATTCTCTGCAGCATGGTCTTTGCTCTAGTCTTGTGTAATACTGACTCCCTTTCAAGACTTTGCATTTGATGGCAGCCTTCAGCAAAAGCTGAAGCAGAGGCAGCTCTCTGAACAGAAATTTTGGATAAGATGCAGAGGAATGAGCAGAGTTAGTTCCAGTGAGTCCCTTTCCCAACACTGTGGCATGTAGTTGGGTTCAGTGGTGAATTCTCACAACAAATCAAGAAATACTTTGCAAGATGCCATACAGAGCTCTTCCTTGAGTGACCTTACTATACTAGGTCACTGTTACCCACTGATGCCAAACCCTGAGTGGGGTTTAGTGGATGGGAGAGGGAGGTAATGTGGAAGAGGGATGTTTGCCCATTGGACCACTATTGGTTGTGGAATGCTGCTGACAGGCGACTGCCAAGGTTACATGGGAAAGTATTTTATTTATCATTTAAGCAGATAAATTATTGCTGTGTCTTCCCAAAATGGTGTTTCATTTTTGCACTTTTTTCCTGAATAAAGCTGTCCTTGTTTCCTACCAGGCTGCGTGCTGGCAAGTGGAGGAACGGTGCCTGGCTAATGATGCTGGAAAGTAAGGAAATGCAGCTATCCCAGAAGAGCAGGCAGGTATATGGGGATGGTGCTTGTGATACTCTGTACTTATAAGAGGGAACTTCTGTGAGTCCATACATTATGAATGCCAACATCTCCTGACAAAAGGCTTAAACTCTAGCAGTCATGTTGATGGCAAGGATTCATGGTGGTTGGTCTGCTGGGAGCACTGGCTGCCTCCAAAGTTATGCATGTTTTCCCTTGTAAATATTTTTAGTGGGCTGTATTCCCAGGACCATTTCACCTACCGTCACCTTCCATCCTTCCCGTCTGCATAGTCATTTTTTGACCAAAAGAGGGGAGGGGATGTTGTTTGTAGCAATCAGTGTTATAAACATGCCCTGTAACAGCTCTCCCCGTTGCTCTGTAAAGGAGATAGAAGCACGACCTCCCTAGATGCCTTCCTGCTTCATCCTTAGGAAAAGGGCAGTCTTGTCTTTCACCCAGCTACTCTGCACAGATGAGGAGAGAGGAAATTGAAGTTGGAGCAAGGATTCACCATGAATCATGACTCCTTGCTTCTCCACTCCAGCTCATCTTAGAGCTGCCCGGAGGCTGCTCTGGCTTAACACTGCTGGCAAAATTACACTCCTGCCACTCTTCATCCTTGCCCTGGCTTGCCCTCTCTGTTAGGCAAGCTGCCAGGAATCCCCTGCTACGTATGCAACTGCAGGGGTGATACAAGCACAGCCTTGTGTTCAGCATGGCATTTAGAAGCTGTTTTCCCATTGCTGATGATCAAAGCAACATCTGTCTCCTTGTTTACAAGGATGCAATTGTAAGATGATCAGAAAAGCTGGGTTTCTGTGGCTGCTACTTTTAACTGCTGAAATGTATTCCTGTACCAGCAGGAAGAATCTCATAATATATAGATAGACCTTCTAATCCATTCTGCATTAGCAAATGATGGAGACAGTCCAAGCAGCAGTAATGAAAGCTAGCCTGATAGAAGACTGTCAAGATCCTTTTAGCTAGAGCCTGGTGATTTAAGTTGGGCTGAATTCTGCCCAGTTTAGCTCCTGGGCACTGGGCTTTGACCTGGGTGGAGACTGCAGACTCCTGCATGCACTGCTACTAGCCCTGCCTGGGCTAGTTGGCTGGCATGTTTGGCTGGGCTGTTCCAGTGCTGCTTCCTTCTGTGTGATGTCGACCACAAAAGGTGGTATATTCAGCACTAGTCCCAAATGTTGTCCCTAGTACTAGCTTTGAACTTAGTTTGAGCATGTGCCTGTTCAGGGAAGCATTTTGCGTAGTTGAGTCATGCATGAGAATTGCTATCTCAAGGAACTAATTGTGATTGAGTCTCTGGGGGCACCTGGGTTTGGTGTATTTCTGACTGAGGTCACTTCCATGCCCTGTTACCTGCCCATGCCTGGGCACAATACATGACTTCTGTAGCTCTTTCTCAAAGAGGCACCTACTATTTCCCACTTGCTGTTCCCCATGGGGCTCCTTATACTGCTGCTGATTGCCTGGTTTCTGTGGTGCTCTTTTCAGCTCCTTAGCTCTCTTCATGGAGGGATAAAGGTTATGCTCGTGGGCTTCCTTGAGAAGCAGAGGCTGGATAAAGGGAAAAAAAAATAATCGGGTCTCTTGTCATTTAAAGCACCTGGACAGAGTTCAATTGTGCAGTATCTGTGTGATGTCTGGGTCTACTTTGCACGGCTGTTTCTGTGAGCTTCAAGCTCTTTAAGTGGCTTCCCTTTTTTCACCGTTATGATCTGCGCCCTTCCTACTGTTTGTCTTTATCTATTGCTTTCTTGTGTGTGAGAACAGTGCCCAGCTCTTCAAGAGCTCTACGCCACACCTGGCAGATAAAAAGGAGGCATTTTGGGCTGATGATGTCCCCAGGACTAGAGCAGTTGATGGACGGCTGGCCTGTTTTCACGTGGGGAAGCAGATAAGCATGTCTGGGTAACACTGTGATAACTGCAGAACAAATTATCTGCAAAACAGAGAAGAAACAGAACCTTTTCCTGCAGAAAGACAACTTGCCGCTATAGTGGCAGGGGGACAGCAAGCAGCAATGGGTTGTCCAGGTGTTTTGCTATCTTTCAAAGTAAATGTATATATGCTTGGGGTGATGATCACAGAAAGCTCTGTTTTCTTGTCAGTGGAGTAACTTATATGTCTGTGTCAGCCAGAGTGTAGAGTCTCCTGATCTCTTTTAACTCTTTGACCTTACTTAAATTCTCTGAGTTCTCAGCAAACTAAGATTAATTGAATGGCTTTAGACATTCAATGGGAGCTCATGCTGCAGTGACCTTACCGATTGCCACTGACAAGAGCAGGAAGAATAGTAATTTTGAGCTTCTACAGAGGCAGTTTTTCATCAGTGTGTTGGAGACAGATCTTGTCCCATGGGTAAGGAACATGTTGGCCTGTGGAAGCAGGTGCTGTTATTTTCAGCACTTTTAGAAGTTTGACTTGCAAATAGAGATATTTGGAAAAAACTAACAAATTATTTGACAGTTTACGGAGAAACATAATTGTTGATCTCTTTAAAGGTGTTCGTTTTCAGTGCAAAGGCTGTACTGTAGTTCATAGTGTCTTCTCTGTGGCCTGCTTTTTTTTAAGAGAAGGAAGTATTGTCTAAAGAAAAGGTAGGGTGTTTGGACAGGATGCTAGACTGGAGCTCAGGAGATATTAGCTGGATTTTTGAGTAGGCTACTAACTACACACATGACAACACGCAAGCTATTAAACATATCTATGACCTTGTCTCTATCTTATGTACTTGAATCTCAAGCTCTTTGGAACAGAGTCTGTCCTTGCTGTATGTTTACAGAATGTAGTGCAGTGAATCTGCTTTCCGGGCCAAACCTTTGGACACTGCTGTTATACATGCAGTAGATCACGGTCACCTGTTTCAACTGTGTCATTAGTCTGCAGGAATCCATAGCCTCTGGAGAAGCTTCCTTTGCGCTGTTTTCAGCAGCTGCATGTTTGGAAGGACTGCATGCCTCAGCATTGGCAGAGGAGCTGACAGGCTGCATCCCATTATCTTTTAAGTACTTGCGCACTTTCTTTTAATGTGCATGGACAGTGCTGGCTGCCTTTTGCCACTGTCATAAGCAAAGCAGTCGTTGCTCATCTAGGTAATGTGTTGTGTCCTTACAAAGTCATTGGCACAGATTTCCCTGGCACTGGATTTTACCTCAGTGCCAGATCCCCTCTGCCACCTCGATGGATTGTGGTAACACCCAACAGTAATGGTCTCCATGATGCTGAGTCTCTCCTGATGCTGATTCCTCTGGAGTATGTCCTTATAGGTCTTTACTGCTTGTCCACAGCAGCTTGCAGTATCACCATCACTTGCACTACACTTCTTTAAAACGGTTCCTTCCATCTACCTTGTTCTGCCAGTCTGTCTCTATTCCTCTCTCCCTTGCCTATCTAGACTGTAAACCCTTGGAGAAAGGGGTTAGCTGTGTTACTCCTGTTACTCAGTCATAGCTTGCCACTTGGTGGGGAACATCCCCTAAACTTTCACTCAGAGGAAAGGTTTGATTATATTAGGCAGGTCTAATTATAGGGCGGCTAAGATCTCAGGTGCAGCCTCTAAACACAATAGTAATATACATAATAATTTGGGTAGCTGCATAAGTTCTCAGACCTCATAATTACCAGAGGTGGAGCAGGTCCTATTTTGGCTTTCCCTGAGTGTACATTTTGATAGAACCAATGGGGATGTCTGCAGTGTGCTTGCCCTATTAAAATTGCTTCTGTTGTGAGATCTCCCATTTGGAGACATTATTATGGGTGCAATCCCATATGACACCAGTTTATACTCTTTTGATCCTACAGAAGATATCCTGTTATGGGCCCAGGAGTGCTAAAACCTATTTCCACAGATTTTTGTTTTCCAGGCTCCTCAGTAAAAGAGCAACATAAATACATGCTACTCTGTTTTACTCTGTGCACTACAAACCCAGCGTTAGCCCACTGGCTACTGTATTTACCAACAGTGATTCCAGAGTGGCATACAGTCTGTCAAAATCCAAAGTTGCAGCAGCCCTGCACTGAGTATGCAACAGCTGCTGGATCCCTGAAGTGGCCTAGGATAGATGATATCACTGGGGAAAATATCAGCCAGGACAGAGAACGAGAGCTGATGTCAGGGGAATCACTTCTGCTTCAGTCTGTGGGTGGCCATAAAGGACCAAGAAATTATGATGACAGAGCAAATAAAATTCATCTTGTGCATGGTAGGGAAGTTGCTGCTTCAGACTAGGAATCAAAGTTCAGTTTTGTCATTCCAGGTGAATTAAAGAGGAGACTCATCCCCTCTTTCTGTTCCTTGGATAAGGCCATGACTGCTGTGTTGTTCTCATGCCTACCAGAGGAGTATTAAAACTGCCTCTCCTGGACCTTCTGATCTGTATTTCAGCTTTTTCCATTTTACATGTCCTGAAGCACATCCAAAGTGCTGGATGTCCAGGCACATGTGTCCACATCTGGCTGGAATTATGACACAGATCAATGTTTACTTGTGAGGGATAAAACAGGACAGATTTTCTGGTTACTAGTGAGATTTGTATTTGGGTGTGCAGATTCTAATAACCCAAGCTGGAAGTTGACCAAGGACATGAAGGTTAACAGTTCTGCTTCTGGGTAAAGTGGTATAATACCTTTAATGACCAGAGGAAATTAGCTTTGTTTCTCTTAAACTGTTGTCATTATGAGGCTTTTTACCATGAGGCAAAGTGAGGGCACTATATTAAGTGGAGGCTTCTGCAGGGTGGAAAGGAGACACTTTTCTCAAAACCTTGTCATGTGGCACGCTCCCGTTCTCCTCCACCCAGCTCATGCCAGCAATACAGATGTTCCCTGCTGGCATTTCCCCTTCTGCCGGTGTCAGTTCAACTTACTATGTCTTCTTTCAGCCCTGTAGTTGCATTTTTTTTTTTTTTTTTGCCCCCGCAGCTTCCCTCGGACTCCATATTTACCCGTGCTGCGCTGCGGGGCTGCCTGGGGAGAGGGGCCCCTTCAGCACCGGGAGAGCTCCAGCGGGGCGTTCGTCAGCTTCCCAGCCGCTCCGAGCGAGCTCTGCCCGGCCGCAGCTCCAGACGGAGACGATGCGAAGCGTCCCATCTTATCTGGCAGATGGGAGACGTTTACTAATTAGTTTGCCTTAAACAGATCTAAAATAATTCTGTTCGGATTAGGGTTTGTGCTCTGCCTAGCTCCGTACTGAGTTTCCGAGTCAGGCTGGAGTGCTGGATTTTGACTGGTAATTGTGGTGGTTTTTCTTAATGGGCACACCTCTGGTCGGATGCATCCTCCCCAGCTGCATTCTAAGCAAGCAGGGCCTATGTCCAATCCAAGCTTCCTTAGCATGGGCAAGTTGCACGCTACTTTGCTTAAAGACTTTCTGAATAGGGATTGGGTTTTGCCTTAGATTTGCACCTCATTATGCAGCATGGACCTGTCCTTCAAAGGAGAGGATCTGCTTCCATCTAGAAGAATCCTTTAACAAAGTGATTTAACAAAAAGAAGAATGGGGAGGATTTGCAGGATAGAGAAGCCCTTCTCACAGAAGCTAAAGGCCAGATTGTAGAAAACATAAAAAGATGACTAAGAACAGGCAACAAATCTTCAGACACAGTGCATAGGTAGAGCACTGTGTTGTTTTTTTTTTCCTATTTGGAGCAAAACTCCCTATCTGTCAGTGTGAAACAGAATGCTGCAAGGTTTTAAGTTCTCCATGTGACCAGATGGGGTTTGCCGCAACAATAGGGTTTCTGCTTGGTTTTGGGAAGGGCAGCAGTTTTGCTGGCGTTACACAAGGCTATGTGTGATAAAATAAGGAACCTTTTTTCTCCAACTCTTCTGATTTATGAAACTGCTGGAAATCAAAACTTCATTGCCATTTGGGTAATTTTTTTAGTCCTCCAAACTGTACTGGATGTTCTTCACATATTAATTTGTGGATTACAGAATGTTCTAGGCAAAACATCAGTGGGACAGTAAAACGTTAATGTAAGAGTTCAGCTAACATAAAATAAAACCACAGTGTTCTTCTATCCTACTTAATAATGATTCAAGTGAAACGGGGACAGTTGTGTGGTCTAGTGGCTAGTGAGGGGTGTGGTGCTCTGGATTTCTGGAGCTGCTTCCCAGCTCTTCTTTCCCATGCTGGGTGACCTTAAGCAAGTTTACCCCTTGTAAATTGGAGCCTGATGTCTGGCTAGGAAGCTTATTAGGAAACTTAATTTTTGAGAGAGCATTTTGGGAACTTGAGATGACAGGTGCTAAATAAAGACACTTCTCTCTATTAAGTAGCTCTAAGAAAACACACTGAGATTCCAATTTTGTGACATTGGTACTTAGGCAACTCATCTTTTGGCTTTTTATGAATTGAGCACTCTTGATCTGGAGTCGTCAAGAGAAGACAAACGTGGATACTCCTGACCATTTTGCTGGAATGACTGTTTCAGTTGTCAGCACTTTGGTTTATTGGCATCAGAAGAACAATGGTTTAATTTCCATGTCAGCAAATCATTCTGGATTTAAACAGAACTGTGTGGCAGTGGTCTCGAGCCCAGTAAAAGGTGCCCCAGAGCCAGGAAGTTAAATTGATTATAAATGGGAGCAAAACAGGTTGGCTGAGCTTTGCTTTCCAAGTTGACTGTAAGGCATCAGTGGGAAAAAGCAAATAGTAGGAAAAAGTGTGTTACAGCAAATGATGTCTGGACATGCGAAAGGAAAGGGTTATCCTACAGAATATCACTGTTAGGACACTTAGGCTAATTCTGCAGAGATGTACCTGTTGAAAGGGGACAGCAACCATCTTCCTGCCTCAAAGAGTAGTTAGAAAGTGCGGCTGTAAAATGCTGAGACATTGTGACAGTGGAGACCATACAGGTAGATAGAAAGACCAGGCTGTGGACTGAATTCCTGGCTGAAGGATCTTCATGGAAGTTTCATCTCAATTAATTTGGTTCTCTATCTTAAATATTCTTTAAACAAAGAAAACTTCTTAGACATAAGCTTGTCTTTCCCCTCCCAGTCCCCACCCCAAGGGAGATTAGGTCCAAATTCCTAATCAGAACTTCTGTTAACAAGGTGACAGAAGGGGGTCTGATCGCTTCTACACAGTGAAGTGTGAGCTAAAGTCTTTGAGAAGAAAGTCTGGCACATTCAGTATTGCGCACCAGGATTTTGCCATCGGATTTTGCTGGGACTGGATCAAGCTGTTACTTTGAATGCACCCATAATCAATTCCTTTCAGGCCGTGCCCTCATCTACGGCCAGAACAAATCAAGATTTTCCCCTCCTCCCACATATGCATAAGTGACATCATATTGTTGGGTAAATGTTGCTTTCTTGTCCAGCCAGCAATTTGTCCTGGCTTGAAGTTTGGTAGCAGTTTTCTGCACAATGTGTACTGTACAGGACACCTGGAGAATATGCTTTGCATTTGCAAGAAGTTGCTACATATTTAGGTAGTAGAGGAGAAAAGATTGCTGTTCTGTGTTAAGCAGGCAAAGGCAGGCTGGTGGCTAATTTAGTGCTTGAGCCTTCATAGCAGTGACGACTATGTTTTTGCAGATACTTGTGCCTAAATCTCAGTGCTGGGAACTACATACTTCCAAGGACCACTTTTCAAACTAGGGTTGTACTCAATCAAGCCCAGTTTGCTCTGAGCTGTTTCATACCAGTCCAATCAGCCTGTACAAACCTCTTGGAAGTGAAAAGCTGGTGTAGATTAGAAATCCAAAGTCCCACTGGAATATTGGGCAAAGGAGTGCTGTGATGTTAACTCAGTGTGCCTATTAGCCTAATATGACAGTACAGCTCTTCTGGAGGTGAAGGTCTCATGGCACTCAGGTTTCTTTAAACTGTTCTAGCACCTGTCTTATAAATAGGGCCCCACTGTCTTGCCACACCAGTGAAATTAGTTGAAAAGGATTTTTGGAGTTCTGTCCCCTTGAAGACAATAGCCAGATTCCAGAACCAACAGAAGAAGGGAGATGAGTGGAATAATTCACCTAAGGTCTTATAGTTAGAAGTGGCCACGGCTTCCTACATGACAATCCAGTTTATCACCAGTGAGCTGCTACAGGTCCAGCTATGTCCTGATCTTCCTTCCACCCAAGTTGGAGAATCTGTAAGGAACAGGGTTAGGTTTAACACCATCCCAGTAAAAAAAAAGTGATGAGGTGTGGCGCTGAACAATTAACGTGGCCTAATGTGGAACCAGCAAGACAGTCTGATTTTTCTTTTGAAAACAGGCCAGGATATTGGAGAAGGGGCATGAGTAGGTATTTGAGGCTGGCTGGTGCTGTGGCACCTGTGGCCTCTGCTCCGTGTTCAGCCAGAACAGATGCCCAAGTGCTCCCCTTGGTTTGGATCTTGATAACAGGGCTTTGGTGGATCTCTGACAGTGCTAGCCATGACCGAGTTGGTGGAAATAGTCCTGGGGAAGCGATGTTCACTGAGCCTGCTGTGCCTCAATCTGGTCCTTCTTCCTCTTGTCCTGTCCTTCATCACTGAGCTAAGAGATGAGCTCTTTCCTCCTTGGTTGTCTGAGGGAAGCAGAGGTGCACCTAATAAATACAATTCTTCATGATGCTCCCTGTCCTTAGTGCCTGTTGTTCTATGGCAAGCCCATGACTTCAGTCCTGGAGCACTTTCACCAGGATAAAACAATGAAGAGAGTCCTCCCACGTTCCAACTCTGGCCAAGGTTTTACAAAGCCCACAGAAGTTCCTCCATGCAGACACAGTCTGACTAGTTCACATTCATGCACCGGTTTATAACATCTCACGGAAATTCCCAGTAGCCTGGGCCTCTGCCACAGACAGATGCGTTACCATTTTGCAAATATGGAGTTAACTTAACAATATAATAGAATTATTTAGAGAGCTGGTGATAGGATTATGACTCTAGAGTGTCTGAATCTCAAATCTATGCTTTCCTATATCTATCCTCCCCAGACATTATTTAGAATAATTTCTCCTTCCAAACAAAAAATAATTTTGGGAAAGGCAGATTCCCAGCTCAGCTATGAAATGTCATTTCTGTGATGATGATGATGATTATGGGATGCAGCAAATGCATACATAATTATTCTCGCTGCTCACAGAGCAGCAGATAGGCCCATTTGGTGCTGCCTGAAATATATAACCAACGACTTTTTCTCATGCTGTCTGCTCTGTGCATTTTCATGAGCTCATTCCCTAGGGCTCATTGTGAAATTGTTTTAATTTTTCGAAGTAGGGAGGAAAAAATGAAATAATTTTCTGTTGGAAATGGCATTGATTTGTCTGTGAAGTCATTACAGCTGTTTTCTCTCTTGAAGGCACAAGAAGAGGAATTCCTGACTTTTTTTTTTTTTTTTAATGTGGGGAGGTGGGAAGCAGTCTGACAGTAAGAATGCAGTGAATTTTGGAAGCAGTTCTGAAAGTGCTGTCATGTTATGCATGTGAGAATGCACAACATGGATAATAACAAAGTTAAAAATATTTTCTGACTTTCAGATGTGCAGCTTCGTCTGTGTCAATAGTTATAACTGGATCTTGGTGTAGGGTAATTTATTTGATGCAAAGGGTTGTGTTTGACAGCCTGAACTTGTCAGCCTTGAATCACGTAAGGGAAGGCCCAGTGGAATATATAATACAAATGTTCAAATAATATAATGAAAAATACCCTTCTGAACTCTTTTCCATTAAATATGAAAATTAAAATGACTTAACAAAACACTTTTCTGTCCCTGTCTTTTAACAACAAACAAAAGCTCCGATGTGGAGTCTGAAATTGCTCATCAAGGGAAGAGGCCAGGCTAGGATTTAGTAAATGGCTTTTTTTGAATAAAGCAATTAGTTCTAAAGGGAACATGTCATCTTCTGTACATTGCTAAGGTAGAACAGTCATTGTGCTTTCTGGCACTCCATCAAACTGCTCCTTGTGCACAGCTATTGGAGAAAGTGCATTTACACGTACTGTCGACGTCCGATGCCGGGAAGAGGTTTCTTAAATAACAAGACACAGGCTATTATGTGCATTAGCTTTATTATTTTTTTAAAAGTGTCTTAGCCTTTGGGGACTGAAGGTACTTAATAATATGTTGCAATTACAGTGTGCCAAAGTGTTGTCGTCATATCTCAGGTGCTTGACAATCAAACAAGTGCAGATTAACCCTTAGATGTCCATTGAATTTCTAGGTAGCTGCTTTTATGTCTAAAGCTTGCAATGTGTCCACAGTGCAGTGAAGAGCAGTGTATGTCTGTCGTCTTGGTGTATTGCCAGAGACTGTCCCAGAAGGAATGTCCTCCTTCACCCCCAGGTGAGATTAGCCCACATAAGAGATATGAGCTGGATGCTTTTTGTTAGGATGATGCATGTCTTTCTGTACAGAGGTACAGGGTGCTTTGGAGAAGGAGCATGATCAGACAGCTTGCACCTTGGAAAGCGTGCATTTGTGGGGGTCACTTGCAATTGATATGAGGAGAAGAAAGGAAAGAGCACATTCTCAGTCCCATATCACACAACTCTTGAACCTTCAACCAAGGTATTACATTCGTGCAAGTTTTCAAAGAAAAGGGTTGCCAGAAATAAAAGAAACTGTATGAGTAGCTCCAAAGAAGGGAAAAGAATGAAACATTTTCTTGGCTGTTATTAGACATCAGAGAAGCAACAAGGGAGAAATTGCACCTTGAAGTCATAGAAAAGATCCAGTCTGAGTTGATCTCTGCTGGCTAATCAGGTACAATTTGTCATCTGTTTTTGTAACTGTGACCCACCAGTATGTCTGAGTGTGAAGGGAAAGAAGTAAAGGGAGAAACAGCTGCTGTCTGTAGGTACCAAGCAGTAAGAGCTCAAAGAAGACAGTCTTTATTTGTTGGATGATACAACAGCTTTGTAGGTGGTGCCTAGTGTTGGTTTTTTTTTTCATTTGGGTTGTGTTTTTTTTCCATTGGAGCTTGAGTACAACTCAGATGGAAAGTTTCGGTCTCTAAGAAATTCAAAAAGTTTTAAAGACCAGGTGAAGAGGCTAAGCAAATGCTCAGGAGAACTAGTTGAGGCACGACTCTTGAACGCTGCCTGTAATGGGGTTATGGGGAGATGACTTCTACTGTGGCAGCAACTATATCATTTTTTTTTTTTGTCTGTTTGTTTGTTGTATTCTGAAAAAAAGTTGTGTCACACTGAGGAAGCTTGGCTGGCATACTATAATCTATAGGGTGATTTTTCTCTGTGCAGTGTGAAATGGGGTGATGTGACGGTGCAGTAGACAAGCTGCAATACCCTGTCCAAGGCAGAAGCAGAATTGCTGTCATTTGAATCAAACCTTGCATCTGGCAGCCAAGCCAACCGTTGAATGCTGGTGGGGCCAGGACTTTTCCTTTATTCTTCCCTGTTGTGCAGGCCATTCAGCAGAGAGCAGTGCCAGTCTTTACAGCATAAGCATCACAGGTAGATGTTAAGATCACCAATGAGGCTTTTCCATCAGAAGCCATTGTTTTCATAGCTCATAGATTGTAGAGTTTAACTGCTTCAGCTGATGCCCGCTGTGCAAAAGATCATTTTTCTCTCTGGTTTTGGTCTTGGTTTTGTTTTCTTTCTTTGTATTTTGGAACGTTCCAGTTAAAGTGGTTCAGCTGTTTTGGAGAATGAGACTGGAAATTGTTTGCTAATAACAAAAATAAGCTTAATTGTTCTCTTCAAGTTCCATATTTTAGAACAGGATCTTGGGCTTTAGAGGACAAAGGGTTTATGGGGTATCCATGGTGTTAAGGAGGTGCCTTGCATGACATGTCTACAGGAAGCCATATATCACCAAACTATACATCTCTTCTCTCAGAAAAAATGGAAAAGAGGAAAAAAGCAGTTTCAGTGTGTTCAGTGTCTGCCAACAAATCTTCCTGATATTTCTTCCGCTGGGATGGGAATATGGGTGAGGCTGAGCAGGTCTGTCTTTGATGGTATTTCTCCCAGCTGAAGGGGGTTATTGCAGGGCCAGGCTCTAGGAAATGGTAAGTGTCGATCAGATGGATGTGGCTAGGACCTGGCAGATATTCTTAACCACAGTACTTGAATTAGATTTCAGAGCCTTGTCCCAATGTGTGGAAAATCTGTATCTTAACATCTTGCTTGGGAAAACTGTATACAGTTCTCATCTTCCTAGTAGATGCATTACCAAAATCTATGACCATGTTAGACATGTCTTCCCTAAGTTTAAGGAAAGCCCTTCTGTAGGCTCCTATTCTGACAGAAACAAGAGTTATGCTACTGGTATTGGTATGAACAGGGAAGCATCCAGGTTCATTGGCTCCTCTCCCTGGTTTGGCTGCTCAGACCAAACATGTAAAAGCTACATGAACGATTGAAGGTCTTAAGGAAAGTACTGTGCAGGAGAAGACTGAGGAAGACTGATAAAAACACAAGTGAGACTGATGAATGAGACAGGGAAAAGGAGGCATGGCAAAGTGCAGGAAATAATTATGGATCCCATCACCAGGAGAGTCTCCATGATGGAGGTCAGGATTAGCCTTCTTAGCTTCTTTATTTACTGATAATGCATAAAATAAAGGAGGTCTCTGTACTGCAGACAACACTAGTAGAGCACTGGTTTTCTCTCTCATAGTCATAAGAAAACAGTCAATCTTGCACTCTCTCTGAGGGTCTGTTGCAGCTTCACAGCTTTGCTTGGAGCAACAATTCTTTTATGAGCTTCAGGTATTCATTTACTTTCCCCTCAAGCCTCTGAAATTCAGGACAGGGGCTTGCACTTGGAAATGCTGGTATTTCTCAGGGTGATATTTGTGGGTGCCTTGTTGCAGCTCTGATAGCTGTGATTGAGCATCAAGCATTAAGGTGTGACTGAGTGAAAGAGTTGATGAGAGTTGACCCCTAAACTCAGTATTGCATGACCTTAGCATTTGTATCATTCTAGTCCTTGGCTTGCTTAGCACACAAAACGGGGTGCTGCAAGAGCACGACACAACCATCCACGTTGGAGTGCAAAAAGGACTCAGTTACGTCACAAAGAACTCCAAGCAGTAGAAGGAAACCCTAACCCACCAATTTATGTAACAAAAAAAAGTGGAAAATGAAAGCCAAGAACTGCATAAAAGCATGGGGATTTTCTGCCTTCATGGGATGAAGCACGGATGCCTGCAAACACAGAAAAAGTTTCATGGCAGCATCCAGCTCCAGTTGGGAACAGGATCCCGCTTTTATGTCTATTATGCAGGTCTAAATTGATTTGCTCAGCTGCATGGACACCCAAGAGGCAGCCAGCTGCATGGCTCACTACTAGCCAACTCAGCAGCTCCCTGCTTGAGTGGGTTTGCTTCCTATGTAAAGCTTCTTGCTGACTGTTCAAACAATTTGGGGCACTTGCCATCTTCTCCCAGCAATTCCTATTGCTGTAGCTTGGTCTGGGACTGAGAGCTGAGCTCTAGCTGGGAGCTTTATCCCGGTCTCTTGAACATCCCTAGACAAGTGACCAACGCACTTTTGGATGCCTTGTGGGTGGCAAAAGAGACCTTCCATGGAGAAACTTGATGTTCGATAGCCCTATGTAGACCATCTTTGCTTCTCATGAAAACCACCTATAGCTCCCTAGACATGAAGCCCTCTGCCAAAAGGTCTGTAGTGTCCAGTGTGGTATAGGTAGAGATGGAGAGTGCTTCTCTTTTTCTTGCTGTTTGAAATCCCAGGCTCCTCTATGATCTTTTTCTTTTCTTTTCTTTTTTTTTTTTTTGGTTTGGTTTTTTTTGTTTGTTTGGGTGGTTTTTTTGGTTTTTTTTGTTTGGGCTTTACTAAGAGACCTCCTGGGAAACTGGCTCTTCTCTTCATCTGAATGCTTGATTCCTGGGAATGTTTAAGAGGGAGAGTCTGAGAAATGCCTTTTGCCTAGCAATGAAGCTATTGCCCAGAAATGTAAAGGCAATGCCACAGGGGGCAGCTGAGCCATGGCACTTTATTCCTGGAACTGCATGAAGCAGCTCACAGCACATGGGAGCTATTGCCACCTCGCTGATATGAGGCTTCAGGAAATTATGCAAATGCTTTCATGTCTGAGCAACCTGGAGCCCTGGATCTTCTGGCTGGTGGTCACTCATCTGTGAAACTACCGAAGCGTGGTACGGAGCATGCTCCTGTCTTCCTCTGCGGTTTCTGGTAACATGTGGTGGGGGAGAGTGGGGAGAAATGAAATGAACCCCCCCATGCACCTGGCGGACAGTGCAATTCCTTATGTGAAGCGTGTGTGGGAGCAATTCCTTCCTGACCCTGGTGAAGATTGGCTCATGTCCTGGAGAGCAGGATTTAGATCACTTTTATCTTTATTCTCCGAGCTACAGGGATTATTAATGGTTATAAAATGACCCAGCTGCAGTGCTTGACTTGGTGACCTTCAGTAACTGTGAATTTTGCAGGCTGGCTGTACAGTGGGGGTGGGGAAAGCTTTTCCTTATTCTTCAGGAATGTGGGAATGTTTCATAGAGATGTCAGACTAGAAAAGGGGCCTTGAGAGATTGTCTGCTTCATTTACCAATACTGATCTTAGCAGCTGAACCGTGTGATGCTTTCCAATGAGTAGGGCAGAGGAGGGAGGAAGAGATCTTGCCCTATTCACATGGAGCAGAGCATTTATCCTGCAGTACAAGGGCTGTTGTTTACACGCAGTGCTTCTGCACCTGTGGTTTCATTTCATATTTAAAAGTGCCCAAGTTACCTGTGCATTGGTGCTGGCCTGGGAGCTTTGGATAGCGGGACCCAAAGGTGAGGTGGCAGATGCCCCTGGGAACTTTCAAGGTCAGGTTGGATGGGACTTTGAGCAACCTGATCTAGTTGAAGATGTCCCTGCTCATTGCAGGGGGGGTGGACTAGATGACCTTTAAAGGTCCCTTCCAACCCAAAGTACTCTATGATTCTATGAACCTTCTGTACCACCTCATCAAAACATTCATGTTGTCCTGGATCTGCATCCCAGGGGCTCAGGCCAGGGAATGAAAAGTCCTCGTCCTCCCTGTTCAGCCTGCTCATCAAAAGGCCCATTAGGATGAGCTGAGCTGAGTACTTTTGTGGCATAGGTCCTGGACAGAGGCCACTGAGTTGATTTTGTTGATCATGCAGAAGTAAGCAGAGATGAGTTCTTTTTCTCTACCAGTTCTGAGCAGATTCCTGAGCTGAGACAAAAACCTGCCCAAGTCATTTAGTCTCATCATACCTTCAGTTGCGTGAAGCCTGTTGTAAGAGCTAAGAGGTGCACTTTGCAGCCAGCCCAGGGAGACATGGCCCACTCCGACTGGAAACCCATCTCATCTCATGCTGACCTATTTTGAAAGAGTAAATTCCTCTTCTCTGACTTCATTTAAGTGCTGGCTGTCTAGTTAGAAGAGCAGCATTTGACTGTGCCGATACTGCTGTTTGTATCAGCAGACAATCACCAGCCTAGCAAGAGTTAGTAATTTGACTAACAGCTCATGACATTATTCTTATTATTTATTTCTGGCAGAACAAATGCAGCAGCAACTTTCTTCCATGGCATCAGCTCCAAATGTCTGTGGCATCCGATCAGCCAAGGTTCTTTTTTAAAAATTCAGCCATACTCCCCCACATCTTGCTAACTTTACAGTCCCCCATGGCATCTGTGTGCAGTGAACTGAGCTGTTGAGACTAAATGCAATTTGCAATCAAGCTTCTGTTAACATAGAAATGTACCGGCTGCTCTCCTGCAGTATGGATTCTCATTCTGTCTAGCATATGGTAGCATTAAATCCAGTCTGGAGTGCTTCTCATTACCACACTGTCAGTCCTTGCAGAGTGGAGAACCCTGAAAAACAAGTGTAAGAGAAATATATTTCAGGAACTGGCTCTCCTCTAGCAGAACTTGAGAGCTATCAAAGGGAGATCGTACCTCGAAAACTAGCCCTGACAGCCATCTATGCAAGTACAGAAAACTGACTTGAACACTGATGCAAAAGCCATGTACTTCCCAAGGCAGGTATCGCACAGGGAGAAAGGGGACAAGGAGAATCAGACAAGAGCAAGTTCATTATTAACAAGTTAAAAAGCTAGAAGCAGTCTGCTCTTCTGCTGCAAGTACGGGAGAGATTTTGATTCGGGAAGATAGCCTCGGGTATGAAGCCGATAGTTATGTAAAGACTTGATATAAATGTAGGCAAAACAAGAAATATATCCATCCACAGAGAAAACAAACAGGCGAGCCTTTTCGCCAGGAAGTGTTTCATTCCAGCTTTAGCTCATTGTACAGCACATAAAAGTAGCCCTGGAATTTCTTCAGTGTTAGCATATCTCCCATTGTCCTGTAAGGTAGTTTAATTTTAATTTTGCTATTTGAGTGCTATGAATAATTCAGAGTGTTTTCTCACTGTCGGCTCTGATGGATGGCCTCGGCTCTTCTTCCCTGAGGCACTCAGAGCTCTGGCCTTAGTGAAAAAGATACAAGTTGGATCTGAGGAGAAATGGGTTTGAGACAAGAAATCTATTGCTGAGGCTCAGCAGGGACATGGAGATCCGAGTCATGAGCTCGCAGTGCTGGGTCCCATAGCTCTCTTTGGTCAATCCCACCCTGAGGACCACGAGCGTGTGTTCTACTTGTGCACACTCTTGTTATTTCTTACTTGCAAGACCGCCCATTTGTGTTTGGTGCCCTGAGCCTTTGGTGTGTCAAGAATCCCAGAGTTAAGGTTGTGGGCTAAGGTCAGAAGTAAAAGTTATTGAGTGCATTTGATCTTAACGCCTGCTTTATCTTACCCACTCCTCTGACAATTTCTTATGAGTGGAAGTTATTTCAACCTAGGCCTGTATCTCACTTTCGTGAAGAGCCGGAGACAGTAGTGTCAGTAGCTCAGGAGTGTGATTACAACAACCTCGAGTCCTGAGATGTAAGAGGGAAAGGTGGCAGCAGATCAAAGGTTACTTTTCCATCCTGGCAGATTCAGCCGCGTGTGGCTGAAGCTATGAGTGACTGAAGCATCCCAAGGTGCTTCCTGTCAGTATTATGTTTAAATAAGAATAATATGTCTGTTGGATATATCTGCTTCTTTCTTTATTACACTTCTTTATATTACTTGGTAGAGCTAAGGCATAGGAAACTGTGTATTACCTAGCTTGGACTCCGGCTCTGTCATTGGTTCTCAGATCTGCAATATTACTCTGTGAATATTTTAGTGTTCTGACCCACAATGCCGTGGCAATCTTGTAAGGGGACAGCTACAGGCAGATTTGTAAGAAAAATAGAAACAAACTGTTGGCTAATGAAAGTTTTTCTCAGAGAACGGCTGTAGATAGCAGAAAGGCCTGGACCAAAGAGCAGATGAGGTAGACTTTGGACCTTCCTCAGTTCCAGATGGCCAGAATATTTAATTTGTGCTCACATGGAGAAAACTCTGTACTTTACATGGAGACAGAAAATCGGTGTGCTCATCCCAGCCTCAACCCAACTTCATCTATCTGTTGTCTTTACTTCAATTAGAAATGTGAGGATTGACTTAGAAGGGTCTTATTTCTGACTTTTAGGCTACTGCAATGTTTGCTTACTGTGGCTAGTGAAAATGAGGGTAATCTTCACCGTGACAACTGAGTAGACTAAGAGACATCTCATCTCCCCCAGGAGGTGACTAATCCAAATTTAATCCAGGAAGATAAAAATGCAGTTCAAGAAAGTATTTTAGCACAGGTTTAAATTCTGAAAAAATATGATGGAATCTAAGATAAGCATGTGTGTTTACATGCTTATGTGAATATGGGTAGAAAAGGGGGTATTTCCAAGTAACTTCCTAAGTCAGATTCTTTCATGAGAAAACCTGATGTCAATTTTTTCCTGACTGTGAGTGGTTAGTTTGTCCTCAGTAGCAGGAGGACAAGCAGCTCTTGCATGTCATGTTTATCCTAAATGTGACAACAGACAGTTCCGAACTGTGTAACTCTCTCTCCTCCTCCTCCACAAGGCATACTCACTTAGTTGCCTCAGTGATATCCAACTAGGCTCCATCCCAATTATTTGTTTTTCTGGTAATCATCCATATTTCCATGTAAGAAAAAAAAAAAATAAAAGCATTGGAATAACTGTGGTTTTGCAAAATAAATAACTGAGAAGAAACTCTCTGCATCTGGAAAGGGAAGAAGGGAGGATTCTTTTTTGAGGAGGCGTTTTCATTGTTTTTTACCTATATCCTCAGGTTCCATCACCAGAAACCTTAAGCTGTGCTGCACTCCTCTCTGTTCCTGTGCTTTGGTGCCCCATGACAAGGACAGACAAGGTCTGTGAGGTTCTGCGCAAGGTTTCACTGGTGCTGATACCACTGTGCGCTGGGGAAATACCTACAGCTCTCAGCCCTCAAATGCTTGTGGATTCAGTCTGGCAGAGTTCATTTCAGATGACTTAGATCCCCGTCCTAAATGCTATCCCTGCCTTGAAAAGTGACAGGTCTGGTTTGCAGCGATATAGTGGCCTCATGGTGTCTGATGGAGACCTCCTGTCACTGCTGGTCAGCTTGGTGGTCTTAGCACTTCTGATGACCAAAAGTGCTTGGGCTTTGTGTGCCTTTGCCTGGAGTGACCCCTGGTTACGTGGAAGCAGTTTATGGCCATCTTTCCAAGGGGCGGTTGTCAAACAGGCATGCTGAGTACATGGTTTGTGACTTGGATTTTGGTTGACTCAAGTCAGAGTTTCCTGCCAGAGGGTTCACAGTGGGTTATGTTTCTGCTTCTGCTTAAGCCTTGCTCATCTTTTTCTACCTGTTTCTCACATGGTTTGTATCCTTACCCATCATTGCAGCATTGATTGTCCTATTTCTAAAGAAAGATAGAAAACTGTAGTACAAGCAATAGAAATAGATAAAAATTCTTGTAGTTTCTGCAAACTGTAGTGAACTTTCAAGAAGCTGATACAGAGGGAGCAGTATTAAGGGCCAAGATAAACAGGTGTTGCACCTTGGGCATTTGGAGAGTGCTGGTGGAATAAAAAGGGGAAAGTTGAAGGTATATTTCTAGAGACACGTAGATCATAGGTAGTGGTGTTGCCATGGTGTTGAGTACAGAAAAGGGCTGTCAGTTACTTGTAATGAACTAAAACCAAAAAATACAATAGTCATGACCCATCGGCCATTGGGAATCAATGTGCAGTGCTACTGATATCAAATATTTTAATCAAATACTATTTCTCCTACTCTGACACTGGACAAAGTAATCTACAGTTCCTTAGAAACATACTTGAGGATAAAGGGGACGTGATTATTCATGCCTAATGGGATTTGCCTCTGTTATTCTGGGGATAGATATCAAAGTTTTTGGGAACTTAGCAGCAAGTGAAGCCATCAGTTCTCTGACGGGACTTCAAAAGAAGAACTGTAAGGCTATAAAATGTGTATCTTTGACCTTCACCTCTTGGCCAGTTGAGTTCCCCTTGGCCAAACTTGGGATAAAACAAACCAAATCAGCAGAGATGTTTACTGGTTCATAGCACATGAAATGCTCTAATCACAGGCAATTCTTAAATGACCAAAAATAAGAACTTCTCACTTCTGTATAACATGGTCTGTTTACAGAATAATGAAAGGAAGGATGTCTCCATAGTAACCTGTAAAGCAAGCAAGTCTACATCCTCCACTCTGATACAATCTTCAGTAAACAGATTGTACATCTGGTTTTAAAAAAAAAAAGAAAACAAGATAAACCACACTTTTGGACTATATGACTTCCATTACTACTAAAGAGCTGCTGGGTTCAAGATTTGTCCCTCTGCTTCCCCTTATTTGTTATAATTGAAATGGTCTAAGAAAGTCAATAAATTTGAACATATGTGAGTTGCTGTTACATCAAGTTGTCTCTACCTGAAGGATTCTTCTGCAGGTGAAGAGATGGGGAACTGTGAATAGTCTTCAAACACGTAAACAGATGCTGCAAAGAGAAAACATTCATGTTGCCTGTGGATAGGGCTAAAAGTCTTGGACTTACCTTGAAACAGAAAATGTGATCAAGCCTAGAAATGAGACAGTATTTTCTGAGGGTAAGAGGAGTCAATCTTTAATGGATTTCTGAACGAGGTTATACAATTTTCCCTCCTAGAGATGGGAGCAAAAAAAACCCCAAACAAAACAAACGCACAACCTCCCTTCAGCCCCACCCCCCAAAAAAAGCAAGCCCCAAACCCAACTCCCAAAATAACCCACAGCAGGAATTGTTTAAGTGGAGGTGATCATGTCTTAGGGCACTGACGATGGTGTTGATGACTATTTGAGCTCCAGTTCAGTACTGCTTTCTATGATCCATTATGTTTCCCAGGGGTTTCTCTTAGCAAGCGGGTCTGTTTTTTCTGGGAAGAGGATATGAGAGCTGCTTGCTGGTTTCTGTCTGGTGACACTTCTGGCAGCTGTGTGTGAACCTCTTGTGTTGTAAGGGCAGATACCATGTGAGAGAGGTGAGGTCCAGCACACACACACGCACAAAAAAAGGATGGCTGAAGGAGCAACTTCAACCATCACACATCCTTTACCTGAAAGATCACGTTTCACTTGGGGCTAGAGGTGCCAGTGTTGCATTGCCTGGAGGATGGCTGTGTGAAACAGGGATCTGAACGGGGACAAAGGCTGGCGTGACCCAGGAACCAGACTGTGGAAATAGGATGAAAGGTAGGGGCCGAGCTGGTGGCTGGCCAACAGGGTGTCCTAGTCCATTCCTTGTACGGGTGTCCATGCTGTTTTGTGTCATTGTTTCAGCACGCTAATACCAGACACTGAAATTTCCTTTGCAGTTCTGGACAGATGACTTGTAGGAACTTTAAAATCCAGCTGGTTTTCAGGCTCTAGAGGTCTGAGGAAGGTAGCCCTAGGGATCCACAGGGAACAGATATCTGGGACACCCTGTTTCAGCTGGACTGGTCTGATTGCCCGTTGCTATTTCCTAAATTGGCAGATGGAAATGGAAATTTCAAAATGTTGGAAAATAATTCCAGTTACTCTTTTTTTTTTTTTCCCCCTAAACTTCAGAAAAAGTTTTATTCTGGTGAAGGCTGACCAATGATGTAGGGGACAAACATTTGTGGATCATGATGATATCTGACCATGATTCCTGATGGTTGAAAGCAGAAGGGAACGTGGGCAGCACACCTCTCATCCTTCCTTGTTATTTTGATTTGTGGTTTGTTTGGTTTTTTTAATCCTTCCCCCCCCCCCCCTCCACTGGTAATACCTGCACTAATTTCTGCTGCTCCCAATATCTTCTATTGCCAACCATAATCCTGCATTAATCAATAATAATCACAGCTTCCTAGCTGCTGCCATCTGTTTTCTCAATACGGCCTGTTTTTAAAACATCTCAATTTGTGGCAAAGCACTTCCAGGGTGTGGCATGTCTGAAATTGGCTGGGGGCCGCAGAGCCAGCGGGGCAGGGATGGGGAGAAGGGATGGGGAGATACTCTCGGGAAGCACCTCTTGCCTTCCTTGCCCGTCCCTGGGAGTTTGGAGGGTTTCTCCCACGGGTACCAGGGTGTCTCCGGGAGATGCTCCCGGGCCCGGCTAGGCGCTATAGGCGGCCATCTGCTGCCACCTCCTGTCTGAGCAGGCGATGGCATGTGGGGAGGGACCACAGGGGGCCCGCGCTGCCTGGTGCCTGCACGAAGCCAAAGGAGCCAAGATGCGCAGATGGGAAACCACCTCCAGCCTTTACGTGGGAAATCGCCACTGCCCTGAGGCTTTGACAGTGGTGTCTACGTGTGCAAGGGCAGAAAGGCTGTCAGTCGGCTTGGGTGACATTGCTGGGTGCTGAACTGTCTTGTTGCATTTTTTTCTCTCTCTGCCATGCAATGGCCTCATTTTCTTTTGCAGTTTGTTCTTTCTGGGTTTCTTGGCCACTCATGTCCCCCAGCCAAAGAAAGACCAACACCAACATCTTGGAGGCACCCGGCCTGCAGCAATTGCAGGAGGCGGCAAGCTGGCTGCTTCTCTCCATCCCTTCAGTTCCACGGCCGCTCCCAGCTCCACTGGCCTTCCCAGTCGGCTCTGGGCTGCTCAGCTGGGGCTTGAACGCCTGAGGAGGGTGTGCCACGCTTGCTGCGCCAGAGCCATTTGCTGGCAGACAGGCTCTGGCTGGGGCAGCCATCCTGCTGCTGGCCAGCCCACAGTGACTTGCTAGTACTGGTGACTAGTAGTTGCTTTTTAATTTGGATCCCTGTGCCTCCTTTCTGTTTTTAGGGAAGGGCAAGGGCTACTTTTTGTCCTTGCTTGCTTTTACTTCTTTGGCTTGTCCTCTAATAGCTATTGCAGCTTCCCTGCTGCCTGCGGTGACTACAAATTTGAGCTGAATTAATCCCAGACAGAGGCTCAGTCCGAGGCAAACTTTCCTTCCAAAATGTTCAGTCTGAAAAGACATGAAAGCGAGACAGGCTTGCCACCTACCTTCCCCGTGTCTGCTTCATCCCTGCTCTCCTGGGCAAAGGTTTGTTCTCTCCCTTCAAGTAGGACTGAGAGGCCCTTGGTGCTCTGCTGGGCACTGACCAGGCGGACATCGAAGGGGGAGTCTGTCTGCCAGACCTCAGAGAGCAGACAAACAGAAAGCAGCAGCGTGGCTGGCACTGACAGGTTTTGCTTGCCGGCCTGGAAGCAGCCTTTCGTTGCAGTAGAGGTGTTGCTGCTCCTTCCCCAGCTGGCCCAGGCTGCTGGCCCTGCTCAGACCCTCAGCCTGCCCTTGTGCAACCCTGGGCTGGCCATGTCTCATCCTGTTCAGTTATCCCTCTCCACGTCTCCTAGAAGCATCGAGATTTCAGCTTTGGTTTCTCCCTGTTTTCTTTCCCAAGGACTCTTATTTCATGGTGTCCTGCCCTTTTGTGCTGAGGTTTGTTTTCGTGCTGCCTGGCTGAGGTCAGTATCTGCTCCCACAGTCCCTGCCCAAAGGGATTTTCTGATACCAGATAACACAGTTCAGGCCCCAGACCCTCTCTGATAAGAGCTGGGTGTTAGATCCCAAAGCAGCCACTCCTCCTCAGTCAAACATAAGGAAAACAACTGCCTTCCTCTTCATCTCTGGGTCTATGCATGCAGGTATTCCCCACAGAGAAAGTGGTGCAGCTACCCTGTGGTGGGGACCACAGCAGGAGCCCGCCTCCCCCAAAGAGCCTCATGGTTGGTCTTCCTGGCAAGAGTTTTTCTCTGATTTTGGATGCTGCGTCTTCCTTGACCTGAGACTAACAATGAGGTCCCTCCAACCTCACAGTTGTGACAGGTAAAAGTCCTCTGAGTTGTTTGTCTGCAGGATGTTTTTTTTTTTGGTTTTTTTTTTTTTTTGCTGTGGAGTTCCCTGTGCTGCCATACTTCAAAAGAAGGTGAAGAGCTACAGCAAAAAGCACAGAAAGCCCCTGCATCCCCGGACATGGTGCTGTGCCATGCAATAAGCTTTTTCTTTGGAATTCATAGATAATTGCTAGTCCCGTCAAGGGCCAGTCATTTTAGTAGTGTAAAAATCACTATGGTTTTATTTCAAGCTTGAGAAACCACTTTGTCAGACTGGGCAAATTTTACTAAGCCAGTATGTGGGCTGTGGGCACAGCTGGAGTTAAACAGAAAGAGCCCAGTTCCACAACTACTAGATTTTCTCTTACTTGGTTAGAAACAGGGAAACAAAGTAAACAAGAGAAGGAAGGGCTGGGAAGTGGGGAGAAGGAAAAGGGAGAAAACTTCCTCCTTTCTGACAAAACTGTTTTCACCCCCTCCTCCCAAAGAGAGGTTTTCTGCCATATGGAGTTTCAAATGTTTGTTTGCTCTGCCTACTTGGTTATTTACTGCTCTGAGAGTCTGTGCTGCCTTTGTTGGCATGTTCAGTCTTTCAGGCAGCATGACGGAGTGCAAGGCTGTTTACCTATTTCTACTAGCACTTATTTAGCAGTGAAGTTGGTTTCTGATCTAGGTTTTGCCAGGAATTCTTACTCTCAGAAACTGCAGCAGGAGCGTGGTGGTGGTGTGGACCTTAAGGAAGAATTTCTTTCTCCTCTTCTTGACAATAACAGCTCCTGTTGTACGCTTTGCTGTCACTGGTGTATTTGGCTCATGGAAGAGGGGAAAGTTCTTTTATTCCTGAGTTTTTTCAGGTAGAGAAACAAAGGACTTTGCAGAGGAGAGGATGGAGAAGAAAGGAAAGGCGAATGTTTGGGCTGTGCAGAATATCAATGGAAGAACTTAAGTCAGCCAGCAATGTTGTGCGTCCCTTGTCCCCGCTCTGTGAACATCCATCATCCTCACGTATTCCCTCCACCAGCTTTTCTCTCTCGACCTGGCCAAAGCAAAGGCAGGCTGTGTGCTGTCTCAGGGCTGGTTCCAGAGGTGCAGCATAGCTACTGGCCCTGGAGCGCCTGGGGAGTCAAAGGATGAGCCTGATCTTTGCCATTAGCTCTGGGCTAGCCAAACTGGAAACTTGGATTCCTAGACAAGCTGACTACTGTTCTTCTTGATGTTCATTACCTTTATTAAGTTTCATGCTGCAAACATCTCTCAAGGGCCATGAGTTGAACGCATCTTTTCCTTCATCTTCTTAAATTTAGTGTTGCAAATGACCACCTTTGCTACTGGAGCCTGTTGTAGTGCACCTGTAGACTAAACAGCATTCTCTGGACCAGCTTCAGGCTGGTACATTGACCCAGTGCTAGAAAGCCTGCTCTGGGCTGCAAGAAGACCCCAAGTGCCCCAACGGAACTGGGTTTCAAAGCTGCACAGTCCTGCTTCATAGCATGGGTGTGCTTAACTACTTTGGGGATTTTCAGCAGCACTTTGACATGTCTTTATTGTTTAATCCTGGGATCCTGCTATTCCTTCAGAATCACCTGTCACCCATTTTTTTTCTCTGTTTTTCCAGGATCAGGAGAATGAATGTCACTTCATTTTATTAAAAACAGAAAGGATGCTGTTGGCCATTTTGCCTAACATCTTGAACAGTACTGCGCATGGGGCTCACTGCTGGCTCTCCAGACCAGGTCAGCAATTTGCTTCTGACCCAGGACTTTCCTGGGCAGTAACCTGAGTGCTACTGATGCTCACTGAGCAGTATTATCCTGAAAAAAAATAATATTCTTTCAATATACTTCTGTTTTATCATTTGTGGATCTTAAAATCCAGACCTTTCTCAACTGTCTTTCAAGGAGGCAATGAATGCTTGCTGTGTGCTGGAAAGTGTCCTTTATATTTGATATTAACTAATTGGGGTGAAATTGCTCTTGGCTCTTGATATTCCTAAGTGTTCCCCTTTGGGGGCTGGATTCCTTCCCAGCAAGTGGCAGCAGCCACCAGCAAAGGTGAGTTTGACATTGCTGCAGACTCTCCCTGCAGCAACCCGTGCAACTGTGCCAGCACTGACTCCCTTTGTTGGTATTATTTATTGAAGGTGAACTTCTTGAGCAAACAGAGCACAGCATGTCTTCCTGAGTACAAGCAAGGACCCCAGAGATTTGCTGGAGGAAAAGATCACAGGGTGAAACCATGTCAGGCACTGCACAGGCTTCAGGCTGCTACCTCTAGCTACTCTTGGCTACTCTGTTCCAGGCAAAGAGCAGCTTCCCTTTTTCTGAAAGAGCCTTTTGGCTCCAGTAACTGGGGGAAGGATTGTTGTTGTTTATGGTTTAGAAAGAAGGGAAGGAGAACTGGGATACTTGGCTCTCTGTGCCTCACTTCCTATCTGTAAAGTGAGTGACGATATTTTACCTTCTTCAGAGGGACATTTGCGAGCTAATGGACAGAAAGTGCTCAGAAACTCCACACCTCGGCAGTTGGGACACGCTGGCAATCTGCCCAATAGCTTTTAGATGTGCCTTACCTAAGAAACAGTGGGCGATAAATGGTATAAACACTCCATCTCTAATGTGCTGGCTGTTCCCTAGGTGCTGTGTGGTCTGTGCATCTGCAGGGAGTGCTACTATTTTACTATGTGTTGGGAGCCTTCTCCTCCCTTTGTTCCGGGTTGCGACTTTGCTGGCAGAACTGCCTTTTTAGCCGAGTGAGAGGGTTCATGTGTTCCAGTGTTGCCATCAGCTCAAATGAAGTTTGGCTAATGGGCCATGGTGCCTGCAGGCTCTCGAAGGCCGGCGTGCTTCTGCAAGCACCAGACTGGGACTGCGCCTGCTACCTCCAGCCTCTTGCATGAATTACAAATGTTGAAATTTTTTATGGCATTGCAGTTATGCTCTCTGCTGGCTCTGGACGTTCAGAACTAACCCTCTGTCATGACAGCAAGGCATTTCTCTGGATATTTATGCTGTGAGACTGGGAGCAGAATGCAACCCTGAAGGCTTTCAGCGGTGTTAACTCACCCTCATTGCTAGTATATGAGAAACCTGCCACGCTGTCTCTTCTTTGATATCTTCTCAGGATTTGTGCTGCTGCAAGGCTTCTCTGATCTCTACCACTAAATGACACAATCTAGAAGAGAAATGTAGAAGCGAACTTAGCAGAAAAGGGTCTCTATGTTTTAAAACCAGAGTGATTTTTAGGAAAGGAACTACTTAGATCTTTGAAGCTGCAAAAGGCCGGGCAACTGGGGCATAGAGGAGAAATCCAATTGTTCAAATAGTGGGAACACTAAGAGAAAAATGTTAGTGTCAATCTCAGGTTAATTGGAAAATATTCAAAGGACTTTGTTTTGCTTAATTTTGAGGTTAGAAATTCCCTGGGGTTCTATGAAAAGAACGCAACACTGGCAGCTCCTTTGAAATGAGCAGAAGCAAGCTGCAAAGCAAAGAAGTTGTTAGAGGGGATATGACCTCCTCGTGGATGGATGGAGGGATGGGGCAGCAGGAAAGCAAAGATGAGGACACTCTTTAACTGCGCTTGCTTCAAAAGAAGTCTGTGGTGTGGGATACATTGATAGGTATGAAGACACCGCTTCGAAGACAGCTTCATCCTCTGTTCATCCTGACATCCAGCATCAAAGACAAGGTCGCCTAGCTCCAAGCGCTCCCCGATGCATGCACAGCCTGTGGGAAGCACCACACACACCAGGTGTGTTGTGACTCCACTGGTCTATTAGAAATATCAACAGCAGCATCAGTGGTAAACCTTGCATTGCTCTGCAACAAAAGCCCAGGTTCTTGGATTAACTGTGTGCACTCATTAAGGCCACCCCTTTATTTTGTTATCTTTTGTTTTTCTTTTTTCTTAAACATAAAGCCTTTCAGGACAGGGAGTGTCTTAGCTTACATTTATGCAGTATCCTGCAGAACGGGAAGTTGCCCATGGTACTGGGGCCTCTTGGCAGTGCTGATTGCAACCTGTGTGGATGGGAGGGCTGGGGACTTGCCCAGCGAGTCTGGAGCCCGCAGAGCCAGTTCAGCTCAGGGAGCCTTCGGGGCTCTGTGCAGCGAGGGGGGAGTGATACAGCAACTAGGTTGTCTGTCTGTCTGTCCCTCTTCCTATGCCTTTTGCTAGTACAATTCCAACTGAGCACCTCTCTGCACCATCTGCCGTAGGGCAGCATGAAGAGATGGAGACTTTCCATCATACCAGCTAAGAGGAGGTTTGAGAGCAGCTCTTTAGCCAGGGAATTACGATTTAGAGAAGCCTATTAAGGGAGGAAGCAGATTCACTTTCCTCACTTATTTCTGGAGAAAAGGAAACTCTCCAGGATTGTGAGGCTCTGCCCCACTGTATTACTTCAGTAGTATTTCAAGCCTTCGGAGAGCATGAAAATTGGTAACCATGTTCAGGGGTACACTGTGTTTAACTGCACACCTGGGTTCAGGAGAGAGCTGGTGAGGGGATGGGAGCAGGACACATAATAGCCAAGAGGCAAGGGCAAAGTACCTGGGAAGTGACACACTACCAGCCTAAGAGCATGACCTCCTGTAGACCTCTTGGAACAGGGAAACTGGATGCCATTCTGAGGATGGTCCTGCAGGCTTCTTATGAAGAGCAGAAGATTTCTCAACCCTTTTGGCCTGTGCGTAAGTTCTGCTGATTGAAAAATCACTTCTATTGATTGAAGAGCTCTCTCTTCCTTCTAGCAATTTGAGTCACAGAATAAGGAAAGCGGGTTTCAGCCCTCTCTTGTTTTTTTTTTCTTCCTCACTTTGGATGACTGTATCGAAGACTGAGATTGGCTCTTCCAGTTTGATCAACTCGGTAAGTCACACCACCAAAATCTGCATGGTTACCCTTCCACCAAAGGGTACCTCCAGAAAGGTACCCACTCTTGAGCTGCAGACATTCAGTGAAGCAGTCCATCATGTCGCTTCTGTTGGACCTTTCCACGCAACTCCAAGTTAATGATGCAGGTTTTGTTTTCCTTCTGAATTTGTCTGGCTGGCTGACTTAGGCTCCTAGCTCTCACTTTTTGTTCTGCATTTTACCTGTGGCTTTAAGTGCACTGTAATAACAAATAATTTTTCCTGCTGAGGAAACCAGATAGTACCTGTAGGCTGTCATGAAATTGTCCATTGACCTTCTCTTTTTGCTCCTGCAGTGCTTGGAAGGCTCTGGGAATACTCATTATCAGTGTTGTGTAATGGTCACAGTGCACTCCAAGAGTCAGCAATGCATTGCAGAAAGGCCAAAAGCCAACACCCGTGTGGACTGGCCCCTTCTATTCAACAATAAAGTAATCACGTGGAGAACTTTAACCTCATGCCGACTGCTATCATTGTTGCTTTCTCCTGTGTCAACATCACTCAACTCTTTCAATTTAGGTTCAATGCCAATTGAAGACTGCATAAAATATAGAAGATAAAATTCTGGGGGGAAAAAAAACCCTAATGCATTATCTGTAATTACAGACTGGACACTGTATTTATCATCTTAGACTGGGTACAATTTTATGTTAATATAGAGTGTTATCACTCCTTTAGGGACATATTCTTCTTAACTGATTCCCTAATAGAAATAAACTGTCATTTACAGGCAAGAAAAGCATATTTGGAAACTTTGTTTTGTATTTCAACTCGGCCACATGCAGACTCTGAGCTTCCAGCTTTGTGAGACTTATTTCTTGTGGTAATCCTGAAGGACACGGTCCACTTGGGAAGTCTGGGTGACCTAAAAGAACAGAGGAAAGGTGTTCCTCCCCTCTGACGGAAGCATAACCCAGAGGGAATCAAAACCAATGTAAACTGCAGTTTTGGCCAGTGCTTGGAGTGATGCCCTTTGACAAGATGTGTTGAAAACTTCCATTAAATAAATGTCTGTGACCAGTTTTATAAAAGATGCAGGAGACATGAACAAAAGCCAAGCATGTTTTCTGTGCCTTGGAAATGAATTGCCTCCAACAAGCCCTCCTAGGAAGTTTAGGCTGTTTACCATGTAAAAGTTACCATGGCCTTATCTTTGTGTTCATTCATCAGTGGGTAGCAACCGGTCCAGCTGTATCAGTGCAGTGGTGTTAAACTGCTATCAGCCTGAAACCTAGGTGAGTTCAACAAACCTTCATCACTGCTCAGTTTGACCGTGCGATGTGTTGCTCTCAGGCCCTGTGCTGCTTTTTGTTCCTTGCTAAATGCAAGTTGAGGCCTCCGGCCCCTTGGTTTGCACAAAGTTTTGTGCACAAAAGGATAAATGACTCTGAGACTTAAAAAGGCAGGGGAAAGAAGGTGACTTGTTAAACTAGTGGTTTAGTTTTCCTGGTTGCTTTCTCTTGTATAAATTAGATCTGGATTATTTTAGATTTGGGTCTGGTGTTACCAGAGTTGTCAAAAGTGGCATGAAGTTTTGGATGATAATCTGGACAACCTTCCAGAGGTCCAGGCATACTTAAAAGTCTTAGAAACTCATATTTCTGTTGCCCGAGTCTTTTACAAAACTCTTGAATAACCTTAGTTGGAGCGTTTAACCTTTCTGAACTTGGAGAATAGCACTAACCTCCTATGAGCTGAGTGATGTGGGGTGAGATTCAGCTAATATTTGTAGAAGAGTAGGAGTTCTTTGGAGGCATGAGAGTCTTAGCTAATATTTGCAGAACACTTTGAGGTTTTGGGATAGATGCTGCTACCAAAGGGTGAAGTGGTATTCACATGTTCTGTCATGTCTGTGTTGTTTACAAATAGAATAGAATGATGTTTTGAAGGTCAGAGACCTTGAGAACAATAGTGGGTTTGAAGCACTCATTTATTTTTACCAAGTTCAGATGCCTGGCATACACTAGCATTTCATTTATATAAAAGATCTGATCAAACATTTTGGTTGTTTAAAGGGGTTGTTTTGCTTGGTTTTAGGCTGTTGAAATGTCAGATGGTAAAAACAAGCAAGAGTTCCAGATGGGGCAACTGGAGGAGAAGCATGACAAAGATGGTAATGGGAAAGCTTCAGATTCTCAGTTGATTGGGATTTTCATGCCCTCACCTGAGACTTCCAAACCCGCTCTCTGTGCAAGCCCTTGTGCCAAGCAGCATCCAATGAAGAAGTTCTTTATTACCAGGGTAAGCAAAGCCAGTAACAGTTTATTTTCACTGTTCACTAGTCCATCTATGCTGGGAATTGTTTGAGGGCTGGAGTCTCATCAGGAATACTTAGCTTTTATATGGCCTAGAAAATCATAAGCACTCTGCTTTAATGACCCCAAATTTGAATTGTAGTTTCATGACTTACATTAACAGGGTGAAGAAGTGCCCGGTAGTTTGATCTCAAGCATAAATGCCAGTGAATGTGATTTGCACCAGCAGATGAATCTCTATCTCCCTAACTTCTAGTGAGGATACAGGCTAAATCTATATTTGAGTAATGGTGGAAGACAATGAATATAATAAATGCTGTAAAATCCCTGGTCATTGATGGAGAAGTAAAAGCTGGTGAAAAGGGATCTATCTAATCAGACAGCTCATTTAATACAAAAAATGTGTCTCAATTGCTCTAGTCTATGGCCAGCTTTCTTGAAGACAAAGGGAGGCATAATTTGTACTGGCAAAGCTAACCCTCACTTAAAATCAGAGTAAACATTTGGCGCAAATTGCAGCTTTTGTTTGTTTACACTTGAAGCTGCGCTAGTCACTGAGGGCTGGAGTTGCAGCAAATTCCCAACGTATGTTGCTGTCTAATTTGTTATATTGGTGATGGTTTATTCCCTAATGCTTAGGAAGCAAAGCACAGTGGAGGAGACTGAAATTACCTTGCAGTGACCAGCCGCAACACCTTCTTTGGTGGTTGTAAATGTTACATGGGAATGTACAAGGATGATATTAGGGTGTGCTTGGTCAATCACTGCCATTTATTGTGTCAATCATTTATTGCAAGGGCTCAATTTTAAGCACTTTAAACTCCTTCTACCTTCACTGAGACAAAAGTTGCTTGGCACCTTGCAAGGCTGTGTTCTTAGTTTCTGTACCAATCTGAGGGATGGACAGAGAGGCTTTCTGGAAGGAAAAAAAATAGCATTGAAAGCCACGTCTGTGACATGTTGTGAACGTGGTCTCTAGTTCTGTCTTGGAAACTGCTCTTCTGAAACATCACCTCAGGAGAGCCATACTTATCAGCAGAGATATTTATAAGCTGCCATCAGTGGCTGCCCATGAGCTATTGTACCCAAAAGACAAAGTGGGGGTGGTGGAAATGATTATTCCTGAATTTGACAGTTAAGAACATGTGATGTATAGAGGAATGGAGCTAAACCCATGGGATCGTTACTGTCTAATTAATGGCTCTTTGTTGCTGTGCCATAGCCTGCACTGTGCTGTGAGCAGCAACACTCTAATAGGCAAGTTCCTCGTGCTTAGATTTGGATTTTGCCAATACAGGCTTGCTACATACTCCCAAAAGCTAATCTGGAGATTTCAGCCACATACTACTCTGCCTGTATGTGTCAAATGACATGAATGTATGAAATCAAACATATAAGCACACTCATAACTGAGCCTTCATTTTAGAGATTAATATTCAGATGATAAAAATGCCAAGTGTAATGATTATGTGAGAAAGTAATTGTTTACTGGCTTTGAAACTAAAGCAAATCAGAGGTGTTTTGGGGGCCAAAGGTATAGACAGTAACTTGCAGAACTGAATTGTACTTGCTAGTAGAAAAAAAAATCTGGGTTTGTTCATTACAGTCCTCTTTGTCTAATCCTTTTGCTTTGCATTTCTCTGTGGAAAGCAGCTTTACCTCCTCTGAGCAAAGATGATCAATACAGTCAAATCAAAGCAGTGCAGGAGGAATGTTAGGGAGGCTAAAACCATCTAAAATGCTCCTGGTTCCGCATTTTGCTACTGATACGCTACGCATGTTGAAGCTTGTGGGCTTTCTAGGCAGGGGAACATGTAAGGTCTGGGGGCTTCACATAGCTCTTGCACCTTCTCATATCTCAGGAGAGACTACCACTAGCTCCACACCTTTTTTTCCCCTCCAGCTCTGTCTTTTGCATCAGCTGTTGATACTAATGCTTCACGCAGAATCAGCCTGATTTTAATTTATTTTCTTTTTTTCTTTGTTTAGTATTTGTCTAAAATGTAGTTTCAGGACAGCTGCTGAAATAACATGAGTGCACCAAGGAATCCACTTTAACATGTTAAAAACTTCTATAAACCAACAGATGATTGTAGTAACCCGTGAGGCTCTTTGTGCTTCCACCTTGGGTTCTGTTGTAACAGCTCAACAGCTTCGGCATTGCTTTGGTAGTTTTCAACATTTTGGTTTTGGTGACTGAGGTATTGCTTGCTCAGAGCTAGTAGGTCTTCCCTTGTGATGAATTCTATGGCAGACAGTGAGTTTGTCATGGCTGCCTTGTTGCCATCTGCATGAGACATGTTGCGACATGGATTTTAAAAATTTTTTTCAGCCAGTAGAGGACAGGTGATGGGCTGAGTTATTTTGACTTTGCTACTATGGATTATGGGATGTAAAGCAAACTAATATTAATGGCTTTCTGTGAAGGCACCACCTACATATTTGACATTGACCCGATAATCTAGAAATTAAGCAGAAGTAGTTATATTTTAGCTGTGGTCTTTTATTCTCAGTTGTTGGGTTTTTTACTATTTTTCAGCAGCATTCCCTTATTTTAGCCAGGAGTGTTTGACCAAGCCACAGAAGGTCTACTTCTAAAGTTTCTGGATTTTGACTGAGAAGTCGTGGAGGTACATGTGGAGTCTGGCTGTTGTGATGGTGTGGGTGATGGGTTGTTGGAAAGAAGGTGTGGGAGGGCTGGGAGAGGTGCAGCAGAGTGGTGCATGAGGTGTGTGGATATAGGACAAACGCCCAAGCAATTGAATTATGCTGGCCTTGGTGCTCACATCGCTTCACATGGAGCTGGTATTTGGCCTAGCTCATTTAGAGGTAGGTGTATATTTAGAATGCAGACCTATTTCCCATAATATTATTTCTGAAGTGATTGCTACATAAGTCAATTATCTCACTCCTCTTACAATGGGCACTATTCATTATGTGAATTATAGGCACAGAGTAAAGATGATCAAAGCAGGTGGTGCAATGGGACACCGAGATACACAGTGCGGTTTTATGCTGGTGATGCCTGTTCACCATTTGTGAAATTCTTTGAAGATGGGTGATATGTAATGTTTCTAATTGATTATATTAACAAAAGTGTTATCTGGAGGGCATTTGATGGGAATTCAGGGTATCTGGCTCTCTTCCTTGGTATTTCATTGCCCAGCTGAGCAAGTTAATTCCTCTTCCTGTGCTGTAGTTATTCCACTATTAAAATGCAGATAATCGCCCATAAAACTGAGATAATTACACTGTCCTTTTTGAAAAGTACTTGGAGACCTACTGATTACAAGTTCTGGATGCATTTTGGAAGTTATTACTATTTTCTTTGTTTAGACAAGATAATAATAATAACAGACACGTCAACGTCAGTGAATCTGTGATTTGCTCAGAGCTGGCAAGGGGAGATGGGAACTTGAATCATTATTGATTTCACTTTAAAGGTCTCTGTAGCAATTTCTTTAAAGGAAACAATGAAGGTTGGTGCCAGAGCTCTTTTTTCTTGGTGCTTCTCTGCAGTGCCTATTTCTAGTTAAGAAAATCCTAGCAGTTGGCAAATGACAACTCTTCAGTCTAATAGGTGGCACATCACTCTTGTCTGGGAGTGTAAATGTTCTGTACTTAAGAATCTTTGCAGGTGGCACTCTAGATTTAGCGGGAGACAAGAATAACATCTATTGCCGATCCTGACAATTTTGAGGTCTTCCAAAGCCATTCGAAAAGTGCACACATAGACACTGGCAGGGTCAGGTTTAGATGCTTTGGAAAGCCATTTCGTGCTGAAGAGCTGTGTATCAGCCTGAGACAACATCCACGAAATGTCATCCACTGAGAGAAGACCTTTTTTCCGAGTCTTAAATACTGCTTCACCTCTTGATACTTTCTGAAAAACTTATCATGTTTTTATTTGCCATCCTAAAGAGAAGTAGAAAAGAAGACACTAGCTGATCTTGGGTTAGTGAAGTTTAATGTGGCTGGAAGGAAGGTGGCCATTTATACAAGTAAGAGAATGGATAGCTGCTGGAGGAGCCAGCATCACCGATAGAGACCTGGCATTGATGTACTCTCTCACTCTCATACTATTGTTATTCAATATGCCTGAAAAGGCCGTTGAGAAAAGAAGATACTTTAGGTTAGAATTACTGCAAGGCATCCATATCTATGACAATGTTGTGGCAGTGGGGGCTTCCCACCATTCTCCAAGGTTGGATCTGAACTCAGGACCAACCCATTTCGCAGCTGATTGTGGCTCAGGCCAAGTCCACAACAAAAAAATCACTTTCTGCTTTTGCAGGAAGTGATGCTTCCCACAAGAAGCATCAGTTGATCCTAGTGGAGCAGGTGAAGGCAGAAAAAAGTAGAGAGGATTGAGTAAATGCTTTCCCACTCATAGAGATTGGTCTTGCTGAAACAATATTAAGATCTTCCAACCCAGTGGACTGTCATTACTACGTGGCCAGAGAGCTTTCTTCACAGATGTCACTGAAATACCTTCTTGTTGCTAAATCCCAGGTTGAAGGTGCCAGTTTTGCCTTTTACGTGGTCTTGCTGCAAGAGGCCAAAACTGATACTGCATTTCCTAGTGCTGCAGAATGTTTGCACGTGCCCTGAGCATCAGCCAGTCCCTTCTCCAAAGAATTTATGATTGGAACAAACCAGACAAGCTTGGAATGAAGAAGCTCCTTTTCCGAACCCAGTTTTAAGCTGGTGTGGGCACAGAGGAATCTGTGCTCAAAAACATTGCTTTTATCCAGTTGTTGTGGACAGCACAGGGAATATGGCTGGATTCCCCCAACAACTCATTTGATCATTTGGCAACAAGAAGATAAGCAAAAAACAGGCTTCTTCCACCTCCTTTGGGGATACAGTATCCTCAACAGAGGCATCTCTTCACATTCTGCTCCCCAGGATCTATACCATGGTACTGGATAGGCTCTGAGATGAAGGAAGTTTCTGCCAGAAGATGGGAATCCAGATCTTTGGAGTCCCTCAAACATGAAGACTACCCTTCTGCTTTCTTGCTTGGCATTTTATCCCTGCCATTGACTTTTTCCTCCTGCTTTCACTTCTTGCCCTTCTTGGGGCGGGGGATGTTAACTTTTTTAAGGATGCAATTAGTTAGGCGGCAACTCTGCACTGTCATAGTGGCATTTGGTTTGGCAAGTGGCAGCCCCAGGGCTAACATCCATACACTGAAGCCTCTGGCATCCTGGTAACTACAGTGAAATTATCTTGTAATGGCTGGGTGCATACTGCCATGGCAGTGTAATTACACAGCGTGTACTGCAGGTTGCTTAGCCTAACGATAAGCTGAGTGCCAACTGGAAACAACAGTATGTGCAGGTCCTTACCTTGTGGGTAAGGAATGGTGCTGTGATCCTCTGATGTTGTCAGGCCCATCCGCATTCTTCATGGACCACTAGAGCTAAAACAGCCTTTTAGCAATGATAGTCAAGTTAGCACTTGTCTGTCTTGGCAATCCTGCATATTTCCTTTATTTTTCAAATAGCCCATCTAGCAAAGGAGGGTGGCATAGGGCAGGTCCAATGTGACCTGCTCTTTCTTACGTAAAGTGTAGCTGAGTCGCTGAGGATGTCAGGCTGGCTCATGTGACAATTTTTCCTTCTCTGGGACAGCCTGCTACAATCCTCCAGGTCCTGTGCTTTGTTGCATGTTGCAAAGATGCGTCAAAGTGGCTTTCAAGCCAGTTCAGCTGAAGTGGTGATTTGTGTCAGGTTTGAAAATGTTTGGTGGGCATTCTTTTTAAAGAGTAGTTGTCATTTGTTAAATGTTGATGCCTTAATTTTCGCCTGTAGACAGAAGTTTTTTAAGATGCCAGTCTAGTGGCTAACAAATACAGGTAGTGTCCATGCAGCTTTCACTGAGACTCAGGAACTTTTGAGATTTCTTTGTTGACAAATACAGGGGAATCAGGCTACCTAAAAATACCTGCTTGTAGCACACAAGTCCACTGATAAATGATCTTCTTTTGAGCTTTCAACATTATCCCTCTTTCCCCAGGCATCAAAACTTGAAGTATTCATTTCTTCTTCAGAGCATGAACCCTGTGATCAGCAAGCTGAATGTCTGAGAGTGGCTTCACTAAAAGATGACACCCAAATAATCTGCTCACAATAAAATCAAGCTAGTTTGACACTGCAACTTCTAAGTGGCTTTGGAAAATAACTTCCAGAACTACAGCTAATTATTTATGATTGTCTGGGAGTGTTCATCTGAGTGGGTCCCAAGTGCTTCCCGGATCTTGCATAAAGCATAGTGTTCAGGTGCTGTAGTATCAGTTTTGAAAATTGTCACTATTCAGAAGCAAAAGCCTGAGAAAAAGTCCACTGAAATAATCTGAAAGCTGAATATACTTCACATTTGAAAATATTAAGGCTGTTAGTTAAGGCTCCTAAGTCATATTGACACTATCCTGGCTGTGTATACCAAGTCCGTTTAGTTGCTGGCTTGGAGCTCTTTACAGTGCAAGCCAGCTTAGTTAATGAGTGCAGTTCTGTGTTATTAGTTACCCCAAATCAGCTGGAAAAGCTGCTGGCTTTTATTTCTGAAATGGAACTGAATATGCTCAATCTCCACACGATGGGAACGAAGAATCATTCTGTCAATTCTCTTCCTGCCTGCTGATGCCAGGGTCAGAGAAGTAGGTCACACCTTTCTGGTTTTGAGATGGAGCAATACTCATTTTAGACCAATTTGCTCTGAGCACGGAGCTCATCTGCTGGGTTGAACCAGGGCATTGTTGCTTTCTCTAGTGCATTGTTCTGCTCTCCCTCTAATTAGCTCCAAATGTTTCTTATGCCTGGAACACAGTGGTAGTGATGAATAATGGGCTCTCTTCTCTTAACCCTTTGACCCCTAATTTGGCTGTGCACTCCCACCTAGATGCTTTCACTTTCCTACATCCACCAGCTCTGTGTCAGTCTGACAGCTGCTTGCATCAGACTTGCTGCCCCATAACCTCCTTTCTCCTGTTCTGCAAATTGAGTAGGAGACTGTGGGAGCATGATCTGGGCTCCAGCATTTACTTCTAAGGTCATGATGTTTGCTTTGTGTGTGTATGTGAGTGTCCGTAAAGGTGCACCCCATATGCTATTGGCCCTGGAAAGGGGGAGAGCCACTATCACTCCAGACCTTCTGCTTTGGAGATGACCTTCCCAGAAAAGTAGTGCAACTTGTTGATTTGTAGAATTGCTCTAGTTACATGCCAAAAGAAGAAAGGCATTGCAGGCTGATCCTAAGAGACGGCTTTTAATTGCTCATTACTTTGGCTAAACAGGAGTCCCCCTCAGATGTGGTTTCTTTACTGGGGGAGGCTGCAGACATTAGAGAGATCACGTGTGAGCAGACATGTGAGAGTCCAAGCCTGAAGAAAGCAGGAGTGACACCTATGGGATTCTTACATAGGTAGGACCCCGGGGTAGTGGGAGGAAGAAGAGGTGGAAACTTGCTGCAGATGAGTCATGGGGGGAATGCTTCGAGGAGGTTGGACCAGGGCATATCCTACAAAACATACAACGTCCAAACACATTCTTATCCCCTTCCTTTTCACAGAAAATCTTCTTGCTTTAATTTGCTCTTTTTTTTTTTTCCAATTCAGAAAACTGAGCCATCAGCCCAGCATGTTGAGCTCCCCTTCAGTGCTGCAGCCAGGCTTTTGGAGGTCTGGCAGGTGTAGTGACCTGGGCCAGCACTCCCATTTCAGCACATGCGGCCATCGTCCCCTGCTCTGTGCAGCTTGCCATAGCTGTTGTGTCCGTGCTGTTTCCCAGCGAGGTCCCTCGGCTCGCTGACAGCACCTTTCAGCCTTGACAAAACACTTAGAAGAGTCTGCAAGCCCTTCCTCCACAGAGGAGTGCAGGCAGAGAGTGCTGTGTGCTTCTGCTGCTCCCCGCCTGCTCTCTACCTGACTTGTTCCTGCACCACCCTGTGCTGCATCCGCAGAGAAATGCCCCCGAGTTATTGCAAAGGCCAATGCTCTGTCATCACACCCTGTCTGTTTTCTAACTGTCCAGTCTTGTAAAGCGCTGACATTTGGTTAGGTTGGAAACAGTTTGCAGCTGGAATAGCACTGCTCTGTGTCTCTGGTGGGAAAGGCTGAGCTTTTGTTTTGGTGTTGTTTGTCCTGCAGCACATGAGGGCTGGGCTGAGGCTGGGGGTGTTTCAGTGGTACGATGCTTTTGGATGCTTGAGTCACAGGTCTGTGTCTCTCTGCAACATGCAACTGCCAAGGAGCTGTATCCACTATAAATTCCTTTTCCTTCACTAAAGAGCTCCCTGCGGCCCAGGACAGGGAAAGAAAAGGGTAGGCACTGCAGACATTACTTTCTGTGCTACATGACCACTATGTGACTAACATCTCTGGAGGCTCAAAACAGTGAAACTGGCCCACACCTCTTCTCCATCACTCTCACATATCAGTTCCTGCCCACATCTCTCCCCAGCTTCCTGGGCTCTTTACACAGCCCAGGAACCAGTACCCCAGCTGAGGTACAGAATGACCCTGCTGTTGGCCCAGGACAGTTTGGTGTAGAGAATGGTTTCTTCAGGCTCATGCTCTTTCTGTTTGAAGAGACAGGTAATGACCGGGCAACAAAAGCTGCCCCATTAACCAAAGGCCACCTCTGCTCCTTGGTGTGGCAGAGTCCTTGGAGCTCCTGTCACTGCTGCACTGACGCAGTGAGTTTGCAAAGGTGGGAGTCAGACTCTACAGCTGAAAAGACAATTCTCTGTGACAAGAACCTTGATATTTGTAGGCTGTAATTACAAGAAGAGACCATGCTGCTAATCTAGTCTCACCTTCTGCCTCACTCAGACAAGACCTGTACCCGTAATGTCTGCATCAACGCTAATAATTCACTGTTAAGCTACAGCACATATTTTAGGAAGACAGAAAATCTTGTTTGAAGAGCTCCAAGGGTGGAGAATAAAACTCTCCCCTACATGATTTGTTCAAGTAATTAACTACTGGCACTACTGCAAGTTTTAATTTTTAAATGCTCATATTATTTCCAGTTTGATTTTATCCAGCTTTTACTTTGAGCTTCTGGATCTAGTTACAGTTTTGTTTGTTAGGTTCTTGGAGCCTTTTAGCATCTCTCACAGTCCCCCACTGAGAAATGTTAATAGATTTAGATCAAATCCCCTCCAAACCTTCCCTTCAGTAAGCCAAATAGATCAGGCTGCTGAAGTCTCTCCATCTCCCTTGCTTACTCTCTGCAACATCTGGAATTGAATGATGTGTTATGTTGGATCAATCATCTGCTCAGAGCAGCATCCGACCACCTATTTGATGATGCTTAAACACATGCTGTTAAAAGCGCTTCTTTTACTTGTGGCTGTTTTCTAGACCAAAACCATCTGTGAATATTTTCCACCAACTAACCCAGAGGAACCGAAGCCCGGAGCCGAGGGCATGCGCTACCTGCCCTCCGCAGGGGGGTTCGGGAGAGCCGGCAGCCCGGGACCGGTGCTCACCGGGGAGCCGCGGCTCCTGCCTCGGTAAACAAAACTAGACCATTTTTTACCAGTTCCTCGCAATCAACTTCTTGCCTCGAGTGTTTTTTTGTCGCTTGTTTCCTATTGCCCTCTAGTGGCAATAGGGTGTGCTGTGGCTTGGCTTCTCAAGTTTTGTTTTCTGCTAATTTTCCACCGCTTACTACCCTGGGGCAATCATCTTGTTGACACGGTGGATTTCAGTAATTTTATTTACCTGGATTTTAACATTCAGCATTATTATTTAAAGCTTTATGCTATGCAGGAAACAAAAATTTGCTCTTTGCAATCGATAACTACTGTCCTGGCGCGTCTGAGAGTAGAATAGACTTTCCTCCTCGTCAAAATGTTTTGACAACAGAAACTGCAGAAAATGTTGCCATTTCAGGATTAAAATAATTCAGTCCTGCACAGTCTGAACTCTGAAGTGAACTTTGTGTGTACTGTCAGCTGCCAGCCTGGTTAAATTCTGTTGAGTTATAAATACAGTCCTTTTACTATTTGTATTTCTATCTAAAGTTTTTGTTTTTATTTTAAAGAGTGAACTATTTAAAGCATACTCCCTTCCCATCAATCATTTCTTTTTGTTAGACAAGCCAAATAATTTATTGAGCAATCTTGACTAATCAGAGTCTGTCTTATAGAGATCCTAGAAATGATTTATTAATGAGACCTAGATTTTTTCCCTGGTTGTAATGTAGAGAGATCTTAATAAGCAATGAATTGCTGTGTCTGCAATCACTTCTGAGAGGCTTAGAAGGAAAATAATAATACTACGACTAATATGATTGCTCTCCCTACACTGCCATCCGGTGGATTCAGAATTCATTTCCTTTTGTAAATGGGAAGGGAAATTCTCCTACTGATATCACAGCTTGAAAACTTGCACCAAGCTGACTCTTACTTGTAATGTAATTTCCAGGCCAGTGAGGAAAATGTTGGTTATACATTAATTTTAGTTGTTTCATATTAAGAAGAAGCTTTCCAGTCTCTCATCTACAAAAAAACCCCATCCTCTACCGTAGAATAGGAAGTAAACCTGCCTGGATCTTGAAAAAGGGCTTTGAAAACCTCCCAGACTCTCTGCTCTGAATATCTGGCATGGACAGCCCAAGCCACTGAGCACTGCTACTCCGGATGCTTTTGGAAAATGAAGGTTGAGCTGCTCTTTTGATTTTCAGACAATCAGTGTGTGGGCTAGAAACAGCAGAGCCTTGGGTCAGATGCAGCACTGCATTTTTGGCTTGGGGCGGGGAGGCATGAGGCCAGGAGTTAACTCTCTGCTTTTTCCCCCTAGGACTGGTAGCTGAAATAATTAGAAGGAGCAAGTAATGGTGCTCGCAGCCTCCTACCTGCTGGTCTGCAAATGGGACTTCACCATACCGAGCTGCAAATCTCGCTGACCACAGTTGGCCACTTCATCATCCCAGCGAAATCCGGAGAAGTGAGTACTGGGAGTGGATGGAGGTGATAAGAGACACACAGCTGTTAGAGTTCTGCCATTGCCTCCGTTTTTCTCTGCTTCTGGACCTTACATGTATTTATCCAACAGCTGCAGCAATAGGATATCCTATTCCTCTCTGCAAGAAAGGCTGTGGAAGTGGAGCAGAATAACCAGCCCCAGGGACCTGAGCTGGGAGCACAAATAATGGTATTTCAGCTGGTGCAGGTGGGCCAGGTAATCACCAGGAGGTGGCATCCGTCCCCTGGAGACACCCTGGCCCGTGCTGGGCATGGCACCAATCCTTATCTGGGAGCCTTGGGGCTTTTCTCTAGAGCATGCTAGCTCTCCAAAGGGGTTCTGCAGTGGGGTATTTGGGGCTAACAAGGTCCTGCTCTGGAGAAGGAAGTCCTTCTGTCTTGCAGCACTGCCAGCACCTTCCAGTTCTGAGTCATTCCCTTGCCTGTTTATTTTTGGTATTTATTTATTTACCACCGAGGTGTCGGCCCAGAGCAGGCTGGCTGTGCTGAACTCCCCCGGTGGCCTGGGGGCCACTGCCAGGTCTGTCAAAGTCCTGCAGCGCTGGGAGTATTTCCACCCTAAGCTGGGAGGGAGAGAGGTCGGGTTCCTGCGAGAGCAGTGCCACCACAATCTCCCATCACAAGCGTGCTTGGCTCTAGGTAACGAGTGCAGTAGCACAGGGTAAACTACTTTTACCCTCCCCAAAGAGCCCCTGGCTCCCAGCTCTCTCCCTAAGCTGGCTGGGGGGGTGGAAGGAGGTTAAGAGGCATATCCTTTGCTGTAATTATATCCTGTTGCTAGAGATATTGTGCTCTGCTTAAAGAAATCATCATAATACAGCCTCCCAGAGAAGGTAATTACTGTGCATCTTATGAATGGCTGCATGTGAATGTCTGCTCAAACTGCTGTCAGCAGCAAGTTTCAACACATCTTACATACCAGGCATTTTACAGCCTTAGTTTTATTTGTTTTCATCACCCCTTGCCTTGTGCTTTATTTTTCATTAATGGATCTGTTTTTTTGTTTGTGTTGGTTTTCTTTTTCTCTCTCTCTTTTTTTTTTTTTTTTAAGAGGCTATAGTTCATGTCTTTGATGGAGCATTTGGGTGGTGGCTGCAGCTTTTATTTGCTGTGTTTCCATTGCATTGTGGTGGCTTGAGGGGGAACTGTCTGGAGGATGCTGTTTCCGAGCAGTTCCCATATGGTAGGAACTGATTGGACTCTAGTTTCCTAGTCTGAGCCCAGGAAAAATGGACCCTTATGACAGTTGACAAAACTTGGTGTCACTCTACCTCTAGCATAATTGCACAGATTTAGGTCCATGAGACAATTTATTTTTCCTGTTCTACTTTCCCAGTTTCTGCATCGTATTGGAAAAGAGCTGGCGACTATCCCACTTGTTCCCAAACAGGGATGTCGGACCTTTGAGCTTTCTGAAGGTCCTCCAAAGTAAACCTCTGTCCTGCCACTGGCGCCAAAGACAGCCCCCACTTCTTCCCCCCCGCCCTTGCTTAGCAATCAGTGTAAGTGTCACTGCAGCGTGGATAACGTTTTGGGGAATCATAGCCTGGTAATGTAGCACATGGAGATTGCCATATATCTGGCTTCAGAGCCATATCCATTGGCTTTGCAGGGATGTTTGAGCTAAAGAGATGGAGGAACGGCAACAGAGCCCTGGTTTGTCACAGTAGGAGTGATCCAGCTACTCTTCCTTTCTCAAAGGTCACTCATGTTTGCCTTTCCCCAGCAGTACGTGTGGTGATCTGGCCTCATGTTGTGCATGTAGGGCCACAGTGTGTGATCGTGACACCCTGCGTGGCTGTAAAAACATCATGTCCATCTCCTGGCCAGCTCAAGGGAGGATTTGAAACTGCTGCTTGGATTGCTTCCTTGTGCAAATGGCTGGGGCTTGCTCTTGCAATGCTGAAGCTGAATTGTTTTAGTCCCCTCAACGATTTGTTGTCTTTGTGGCCAGGCTTCTGTGCACACTGAGCATCTGCTGCGTTGCATCCAGAGATGGCTCCATTCTGGTGCTGTGCAGAGCTCCGTGTCCGTCTCTCTTGGTGAAGCCTGAAAGGCAGCCTGGCTCCTGGAGGATGGAAGGTGCTGTAATAAATGTGAGCTCATAATGCTGCTGTTAAAAATAACTAGAGCTAAATTAAAAAGAAAAAAAAAATCATCTTATTCAGCCCTACCCCAAGGGGGAAATGGACATGAGGAACTGGGCAATCCTTCTGTAAGTTCTTTTTCTTTAGACTATATTTAAACCACACCAAGAGCCAGATTCTCAGCTGGTGTCAATTGTTGTTGACTTCGGTGGAGTGAAGCTGGTTTACACAAGTTGAGGCTGCTAAATGCCAGCATCTGGATGAAGCTGAGACACAGCTGCAATTACTTTTGCAGAAACCTCCAGACTGAGGCTGGTTCAAAAGCTCTGATGAGCCCTCCTGAGTGCTTGAGCCACCAGTGCTCTGATTCAGCAGCTTTTTTGGGATGTGAAGGGTTATGAAAGGACCTTTACTCAGGTCAAAATTGGTTCTAATCTCAGCTGGGTTCTGCAAGTCTTGTGTCTGTCATTCTGTTGTAATCACTGCTTTAGCTGGGCTCCTCTGAAAAACCTCTGCAAAACCTTTTTGCTTGCTGCTTCACCAGCATCATCTCCTGTCTAGACACTCTAATTATGAGAAGCAGGGAGCGTACAGCATGATGTGTAGATAACCCTGGATAACTCCAAGGCAACAATGTGCTGCTTCCATCCCTCCCCTGACTGCCCTCCGCACTAGTTTTGCCAATTTGTTGACTGCTCCAGCATGAAGATTAGCAAAGTGGGGACTGTACAGAACCACCTGGGCAATATTCATTTGAACTTTGCCTTTGAAAGCAAGTGCTCCAAGCCGTAGAAACTCATAGACAAACCTCCTCAAAATGCAGCGGGATCTAGGTTTAGCCTTACCTACTTCTGTTTTTCTGTATGCCCCAAAACTCTCTGGATTAAATAAACAAGCAACCTCCCCCACCAACACTATCAGCAGAATGCATTAAATCTGTAAGCTGCTTTGAGTATTTTTTTTGTGTACTCATTGTATCCAGTCTAATTCTGTTTTTATCTGTGTACTTGTTTTTGATTTATGCCAGCATAGATGATATCCAAACTCAAGCTCTATGTATTTCAGCTACGTCGTTTACATAAGGGCTTTTAAAGATACTGATTTAACAGGAGACCATCAAATAATCAATACATATAAAACATTGGAATGCATTTGCTTAATTCAGTTGCTCTCCCCAGTATGTCACCTCCAGGAGAGTGTAATGAGAGGAAAAAAAACTTTTTTTCTTTTTTTTTTTTTTTTCCCCCTATTGCCCTTCTTTAATGTGTCATCTTCCCTGATTCCTTTGCTGTAACTGGTACCAAAGAGAATTGTC
>KZ505673.1:801604-895063 GCA_002844005.1 Limosa lapponica baueri
GTGCCACCAAGCAGCCCACTTCTGCTCCATGAGAGGCACCTTTTGTACTCCTTCTGGTAGTGACATGGGTGAGCTAATGCTCTAGAACATGCTTTTAGGTTGCAGCCCTTTATAGTCTGGATCAAAAAGCCTCTTTTTATGGATCCTGGTAATTGAAACATGCCACGAGCATAGATGACTAAAAGAAGTTGGTACTAGAGCCAATTAATGAGTGACCTGCATAAATCTCCCAGCTTTGGGCTTTGGCAGGAGCTGCTGAGTTCAGGATGCACAGTGCTGCCTCTTCGGGAATATTGCACAGGTTTAAGTAGAGTCCATTTCTCAACTAGTGGAAAAGTCTGTCTGAGTACCCTCCCTTCAGTGTAAGGTTGGGTTTTAATCCAAATTCACTTAGAACACATTGAAGCGTATCCTTATAAAGAGCTGAATTTGGTGACTGACGTACTGAAAAAGTGGACCTCAAATCCCAAGCCCCTGAAGCCAAACTCCAGGTGGGATTTCTGGCCCGGTCTAAGCGGGATTGTCCTTAGCCTGCATCCAGCCAAACCTGAGACTCCAGCTGAAGCTGCAGCTCTAGGACTCTTCCTGAAAGAGATGCCCCCCCAGCTCAGGAATCATCAGAGCCAAAGGTGGGCCAGCTCACAGCTTTGTGTGGAAAAGGGAGACTTGCTTTTCCCCTCTCCAGCCCTTTCTGCTCTCAGGCTGAGGATCAGTTTTAGGTTGAGTTGTTGGACATATTCAGTGGTTGTGCATGATCCCAAGGAAAAAGGAAGCTCCATGTGAAGAAAGCACTGTTCTTTCCCTTCTTTTTTCTTCTCCGTCACCATATTGTCATGTTGCCATAAGTGGGTGCACGGACATTGCATTGTAATGGCTTCCTGCGCCTGATACAGCTCTTGCCCAGCCCATAACCAGCTCTTCCATGCAGCCATCCACAGGGCCATGTAATTCCTTTTCCCTGTGTTAACTGGATGATCCTTGCGCTGTTGCAGTGCACCACCACTAAACCTGCAGCGATAGTTGGAAGCTGCTTGGCATATAACCGATGTGACAGCTGTAAGAAGGGGCAGCGCCAGCAGAGTCGGACCACGATGTCGTTATCTGTTTTGAAGGTAAGGGTGCCAGGCTGAGTGTGCATTGAGGGTCCCACTATGGTTATTTAACTCCTGTCCTAGCTGGGGGATGTTTCCACAGAGTGCACTGCGGCAGGCTTTGAACCAATTTGTTGTTCCTTTGCTTACGATGAAATTATTGCACTTTTTTGATGTAAACTAGCCCTGAGATTGTTTACTTTGGCACAAGGATGCATGTACTTTCTGAGATGCAAGGAATTCAGCTACGGGGGAGAAGGGGAGGGAGTTGTTTCGTTTAGTTTGTTGCATTTGCAAAACAGATGATGGTGGGGGGAGTCTTTAGGACAGGGTTTTCTTAATGTTTGCTGCCTCTGTAATTTCCTTTGTTGTTTCCTGGCTGCAGCAGGATGGGTTTCCATCACAGGGAGAAGACAGACAGCACATAAGTCTAAGATACGTTTTGCGTTCAGGGAAAATATGATTTGGACTTGTGCTGCTGTTTTGTGGGTGTCTTTGCTAAGGTGGGATCCCTGCTTCCTGGGGCTAGTGGAGGTACAGAAGCACCATGGAAGCCTTGCACGTTGGGCTGGCTCTGCCCTCCTGACTCCTGCAGGGCCCTGTGGGCCTCAGCAGATCCACAAGGCATCTGTGATGGCATTGTTGTGCCACTGCAGAGCAACAGGAGGGAAGTCTCCAAAGATATGTGCCCCAGAGCTGACTGGGTTGGGACGAGGCCATCACCACACTACCAGATTCCACTCATTGGTACTGAGTTTAGGCACAGCGTTCTGTTGAGGTGAGAAAGGGCTGTTGTCCTCAATGGGGAACTGAAGTGTAGAGAAGACAGAACCCATTCAAGGTCCTACAGAGGGTGCCTGAAGGAGAATGAGGGTGGATCCCAGCTCTGCTCAGCCAAGTATTTGAGCCTTGTGTCAGGCGGATCATTTTGGAAAAGGCCAGAGTTTCTCTGTTCCAATGGCCAAGTTGGTGCCAAGTTGGAAGGGATCTCTGGAAGGCTCTGCTGTGTCCATTTCTGGTGGCTTGTGCATGCTGGCTAGTAGGGCATCAGGAGAAGTGCCATTTATCACTGTACTTCAAACCAGAAAGAGCATCTGTTCTCATGGGTTCTGCTGCTAAACTCCCCACAAGCCCTCATGTTCTTGCCTCAGGGCTCATTCTGGGTGGCCAGTAACCCCTTCTTTGAAAGATCCTTGCAGGATGGACTTTGGAGCGATCAGCCCTAATCAAACTTGGCTCTTGCTTGGGGCAGGATCGTGTTCCCCTACATACCACTGCGGATATGGCTGGCAAGGAATTCTTCATCGTGTCTGATGACCTTGCCTTCAGGGCGAAGTGCCAAGAATGCCCCATGTTTTCTCGGGGTGGGGTGCTGTCCACTACTAATGCCCAGTAAAGCGTGATGACAGGGGTGAATGCACGCTGGGATTGCTGGGGCATTTGCTTGGCGGGCTTGGTGGGGGAGGATCCTGGATGCCACCACCTTGTTATTTTGGGCAACGGACTGAGCTGCTGAGCTAGATCTTTCACAGCTTCAGCCAATTTTCTGCCCCCACAGAAACATTTCACAGACATTAATGCTTTGCCCATCTAGGTGTCATGTTTCTGGGAGACCTTTACACATCCCGCTGAGCCCATTGCAGATGCTCTCACCCTTCCTCAAATCCCAGAGCTGAAGCATTGTTGTTAAAGATGCTTGAGCATTTTGCGAGCCTCCAGTGACAGAACAATGACTGTCTTGCAGGTCAAAAGGTTTTCTGTCTGCTTAGTGACCTCATTTTACCAAGGCTAGTCAGGTATCAGCTGCATGCAGACATATGTTGCTGAGGCAGGTGGGGAGTTACTGGGGTTTATTAGCAATTAATCCCCTGTCAGCTATTTAACCCTTGTCTCTTTTAGATTTTTGGAGCTTCAGAAGTCAGATATCCTTCCAGTTTCCATATGGAAAAGTTGAGGTATAGTGAGTTGCAGTAGTTTGTCCCAAGCAAGTCTAACTAGAAGACTGCCTAAACTCCAAATTTCTTATTACTTGGTCTGGATCTTAATTCCTCTGTTTCTGGTACTAGAGCCTGCTTGGAAGGGACAGAGCATGTCTGTGAGAACAGAGAGAGGGCATCCTGTCCAAAGGCAGTAGCCTAGAGCATGCCTTCTTGCTTCTCCCATTGCACCCCAAATGAATGGAGAGCTGGATGGAGCAGGAGGAGGCCATTATCATGGACAAACCAGCTATGGAGGATAAAGAAAGTGTCTTCCTTGAGCAAGGTGGCGTTTTCCATATATGCTGTAGCATCACAGTGCCCCAGTGCAAGGTGGGGCATGCAAGCTGAAACGTAGCCTCCAGTGATCACCTTGGAGCATTGCTCTCCAGCCTAGGCTGGATTTTGCCCTGCTTTGTATGCGAGTGTGGTTGACAACACCTGCACAAAGCAAAGGCATCATGCTAACAGACCTGAAGAGCAGCATCTGGTACCTGTTTGGCCATGGCAGGGTGCAAGGCCAGGTGAAAGAGTAAGCAGCAGCACCAAAGGTGAAAAAAAATAGCTGGCGGTCTTAGGCCATGGGCTTTCTGTTAGGCTCCAACATTATGTCTCTGGTCTTCCCTCCTAACTCACTCCTTCATTCAGCTCCATCTTTCAGTAACTGTCCATCTGGATCAATTTGCAGATTATGCCCTGCAGTCACCTGTGGGAAGCAGAGAGGTGTACCACCGTGCAGCAAGTCCAGGGACGGCCTGGACCCACTTGGAGGTCCTGCATGGAGCTCTGAGCTCTTCCTAAACTCCGTTTATGTTGCAGGTGAACTGGGAAGGAGGGGAGTGTGTGTAAGAGGAGGAAGGAACTACATTTTCCTGCCTCTTTGCAGGCATTTCAATGAAAGACTGCACAGTTGTGTGTCCTGTTGGTATTCCAGGTTTGCAGGTTCCTTTTTGGAGCCTTTAGGTGTGGATCACTGCCCCTTGTTGGTGGACAATACACAGACAGCTAGTGAGGAGACTGTCCCAGTCAAGCTTCCAGACTAGATACCAGATAAAAGGCCAAAGTGGGATAGCTCAGATACATGGGTGGAGTAGAGCTGGAAGGTGAAAGTGACAGTGCAATGGAAGGGTGTAGTGGAAAATCAGGAATTTCACCTTGCAACTAGTCTAACTAGGATGTCAGAGGGGAAGGTTTCCAGGCATTGTGGAAGCAGCTTTGCAAATTTTGATGGGGAATTGGATGGTGTTTTGTTGTTTTATTTTTCCGTGCATATGAATGAGCACAGAGGTGTTTGGCAAAGAGCTAAGTCTCAAACTTTGGTGCGTTACCCCTCACTTAACCATTGATTAAAGGATGCTGCAGGACACTACCACTTCGGTTCATGGGAAAAGGCAGGGAGGAAAAGAGAATCTATAGGAAAGGAGATAATTTCAGGAATCCCTTGGAAGTCCTTGCCTTGTTGGACCATTTCAAGGTGGGCACTCTCCAGCCTGCCCTCTTGGCTACAGCACCTGTTGCAGTACCAGCACAAGACCTCCCCTGCATCTGCACTTTGGAGACTCACCTTCTTCTGGTGGAACAGGGCAGGGCATTCGTTGGGAACAGTAGGTGTGAGCAGGACAAACACACCAGGGATGTATGGCATATTGGTAAGAGAAGGGCCGTAGCTTCTGCACAGATTTAAGTTGAAAGCTGCTTTGTTACCTGGTTGTGCAAGAGTGTCTGTGGCAGAGGGGATGTGTGTGATGGAGAAGAAGGGGGGTGTGCCTGCATGTGTGCATAAGGAAGTACATGCAGCAGCTGTTGTAATTGTTTTAATAAAAGACTATTTCCCTGAATTTCTCCTTTGGCACCTGAGGGCCCTTCCCTTTCTAAAGCTGCTGTTTGATTTCTAGAGCAGATGCACATACACACACACACACACACACTGTTGGCCCCATCTCATTCATGCAAAACCCACAATCCCATGAGCACATGGCTCCTTTCCCCTTTGCTGACAGGGAAGGGGGGGTGCGGGGGTTGAAATAATGACAGAGTAGATTATAATTAATATTTTTTTTATGTCTGAAGAGTGAAAGTCCTGCCCAAGTCCCCCAGCCGAGCACAAGCCAAAGTGCTAAATCCCTGTAGGGGTGTGTTTTATTACTGACGCTCTGCGTGTTGAGGCTGGTCGCGGGGTCTGATGCTGTGTGTGTGGAATTTTTGTGGCTATTTTCTATTGTGCCAATGAAAAGCAAGATCCCATCCGTATAATAAAAAGGAAACTTGAAGGTTTCCACGCCTATACGAAGGTGAATGTTTGCAGCATTAGTGTTTTAATTAAGTGTTTTACCTTTGCGTGACTTCCCTGTATAAGCCCATAGCAATGATGGAGCAAATGTTATAGGGGACGGAAGAAGATGGGATTCCCTACACCCCTTCCCCAAAATTTTTTGACTGCTTCTTGGTTAGGTTGGTCTGTAGCTGGGTTGTTTTACAGTCTCATACTGTTTCTTTGGGTGGATTTTGCTGGATTTGATTTGTTCTTGACTGCTCTTTTTTCAGGAGCAGATCTCTGCCCTGGAGGATGAGGACTGGGGGGCACTGATTGATTCTTGGTCCTCCTTTGACCAGCTGACTGATCTCAGGCAGATCCTTTCAGCTCCTCAGGCCTCACTTTTGTCTGCTTGCCTGTCACACAGTGGATTGAGTGCTGAGCTGAATATTGAAGCTCTTCTTAGACAGGCTGTGCACACATGGCAATGAGGTGAAGTGGCAGTGGGACAGACGCCCCTTGCAATTCTGTCCAAAGCCATGCCCTGCAAGCACTGACCACTTGATTGGGCTGAAAGGGAGACCCTCAGTGCCCACCAAATTAATGGGAAGAGGAAGTATTAATTTCCTATGTGGTACCTTTAGCTCGAAATAGCAGCAGTACTGGCTGCAATCCTGCAAGCTTTCCAAGATGGTCCAAGCGTTTCAGATGGGAAAACCTGGAGAGCAACCAGAAATCTCGGGGACCTGAATTGTGTTTGTGTCTGCGCAGCCCTTAGTCTCCCAAAGTAAATTTGGGCCAACAGACAGTGTGTGGCACTCCCCTGGGAGAGGGGCTGCCTGGGGAGCCCTGGAGTCCCTGGGATCTTCTAGGATTCTCTCCTATCTCTGTCCTCCTCACAAAGGAAGGCTGTTTTGTCTTTGCTATACCTCTCTTTCTCTTGCCACCTTAGCGGGTGAGAGCCTGTTGGTACAGAGGCCCATGGGTGGCAGTTCATAGCTTCCCCAACCAGTTTCAACCCTGTCTCAGGTGAAGAAGAGGAGGTGTCTGTGTGAGATGGCTCACTGTCACTCGTCCCTGTGTCTATCAGCAGGAGCTCCTCCAGGTATACAGTTGAACAAATACCAGCCTTGGTGGCTGCTCCCTTCATTTCAGGACAGTTGTCTCTCCATGTCCCACACAGATGGCCCAAATACTGCTGTTGCTCAACCTCCTCCTTTCTTCCCTCCTAGCAATGATGTGGACAAAAACAACCTATAAAGCTGTTCGGCTTGTGAGCCTCAGTGCTTGACCCTGACTCCCCAGCTAGTATTTTCAATACCTGCAATCCTCCAGTGATCTGTCATCCAGGGGTGAGGTGCTTCAGGCTTTGAACTTTGCATCCCAAAAAATACATTCAGCTCTGTTTGACAGAGATCTCGGCGGATTTCTCTGAAACTCTATTATTGTTTTCACTGTTTTGACCTTCCAAATCCTCTTTTTTCCTCAGCCCCAGAACAGCGTGTACAGCATCTAAAGGACCAAGGTGGCTGGGGCATGCAGGCTCTGAGCAATGTAAGAGCTGCTGGGAGAGACGAAGGGCAGCAGGATGGCTGTGACAGAGCACACAGGGTTACTGCCCTCAATTAGCCCATGTGGCCATCACATTTGAAATGAAAGCATAGTGGGTCTCCAAAGAGTTCCCTTATGGGTCTTGCTGAACTTAGGAGCTGGGACCACAGTATAACTTAATTTCCTGAAATGTGGAGTGGCTCAAATTGGCTGCGTGCTTTATTGGTGTTTTTCTTATGAACACATTGTACTCCCATTTCCTGCAAAAAGTTCCTATCAGTGCTTGATGATTGCTTAATAAGAGAAATCAGTAAGGACGGGGAAAGTTCACATCCTGCAGATGAATATAATGACTATTAGCTTTCTTCTGGGTTGCCAGAGGGGTTTTTTTGGTTGTGGTTTGATTTATTTGTGTATTTATCCACCCAGCCGAGAACACGGATCTGAGGCTGTATCGTGCAAGTGCTGAGCCTATCAGTGAGCTGTAGGAGGCCCTCAGCGTCCATCAACCTCATGAGAAGGAAAGGGTAGAATCTGCTGGATGATAAAGCTGGAAAAAGATATCTCAAATTGGGAATAGTAGCAGTGTTGAGGGTGAAGCTGTCAATCTCATTTTTTTATTACCTGTCTTGCGATAGCCTGTGTTTTCTCCTTGATTTTGCAAGAGAAGAGGGCTTGTATAATCATAGTGTGGGTGTGAACTCTTATGAAGGTGACTGCAAGGCTTGGAGGCAAATCTGAAGGATCCTGAATGGATTTGTTGTTATTTTCTTAAATCTCGGTTTCTAGGCAAGCCTTGCTAACATTTCATAGGTGTGATTTCTGGGCCCCATTAGCTGTTCTATTTGAGGTGAGGCTTTTATCATTCTTGTGTGAGTTAATACTCTTAGACCTGGAGATACTGAGTTTATAGGGAACTTGTTGAGGGCATAAAAAAAAAGAAACAGCCTTTTCTTCATTATAGCTTTCATATGACTAATTCTAATTCTCCTCTGACTAGAGCTTTTCCGCTTCAAAGTGCTATGCAAGCTATTAACTAACTGTACAGCTTAGGTAAATTAATAGGTAAATAAAACTCCTTGCCATTTGGAGGGCACTTAAACTCCTCCTAAGCCCTTAATACTTCTGATTGGCACCATGTTTCTGAGGAGTCGTTCCTGGAACTGAAGTACGGTGCTGAGCAGGGAGAGAGAGCCACTGAGAGCCACCCAATGGAACATATTTAGCAGAGGAGCCAACTGATGTTTAGACTGTCTGAACATGGGCCTGAAAGTCAAATGGTGTCTTGTAGTGGCTGTTTGTGTTCTGAACATCTCTTGCAACCTAGGTCCTCTTCTCTTCCAGCTTCGCTTCCTGGATCTCATCTCAGTTCCTTACAGAAGACATTGGGCTCCTAGTGTCCGAGGGAGGAAAGAACTAGCAAGTGCTTGCAACTGGAAGCTCTGCCTGATTAAATGTCAGGAACGTATTGAAGGTAATGCAATTTTTATGCCACTCCCTGTATTTTGGAACCTAAGGGCCAATAAGAGAGAAACTGGTCAAGCAAAAATAAAAAAACCACAATGAGCATTTTAATACTTAAGATGATAGTCAGCCTCGGTCTGTAGCTGAGGATTGCACTAGCCTTTTTAAGAAGGAGCAAATCCTATTTTCTCATCACACTGCAGGCATAAGCATATTCCTTAGTTCAGCTCCTTCCCATATCCCGTGTGCTGGGGTCATCATCTGGTTATGCAGTAATGTCTTGGCATCCTAAACATTGGAGCGTATTAAGACACTGGAGTAAATAAACCTTGGTGTGGGCTACTGCCTGTTGCAAAGAGCAGATTCATTATATTTTTGTTGTTGCTGTGTCCTTGTGTCATCTCTTTCCCTGGATGTGTGTACACTGCCTCGCTGTAGAAAGCACTAATGTCTAATCACGTTCTGTAGCAGGCCATTTGAGATGATTAAAAAATATCATATTGGCTTGCTTTTAAGGAATGCAATTACAAGCAGGCGATCATAGGGTGGCAAATCTTAGACAAGGTGTTATGAAAGAAAAATATTATCAGTCTTGTGGTTTTGGGTACAACAAACCTGCAACTGTCCCACCATTTGCAGTTGCCCTCTGGCCTTTGAGAGCTTTTTTGACCCAAGGGGAAGACCCTATTATGGGGCAAAGGATGTGGTGACTGGTGGTTTCATGCCTAGCCAGTGTGAAGGCAGTGAGCTGTAAATCCATGCACTTACTCACTAATAATGCCATTATGCATTAATTCTACCACTCTTACTGACTGACTTTCTGTTACGACTTTAAGAAGGGTTACCTGAACTAAGGAAAGTGAGAAATTTTGCACTTCACAGATAAATTGTCTCTTGGGGGGTCTAGCCCCACTGTCCCCAAATGAGTTGGAAGTGGATCTTGGGTGCTACCAGGGGGAGTAGCCAGCTGGGGTCACTCAAGAGCAAGAGGCTCCCTTGTCTTCTTGCCCCAAGGGGCTGAGATATTTAGACAGCTGCTTCACAATGAATGGGACTCTCTGGCAAAAGAATTAAGCAAAGATTAAAATCAGTTTTAGCTGTTAAATGTGTGCTTTGCACAGCATTTAGCAACTAAAAGGCTAATTATCTTTGAACTTATGCACGTGGTTTTAGATGTGATCCACACAAGTTGCTATTTTTTCTGTTGTCTACATAAGGAACTGAAAACGAGGATAAAAATGAGATGCTGGTGTCAGTTAGGGCACAGCTTTTTGAGTAGACTGGAGACAGTTCGGGGAAGTAGGGTGCCTAATGAATGAGAGGAGGTTAAAAAAATATTTTAACACTTGTCATTTAGATTCTCTTATTTAATGGGAGTTCGAGCTCTTTAAGGAAATACAAGCGTGCATGAAGGTAGGAAAATGAGACTGCTCTGAAAGAAAGCCAAGCTCATACCTGGAGGGAAAACTTATTCTCAATGTTAATGCTTGCTGGGTCCAGAGAGTGAAATTTGGGAGGTGAAGAGTGCTGCAAGACCTACACAGGTCAGTGAAGAGCAAATCAGATTGGGATTTAAAAAGTTCTGTAGAAAAATAAGGATTAATTTGGTGTTAAGTCACAACCAAATAGGGAGAGGGGCTCTATTCCCCTATGCAGTCTAGGTGCTTTGGAAAGCTGCATTAGGGTCAAGATACCCACACCAGTAAAGCATAGACAATGCGAAGAGGTAACACTGTTGATATAATGTTGGTGCCATTTTAAAACCCTTTAGGGAAGCAAGTAAGCACTGCCAAATGGTGATCAAAAGTTCTGGATCTTCTCATCCAACATGAGCCAAATCATGACATAAGACAAAGTTTTTTCAAGCTTTTTTTTTTTTTTTAACTTCAACTTTCTTAACCTTTAGATTACCCATAAATTACATGTCAAGCTTCTTCCTTAACCATAAAGCATACAATTATTACAGAAATTGCACCAGGAATCAAAAGTGAAATTATCATACAGCCACTGAAGGAGGGCTGGTTGGAAGCCCTGGTGTCCAACCCATTTCTTGCATGGCCTTTTGCACAGTTGAAGATGTCCATCTTGCTCCCCTTAACCAGCTCTCCCCTTGCCTAAACTCTCCAGCTCATGCAGTTGCTGGAGATGGTGTTTCCCACCCTTCTGCTCTTCTCTGGACCCTGCAATCTGTCCACGTTTTTCTTGAAGGGTGAGTCTGAGGCTAGAGGCAATCCACCAGTAGAGACCTTACCTATGTTGAGCGGGGAGGAAGGATGTGTCTACAAACGTAATATCTTGCACAGATTTTTACTGAATTAAACCTCCCCTCCCCAATTTTTCCAGTTCATCAAGGTCATGTTGACTTCTGATCCTCTAATATATATACCAGCTCTTCCTACCTTTGTGGCCTGCAGAAGTGGTATACATGTTCACATTTACTTGATATGATTTTGTCTGTGAAACTATTGAACGAAACTAATTCTCAGGTACAAGGCTATGAGGCAGAACACCCAAGATGATGAGACTTATGAAATGGTCATCAGATGTACCAGTTACATCCTTCAGGCAGCAGCCCTTTTGCCCTAGCTAGAAGAGGATTAGTAGCTATTTTTCTCCTTTTCTTTCTGTGTTTTATGGTTCTTCCCATTAGGCAAAGTGCCTAATGGAAAGTGGTAGGTAGTGGTTAAAGAGCTGTCTTGGGTCCAGAGTTCAGACCTGAGTCAGTCTCAGCCTGACCTGTCATGAATCTCTGCAGCTTGTCATACCTCTGTTTTGTCGCATGTAAGGTATGAAAGAATAAAGTTAATTCTTTAAGCAGTGGTGAAGATTTCTGCATTGAAGTCAGAGAGCCAATGCTATGAAAAGGCCAGATCCAAGAAAAAGTCAATGAGAATTTCTTGCTTTTGCTTCAGGAGGTGTTGGGCCAGGCCTGAATTGTAGGACTTTAAGACTTTATGACTTCTGAAGTGTAAGGTATGGATTATGCGCTTGAGAAACCCATTAAGGGTAGTAACATGCTTTAACAAAAGAAAGATCTCTAGCTCAGGAAGCTTTGATTTGAAGATATCAAGGAAAAAACAATTTCTCTTAGTGACTTAACAATGCAAATAGGTTCTGAAGTGATGATGGGAATATGAATATGCTACTCGGAGTGGAGCTGAGCAGCAGCAAAGCGTCAGTGCAGCAGGGTTCACAAAAGGCAGCCTTTAAATGACAAGCACCAGCTTGGGCAAGAGGTTTTCACTGGGAGCCAGCCAGGAGAGGTTAGAGCTCTACACAATAAATGTTCCCTATGACTCCACTGCTCTGTCCTTATTTCCATGGCTCTGCTGGTTACCTACCACCTCGAAGAGGTGCTGCAGGCACTTTCTAGTGGGCTTATGTCATTGGTCAGAGATCCTTGTGTATGTAAAATCTGGGAGAGATCCATACCATCCCTGCACAACTGATGTTTGCAGATGATGGGTGAGGCAGTGATGTCCCAGGGAGCTGCAGTGCCTTGGGCTATGATCTCATAAGTTAAGCAGGGTTGGGCCTGTTTGTTTTTGGATGGGGACTTAGAAGGAAAAGTTGATTGCTACAGTCAATTTGACTTGGTAATTCGGAAGGTGGTGCTCTTCCCCCTAGATAGCACAGGCTGACATGCCAGAATGATTAGGCTCACCACAACTCCTAACCTTTTGGAATAAATGTAAAACCAACATCCTCACCGCTAGAGAGTGAGCATCACGGGACTCCTGCTATTACCCCCGAGTCCCAACCAAATTCCAACTCAAGGCAACCACACCCTGCAGATGGAGATCCACCCTACCCTTTCAGGAGGATGCAGTAAACTTTGCTTTCACTGCTTGGTCACGTTGTACCTCCAGCTGAACTGCTGCAGAGCTCAGTACAGATGGCAGCAGTATTACTCGGGAAAGCAGCAAATGCTCTTTCAATTAACTTGTTCAAGTGTCCTCGCCGGAAAGGGAATGTTTAAATGGAAGATGTTTTCCCAGAAGTAGGGATTCTGGAAGCCTTGGTGGGACCTGGTTTGAGCAATAACCTCCACTTTGCCTTTGGCACTTCCTACTGCAGCACATTGCCAGGCTCTCACAGCACAGGCATGCTCTGCTGCCCACTGCCACCTTAGAGGGACAAAAAGCATTTGCTTACCTGTTTTGTACACTTCTTCATATGCCAGTGCGGCTACTTGGGCCAAACTCTGGAGTGATGTAAGTTATTTAGCAGTATGTAGGTGTAAAGCGCAGTGATTTTCTGTACTGAGTGGGTGGTAAGGTAGGGTTGCAGCAGGAAAAGCAGCCAAGAGGATGGCATTAGATAAAATGCTCTCTATGAGGAGGGCTGCTGGGAAGGGAGCTCTGGTTGCTTTGGCTATGTCTAAAGGTAGATTTGCTCTGTATTTATTTATTTTCTAAGCTGTGCATTCTTCTCTTTTGGTTTAGCCTAAACCTTTCCTAATCAGGCTAGCAGAAATAAACCTCCCTGAACCCCAAGTAAGTGTCTGCACGGGAGTTTGCACCAGCTGAATTAAATCTGTGTGAAATCATGGAGGGTACCCTTGTGTAGGTGAGCACAACCTCACGTTGACACCTTCCTTCCAGTGTCCTCATCTTTCCCTGCTGCACTGCTCCTGCTCTCCTCTCTTGGCAGGGGAATGGCAGCAGCTTCCTGGTGGGGAGGTCGTATCACGACTTACTTTTTCAGTTCCCGCGGGAACATAAGCAAACCCCTGCCCTCCTCCATCACAGTGACTGTGCAGCAAAATGACTGAGTGAACTGAAACTTAAGACTCTCCATTTAGGGTCCTTCTAACCAAGAAAGGCTCACTAAAAGGCAGATTGTGTGCCAGCAGGACCAAATCCCTGCCGTAGTGACATGCAGAAGGGGGTACTGCTCCCAGTACCAGCCCTGGCTGATCTCCACTGTCCTGGCAGAGCACAGTGGGAGAGGCAGGCAGCTGGGCTTAGCTCTGGCTTTTGCATATTCTTTACCATGCGTGTCCTGTCTTGACAGTATTTATGTAAATTTTTAAGTAGGGGAAAAAGCTGTCACGTAAAACCAAAACTTCATCTGAAGGCCAAATATGTAGGTTGGTTGGCTTCTGTGTTTTCTTTTTTTTTTTTTCAATTAAAAATAAAGTAACCTATAAAATGACGATCTAGTTTAATATCCTCATTATCTGTTCCAGGCAGTATCTGAGTCATGCTATTTGCTCTGTGCTTTGTAACCCTGCGGGGGATGTAAAAGTTCCATTTTTGGAATATTTCTTGGTCCACCCCAGTCAGATATGCCAGGTGAGAATGCTGGGGTGCGGGTAGTGAGAGTGAATTCTCTTCAGATAAAACTGCTGTCAGGATGGGACCCGGAGGTCACTGTTTCAGGTAGTTGGTTCTGTGGTCCTATCCTTGCAGTCCATGTCATCTTTTTGAGTGGAAACACACCCGAAGTCCAAAGAAGTTCCCAGTGGATTGTCTTGTCTATATTTTTATTTTCGGTTAGTAGAGCTCCATTCAATTTAATTCCCAGTTAGGGCTGGGATCCATCACCTTTAATTGTCATGGAAAAACATTTATAAAGAGCTACGAAGGAGCTGATAGAGGAAGTCCCTTCTCTGGCAGTGGCAGAGATGCTGCATGTTCTCATGTCCTGACCAGTCAATTCTTATCATCCATGGACATTTCTTATGTAGGTAGGGGTCTTCTGGCTTGCCTGGGCGATTTCATCTGGGTATTTTTGCAGAGATAATTAGCAAGGTGCTTGCTGGTGAGTGCAAACTGTGATAATGGGTTTTGTGATGCAGATTCCTGTGTACTAAAAGCCAGAGTAAACCAGACCTGCCTCCTGCAATCTGCATACCACAACGGTCCGAAGATCATAATTAATGAAGATTTTTCTTCACAGTTCAGGTACACCAATTTAATAATTTATTCCTGATCAGCTCACAGCCCCTGTTACAAACCAAGGGGCCAAACCTACCTTTCACACAATTAAAAGCATGTATAACAGAGGGTTACCGCTGCTCAGCTAGCAAACAAGTGTCTTCATCTGTAGGACAGCACTTGTGAGCCTTTTCCACCATTACAGGATCATGGAAAGCAAGGCTGACCATTATCTTCACTTTAGAGCACTTTGTACCCAATAGGAAAGGGGTGGAAAAAGGGGTTCTCCTGTGGGCTACAGAACCTACCCACTATATCTCCATCCTCCTCCCATTTGCTGTGAGCTCCAGGGACTTGGCAGGTCTAAGCCTTTTTTTCCACTGGGAATGCAGTTTTTTCCTTGGGCAGTGTCTAAATTTCCTTGGCGTGGAGGGAAGGGATGATGTTACCACCACTCCAGGGAATGCAGTAGCATACAATTATTGCTTTTCAGATATGCTATGCAGATACACTTGGAAATCTCTGTTCTTTCCTTCCTTCAAAATATATGGCTCTAGATAATGAACTTGGAGGCTGTGGGTCTCTGATTCTCTAATGGTTTGCCTGCTCTGAGGGGTGACCCTGCAGTAAACATACCTACATTGCCAGACATCTCAGCCTCCCAGCCCATTTTTATGTCTGGTGTTGGGGTGAACCAGCTAGACCCCCACCAAGGGAGTTGCAGGACTGCTCCCAGCAGGTTGTACAGCTCTGTGCCTGGTTTGGCTTCCCTCCTCCCCTTCTATGCTGTCTCAGACTTTGTGCTTTTGGCCGTACACTGTCACCGCCACCCTCTTCTGCAGGGCATGCAACAGAGCCCTTCTGCGTCGGGCTGTCAAAACATTGCCTTCGTGGGCTGCAGCACAACTCTCAAATTATTTTAGGCATATTGACTTCAAGCACACACACAAGCAACTATTGTATCTTATGGCCACAAGGCCAAGTGCCACGCATTATGGGCATGGCCAGTCTGCTCTAGAGCCAAGCTAGCCCTGGGTGGTGTTGGCATGAGAAGTTCTGTACTACCTGTCCTGAGAGGCTGGGAATTGGTCCTAGGGTGGATGCCATTAGTGATATACGTATAACCTTTAGCTACTAACTAAAGAAATTACTTTTCTGAGTGCAGGGGTATAGCTGCATGCTATTAGCGTTAGAAATAGCAGGTTCCAGACCTGCTGCTGACTTAGATGAGGTTGTTATAACATTATCTGAAGTAGTCTTTTTGATTTTTTTTTTCCTGAAAGTTGAGAGCCAGAATTTCTTTTTTATTTAAGGCCTCAAAATCTTCCTTTCCCTGATTTGCCCTCTTCCTTCCCAGAACCATACGCACATAAAAAAAATTAATGTCTGGATGCTTTCCTAAAGCATTTAATAGCACTGAGGACATGAAATACTGTACTGAGTCCTCTGGGAAACCTACAATTAGTGGGATGAAAATACCTTCTGTAAATGATTGAGCTCCTGAAACAGTGTGAGTAATTAAAATGCTATACAGGACAGAGTTGAAAATCCTTAAAGGATTATCAGTGAGGCATTGTTTAAAAGATGTCCTTGGGTTGGATAGTAGCAGCAACACTGTGTGCAGGCATTACTCAGAGTTCCTGCTGGGAGTGGGAGGTGGCAGAGACCATGTGCAGTACCTGATTAGTCTCATGTTTTCTTCCACTTTTATCCTCACTGTTCCAGCTGAGAGGAGGTCTTCATAGAATATTTATTTCACCCCAGGAGGACTACAGATTGATTGAGTTGTTGGGGCTTTTTTGTTTGTTTGCTTGTTGTGTTTTTGTTTTTTAAACCAGTCTGTAATTGTGCTAGGTTGGGAGTGCAGAACCAGGGAAGGGACAGCTTTGAAAACGTGTTCTCTGTACATCTACTTGTGTGGTGGTCTTACCTAGTGCATGTGTGCATCCGATCTTATCCAGGGATAGGCACCAGAAAGTTCTAATTTCAATTTCCAAAGGCATTTTACTTCCTGGAGATGAATACAGAGCTTTCACAGGACCATAGCTCGTTGAATACCCAATTTGCTGTGACTTTGATGAGGCTGAATTGTCTAACTTTATCAGGATCCTTTGGAATTCCCACTAGGGGTCCGTCTGCCATGCACCTAAAAGCCTTACGAAATACGATTTTGATGGATAAAGAGATTTTTTTTGTTTGTTTTTATGCCTGGTAGGAAAGGCTTTCCAACATGGCAAGTCCTGCAGAGCTCCATCGTCGAGCACACATAGAAACAGCTTCAGAAATGGCAAAGGCTGCAAGATACTTATAATAACCAATTGTACAGGATTGAAAAGGACAGTGATAGATTATGCAATTGAGCAGTGGTTAATTGACTTTTGGGAAGATGTTTAAAACTCGGCATTGTTTTGGGCTCATGACTGAAAGCTTATTATGATAAATTTGTTGGAGGGCACAGTCACATTTTTGTCTCCTGGGTGAAAAGTCAGGCCAGACAAATACATAAATACAGTCACAAACACAGTTAGCAGATGTCTGCATCCTATCTGATGTGGGGTGGCATTAGTGAGCTGATAGGTGTGGGTTGGAGGAGGGTTGTGAAAGGGAAAAACACTTTGCACACAGTAGGGCTGGAGTGAATTTGTATTGAAGAACTTTGCAGGAAAGACAGGCATGAGTCTGAGGGAAGAAAGGAAAAAAGACATTTTCCTTGGTTGGGTGAACGTAATGGGACAGGAGATAACTGGTGTGAAGGCCTGTGTGAGTGGGTCAGACTTGGGCCATGCACATGGGCAGGGGGAAGCTTACAGGTATAAAATGAGTTAAACAAGGACATATGGCAAGAAGATAGGAAAGAAAGGGGAGCTGAAGGCTGGAAAGGTAGAAGCTGAGTCCAGCATGACAAGGGATCTGTGAGATGGCAGGCAGGCCTTTCCTTTTCCAGCTGCAGTTGCTTCTGACTACCCATTATGTTTCTCTCTATCTCTCTGCAAGGAAGCTTTCCAAAAGCATGAATAATACCTTATTAGGTAGATGGTAAAGCCCCTCCTTTTTATCCTGCTTTAATTCATGCTTCCTCTGCTTTGGTGGCTGCCTTGTACATAGTGCTGTTAAAAGTGCAATTATCATTCTTCCTGGTTGCGCGGTATTAAGGGCGTATCCTCTCCCAGCATCTCCTGGAGGCTTATTACTCAAGAGAGAGGAGATGTGCACTAGAAGCCAAATTAAACTGAGCAAAGAGGAGGCTGTTTCCACCGCAGGGATGGAACCGATGGTTTTGCTGAAGACCAGGTCAGGAGCTGGTCTGTGGGAGAATACGTAGCTGGAAGTCTGTGATGTAGGGAATTTGTGCCACAGAGCTGGAAGAAACAAGCCTGTGGTTCTTTGGCTTAGCCTGACTCCCGCCCTTTCGTCCACTGCTGTAGGGATGTAGGTTGGTGAGCATCCCCTGCTTGATAGTGACTTATTTTCCTGCACGGGTGTCAAGACTAGAAGTTGTAATTGTGACCCTCCCCTCTGATCTTTTTGCAGGATCTTGAGTGTTTCTTCTTAGAAAGCTATCCAAACCTAGATTAAAGATCACAAGCAATGGAGACTGCAGTGCATCCCTGAAATAACCACCTTCTTCTTTCCTCTTTTAAAAAAGATCTCTTTTCTCAGCATGAATTAATCTGGGTTTTAGTTGTCTTCTAACATTGCATCACCACCATTTTCCTTCTGTTTGTTGGAAAATCTCCTTATGTACCACTCGCTGGTCAGCTTTGAGGGGCAACCAGAGTTGCCATCTCCATTTGCCTGGATCTCATATGTCTCTGAAGCTTTCTAAGCACCAGGCAGCAAACAGTTAAGGCAGCTGAGCCGCAGGCCTCAGAACATTTTGCTAGGGAGCCAGGTGAGCAAAGAACAGATAAAGGCAGCACCTGCCTATGGGTTTGGAACAGCCCGGGGCCATGGATAGAATGTAAATACACTCTGAAAATCTTATTGTCTGACACTGTGCCAGCGTCTTCTGGGCTCTTGTCATGGAAAATATTTCGGCTGAGGTCATTCAGTCAGCAAAAAACCAGCATTTAATACCCTCTGAGGTGCCAACTTGCTTCTTTCTTTGTGTCGATAAATAAACAAAGTAGGGTAGCATTTCATGTTGCCAGGATGATCTTTGTTTTATTAGGAAGGGTTTAAAGTTTGTTGATTTTTTATTTATTTTTTTTTCCCTTCTCCTTCCTCCTCTTTAAATGCAAAGACTCTGTATGTTTCTTCTCTCTTTCTCTGTGTTTGCTCCTTCTGGCTCACACCTACACGCCCAGCCTTTAGAGTGAGAACTAATGTCTGCTTCTTGTAAATCTCTGCTGGCTGCCCCAGGCTATGTTTTTAATTCCTTTATTCAGCTTTGAGATGAGTAGGAGAAAGGTGCAGCTTTGTGAGATGATGGAAGTTGCCATTTCCCTTCTTCAGTCAATTAGGCGCTTTAGTTGTTTTCAGCTAATTCTCAAAACTTTCCATTGATAATAGCTCTGAAGAGGAGAAAAAAAATGTTGAGGGGAGCTGAGGGATCTGGGAGGGATAAAAAAGAGGGTTGGTAACTGGATTATCTACTGGTAGAATGACTGATTTGCTGCATGTGCCTTTAGGAGAGAGAAAATCCTGACTTCAGAGCTGTATTTAGAGCAGCTGAGCTTCTGGTCAGTCAGATTTATGTCTTTTGATTATATTTGTACAGTCATTTCTCAAGTGTGTTAAGAGATACTGTAGTCGTGTCAGTGCTCTTGGGAAAGCTATTGTTTTCTCTCCCAAATCCTTGCAATAGGAAACTCCTTCAAAGTCCCCATGGTGCTTCCTTTAACCATGTGTCTTTGAGCCCTCTCTCCACATCGTTCTCCTCCAGACCCTGCCGCTGCTGCTCATTTGGGTAAGTCATGGGTGCACAGGCACTACTGGGTGAGGAGACCCTGTTTGTCCAGGGGTGATCCCTACCTATCGAAAGCCCTCACCTCATCTGTTTTTTGGCCAACAGTCTCTCCCTTGCTCCTCTGGGCCTGTAATACCCAAGCACCTCATAGATGGTGACTACATCATGTAGATGTTGTAAAGCAGCATGGGGTCCTGCGAAGTGAAACAACGGTGTTCCCTTTCTTCCACTGTGCTTCAGCAATGATGTGAGAGCAAAGGATGGGCTTTGCCTTCTGAAATGTAAGCTCTTTCTGCTTTCAGGCAGGGAAGGAATGAGATCAGTCCTTCCACATCAGCACTTTTCTTTATCTTGTTGTTTTCCGCCCTAAGTCTGTCAGGGTCTGCAGCTCGTCTGGAAATGAGTCTGCAAACCTTGGGGCTGGGAATCATCTCACCTGACTTTAGTTATCTAAAACTTAGACATAAAGTCTAAGATTGTCATCTAGGCTCTCTTTGGTTGGTGACGAGTGATAAACAGCCCATGCCATTCATCTTACCCATTCTAGACATCTGCCTTAGGTTGGGATGATTCATGCTTTGGAAGCTCCTGTGTTCTCCACAAACTCTTGGGAGGCATAGGTGAGCATTCAGATCTAGACCCCTAAGTCTTACAGGGCTCTTCATCTGAGACATCCAGCAGCTATTTTCTTTTTACCATTTGCTGTGGATGTTGTCTATGTCTGTGTAGGATAGAAATAATTCCCTTGTTTAAGGGGAGTGATCTGTGCCCGTCTGACTGTTCAGGTGACTTTGTGCTGATTTTGATGGAGTTGGTGTTCTGCCTGTAATGGCCCTGAGGAACAGAGGAGCTTTTTAAAGTGAGAAGGTGATAAGTACTTTGTCAAATGTTGTCATTCTGCTATCAATTCTTTAATCCATCAGGTGGATTGTAAGGCCAAAATTTCAGAGCTGATGAAAGAATATGGAGGCCTGGTTTTCATCAAAATTAAAGATCTTAACTGCTATATATTTAACCTTGTGTTAATCTGTGATGTGATTGCTTATCCCTGTGTATATTTTTGAAGGAGAAAGACTTCAGGCAGTCCCCACCCCACACGAGATACAGACCTCAAAATGTAGAGGGAAAAATAGAGCTTGGAGCTGGGATAATCTCAGGTTGCTGCTGGGAGCACAATGGTGGCAAATTGCTGTGGCAGGGGACCCTGCTCTTGAACTGAAGACAGGAACTAGGCTGACAAGACAATAATAGTGTGTTGGGTCAACTGGCAAACGCACATCCCTTTTGGACAGACTCAAATGTTACATTGAGAAGCAGTTAATACACCGTTGTGTAAGGTTCCCAATGGACTGGAGCCAGAATGCTCCATTAACCACACACATATAAAATATTCATTGAGCTTGGGTTTTGTTGCCAAGCTGGAAAAAGGGGGAGAAGCTTTGTGTATAGAGATAAAACTGTCAGTATTGAGGGCTGAAGGGAGGAGTTGATGATGTGTTCTGAAATCTTCTATTCTTTTTAAGAGGAGAAAGATTTCTTATCTTTGGCAGGGGGCTAAGAGGTGCAAAGAGGATTAAATGCAAGACTTGCGGGTTTTACATTTCACGTTTAATTGTCCAAAGGGTGAAGGTACCTCCTGTCTCTGTGCCAAACTCCCTGATCAGTTCTATACATGTGGTCTCTGCAAATTGATCCCAAGGTCAGTCTTTAGAAAATTAAATAAATGTGAAAACCACAATCGCTTTCCCCAAAAGATTGGTTTCTAATAGAAGAAAACTTCCCTAAGCACAGGAGAGTGAGGACTGTGTTGATAGGAAGTATAAGAACTGGATTTTCTATCTGGAAAACACATGTTCACCTGTTTTTGTGCTGGTTTTAGGTGTGCAGTAAAAGAAGCTTTCTGTTTTCTGGGTGCTGAATCTGCAATGAACATATAGAAGAGACTTGGTTGTGAAAATTGGCTTGATTTGCTGTTGCTGCTTGAATTAGGAGACAATAAGGCAAATCATAAAATTGTGTGTCAGATTGAATGAGTCAACATGTGTGCAAAAGATACTGTCCATGTGACCCCTCTCTCTTGCTGGAAGGTGACTTTTTGTGTCCACTTAAGCAAGACACATGGCAAAAGGACAACAGTCCCACTGGATAGGAAGAGGGAGGCTGTGGTGCTGCCTGCCGCTGATAACTGGGATTATGGGTCCAGGAAGAAACATGTTCTGGTTTGCCTAAGGTCTGGAGGCTTTGTATCTTGTGGTGTCTGGGCAGCCTTTGAGAGGATACTGGAAAGGAACTGGTGACCTTCCTTGTGCATCATGTCGTGGTTGTATGAGCACCGAGAAAATATAAGGTAGAGCTCCAGGAGGTGAAACGTAACATTTTGATAGAAGACAGTGATAAAGACCAGGAAGTCTATTACAGCATTCAAGGAGTGCTTGTCCTAGACACAATATGTGTCTGAGGAAGTGGTGTGGGAAGAAGAGATTATTCAGACTTCTTCGAAACAGGAGAGACACTAAGAATGGATGGGAGGGACAATCTCTTCCAAAACAGGGGCAACCAGACCGGTGGTACGGGGAATGAAAAAAAATACTAGGGAACTCCTTAAAATTATTTGAGATGAGGATCTGGAGAAGAACAGGTCCTTGATGACAAGTTCCTTAGCATGAAAATCTCTGTGCCTTCATGGCAGGATAGGACAACCAGCAACGAAATTCAGGTTGTAAATAAAATAGAACAGTCTGAGCAAATCCACAGTTAAACAAGGCACACACAGATAGGCAGCTAGACCAAGACGAAAAATATGCATGCTTTTCTATAAATATTAAATGTACATAAAGTGAGGATTGGTGTATTTTAATGTACTGGCCTTGCAGAAATCTTAGTGAACGAAGCAAATCAGTATGAAGCTGTACTATCAGGATCCTTATTATGTAGAAACAACAAGAATAGATTTTGCCGTTGGAGGAGTGACTCACAGTCTGTTGGAAATCAGAGTCCAATAAGATAAATCAGTTATCTGTATCATCATTTACCACCCACTCTCTATGAAAGTTGCCATGCCAAATCAAGAAAAACATTATAATAAGCTTACCCTTTTAAACAGCTGACCATTGCAGTAACAATATCCATGACATTCTAAGAAAGATCAGAAGCAATGGAAAGATAGTATATAAGAAAAGAGACTGGAGAAGATTTGTCCTGGTTAGGATATAAAGAGCAAAGTTTAGTCAACATTTTTAAACAGACCAATAAAAAGGAAAGACACTCTTGACTAAGACCTTATTTAAACTACAGCTGTTGTGCTAAAGAGTTGCTTGACAGTAGCGATTATTGCATGGTCAAATTCAATACTTTTGTAGGAATAATAACATTAAGAAAACCCCAAGGACTATGACAATGTTTTTATTTAAAAATCAGTTTAAATAGCATTAAAGCAGCAGGTAAATGAGCTAAGATTGTAAGTAGCATCCCTGTAAATTAGAGAAAACATATCTCATCAGTTGCCAAAATAAACCTAACCCAAAAAAAAGTTCCTATAGTTTAACAGTGGATTAAGGGGGACAATTAGAAATAAAAAGGTGTCCTTTAAAAAGTGGAAATGATGCCTAAACAAAGAAAATGGAGAGGAATATAATTTCTTACAAGTTAAACGTAAAACTATAACAACACAAAGTAAAATATTTTGAGGAGTGACTCACAAAAGACATGAAAACTAATAACAAAAGCTGTTCCAAACGCAACAGGAGCTGGCAGTCTGCCTGCAAATGGTGGGTTCAGCAAATGACCAAGGTGTGAAAGGAGCAATTCAGGTCAGTAAGAGCACTATGTAGCAGAAGGCACTGGCTGCATAGCATATAGGAAGTCCTCCAAGGTTTGAGCCCAAGGAATGGCCTCTAATTGAATTGTTAACAGAAAAGCTTTTAAAACAGATCGGAAAAATGAACAATAACAAATCAACATGACAAATTATATTCAGTCAAGTGTTCTAAATTACTCCGGTATGAAACTTTTGGGTTCAATCAGCCTTGATCCCAGAGGAGGTAAATAATGTGACACCAATCTTAAAAAGGGTTCCAGCAGGGATTAAAAAAAAGACAGACTACTCAAGTCTGGCTTCTGTACCAGGAAAAACTGAGAGGAAATTATAACAGATTTAGTGGCAGCATACATAAATATAATATATTGTGGATATGTTAACATGGCCTTTGTAAATTAAAGGCATGCATTGCAAACCCTGGAGTTCTTTGAGGGAATGAATAAGCATCTGGAGAAACATATGACACTTAATATAGTGTACTTGGGGTTTTGAATAGATTTTGAAAGGTCTCACCAAGGTATCAAAAAAAAAAAGGATAGCTATAATTAGCCAGTTTTCACAACAGAAAACTTCCATATTCCTTACAGTAATCCTTTTTGGTGGGCAGTCCTCGTAAAGTTTCTAGGGCAGGGGAACCTGTGTTCTTGAACTGCCCTACCTGGAAAAAAGAATTAATAGGGAGGGAGTTCGTTCATGCCAAAAAATCACCATGACAGTGATAACTAAAGCTTTTTGGTCCTTTGAATAAGGATCTTGAGAGGCTGGGCAGTACAGTGGCAGACAAAAGTTGATGTCAGTATACATAAACAGTACAGCAGAAAATAATCTTGACCATTCGTGCCTCTAGGTAGCTATGTTTTTTATGGTTTCTATATTCAGGAAAATTATTAATAAAGTCATCGTTGCTGATTTTCCAGAAATATCAGACCAGTACTAGAATTTCTCTAAATAACAAAAAGAAATTTTTTGAGTTATTTGGAATAATTGAGAACAAAACAGACAGCTTATACCACTGCAGTATATACAGGAGAGAGACAGAGGTGTCGATCTTCCTGTAGAGCTTCTGCATCTTGCTTGCTGCATGCAGGACTGCTCCCTTAATTTCAAAAAAGATGTATTGTAAGTCAAAAAGACATAGAAAAAGAGCAGTAAGAACAGTTAGAGGTGTGAAATATCTTTCTTTTTACTGAGAAGTCTAAATAAAGTAGTACTCCTCCGCCTTGAAAAATGAAGAAGCATTTAACAGAGGTTTGTAAAATCATGACTGATACGGAAGAGGTGAATGGGAACTGATTATTCCCTCCTCCTTGTAACACAAGAGCTAGAGATACTAAAGAAACTAAAAGGATAGTAGCATAGAATAAAAGGAGTACTTTTTCATTATTATATTGTGGAAGTGATGATGAATAATGGAAATGGCAAAATAAAATAAATTTAAGGTAAAATGAGCCAGAATCCTGTGGGATCCATTCATCAGAGGCTATTAAACACAATGGCTTGTATGGGCTTGGAAATTGCCTCAAGTCCCTAAATTGCTGACGGCCAGAAACTGGAAGACCGTGACCCTTCTGTGCATGGCCTGCATCCTGTGTCTGTTAGGTATCTGCTTTTGGACAGTGTTGCAGGTTAGCTGCTGGGCTAAATAAAGCTTGGCTTTACCTGCACCACCATTTTTGTATTCCTTTTGAACCTGCTCAACTCAAAATTTTGTTTCCTGCTTTGTGCCATCTCAGAGTTCTCGTTGAAATATTCCTTTTCCTTTCTCTAGGTTTGTGTGAGTTTTTGGCCCAACTTCAAGTACTCAGCTTTTTCTTGCTTTAAGTTTCTGCATCCTGAGCCTATGGATCCCTTTTAATATATATGGAGATCAGTGTTGTGTTTTTTCTTTTAAAAATCACAAATTTTTATCTAGATTCACAAAATCAGTTGATTTATAAGCCCTGACTTAACAATGTGTGTAAACACAGGACTAACTTTAAGCATATGCTTAAGTTCTGTGGCTCTCAAGCACATGTTTAAGTGCTTTGCCACACAAAAATAGAAGCATGATTTAACAGTAGGCCTGACTTTCCATTGTGCTATTTTAGTTTTATGCTGATTTAACTCCAGCTAATTCAGCCAGGATACAGGACTTGGTTTGGAGAAGACAGCTTTGGTCTGAAAACAAGTTATTCCAAACCCGTAGAGCTGGAAGAAGTTCTCTAGGACCAAAGATTTACAAGAAAGGGTGTGATGGCAGAGTGTTAGGCTGCCGCTTCTGGATTCATGGTGTGAGTTTGAATTTCATGCTGGAATTGCACAACACACAGATAGAAGTGGGTGTCTGGCCATGCTGACAATGTTAAAAGCATCCAGATGTGAATGTTTTTGGCTATGGAAACTTTTGTGCTTTAAGTGTGCTAGCCCAATTTTCTTGAGAGAATGTTTGGACTTCTTCCTCTGGTGAGATTTTTTTTTTTCAGCATAATTTAAACTGTTGAGAGAAGTAGTGGTTTACCTATAGTAAAATCTATAGAACTGCCCCCTGAAAGCTAATTACAAGCCACTTCACCTGGATTTACCTAAAATATAAAGAGATATTAGGAAAGAGAAAGAAAAAGTACTGTCCCTGCTTTGAACTAAAAAAAATCAAGGAACTCCAGCAGTGTTTGAGAGAGGAATAGCATAATATTGTAAATATTATGCTAGAAAGATGAGATGCTGCACCCCAGGTTTGATAGCAGTCCAGACGCATGTAAATGAGACAGGAGACTGGATTCTCCGATTTCTAATGTTGAATGCTCTTAAAACATAGAATCACTGGCCTGATTTTTCTTGTACTACAGTTCACCCAGCAGTTTGAAAAGCAGTCATCAAACAGACTCTTCATAGAATAATCTGGATTTGTACTGATTGCTTTCAGCTGTATGTGAAGAGCTGCCCTAGAATTTGAAAGGCTACTGACTTGAAATGGTTGAGAACTCTTAGTTTTGAGTCATCTTACTGAACTTATTTCTTTGTTGTGAATTGGTTATTTAGTAGGGGAAAGGAAAAAGCACGAGAAATCCATCGAAGTGTTTGAAGGAAGGATTGGTCCTGCTCTGTTGATACCCTTGGTCTACAGACGTCCCCTATGAGACCTTCACCGGACACCCAGCAAAGAATTGCAGTGGAAATTTCGGTACACTCTGGCAGGTAAGGGAAATTATGAGTCAGAACAGCAGGTAAAACTCATAGGTACCTAAAGGATAATAGTCGTCTTGAATCTGGGTTGCTAAACTGCCTCACATGTAAAATTTCTTGTGTTTCACGATAGAAAGACCAACTGAGGCAGCTTCATTGGTCCCCAGGCACCAATATAGGTTAGGGGTGGATCTTCTGGAAAACACTACTGAGGAGAAGGATCTGGGAGTCCTAGTGGATAGGAAATTTCCATGAGCCAGCAACGTGCCCTTGTTGCCAAGAGGGCCAATGGAATCCTGGGCTGCATAGGGAAGAGTATGGCCAGTCGGTTGAGGGAGGTCATTCTACTCTGCACTGGTGAGGCCACAACTGGAATACTGCGTCCAGTTCTGGGCTCCCCAGTTCAAGAGAGACAGGGAACTACTGGAGAGAGTCCAACGTAGGGCAACGAAGATGATTAAGGGATTGGAGCACCTCCCTTACGAGGAAACGCTCAAAGAACTGGGGCTCTTTAGCCTGGAGAAGAGAAGGCTGAGGGGAGACCTTATCTACGTTTACAAGTATCTAAAGGGTGGGTTGAAGAATAATAGAGCCGGACTCTTTTCAGTGTTTTCCAGTGGTAGGACGGGGGGCAATGGGCACAAGCTGGAACATAGGAAGTTCCATTCAAATATGAGGAAAAACTTCTTTACGGTGAGGCAACAGAGCACTGGAACAGGCTGCCCAGGGAGGTTGTGGAGTCCCCTTCTCTGGAGATTTTCAAGACCCGCCTGGATGCAGTCCTGAGTGATGTGCTCTAGACAATCCTGCTTTAGCAGAGGAGTTGGCCTAGATGATCTCTAGAGGTCCCTTCCAACTCTGACAATTCTGTGATTCATTGTAAACCTTGATAATGATCAAAAGTCACATCAAAGAAAAAAAAAAAAGAATTGATAGGGAACACGGAGTAATATTCAAAATGCTATGCTAGTGGCTGCTTTTGTGGAATTTTTTGCCTCTAACATAGACTGCAAAGGTCACTGATGACTAACTCTTGTGTATTCTCTAAAATAAAAATATATATGTGATGTTATAGAAAAATTAAGGGATTTTCTATACTTTTTAGTTGCATGTGTGGCTTACTGACTCACATTTGTACCGAAGTCTTTCAGGACTGGTAAGATTAGTTCCCTTTTTGGGCTGAGGAAATGAAAACTAATGCCAGATTGTGTAGGCAGCTCTGGACTGATGTGAGTGAAATATCAAAACTCATCAATATCTGCAGATATTTTCTTGACAGCAGTAGAAAACTACATGGCTAAAGCCCCAGGGTGCTGGGATAAATATTTTTGCCAGCCCATATGGGAAGGGAGGTAGATCCTAGGACATGTTAGGTCCAGAGGCAGGATCAGCCACCTGCATGGAGATGTGTGGAAGCTTTGTTTTTCCATTCTGACAAAGGAATGCTGAAATAGTGTATTTCACCATGATAATAAAGCCAGTCTAGTTTTGAAATGAGTGTCTGGTATCTTCTGCAAATAAGATTGCAGCAGATAGTTGCATAGCTTCCTAGTCCCAATCAGAAATAAGAATTCTTCTTAAAACACTGAGGGAAATGTTACAGAAAAGCAGTGCAGACTCTGCATTCTAAAGTGAAATGGGTGGGGAGATACAAGGCTAAAAGCAGAGGTGGGGGACTTGCCTTTAATGGGTACCTTGCCCAGTTACGCTACATAAACTTTCAAAATATAGTTTTATCTTGCAATTCTATGCAAAAATAGGCATGTGTGCTCTCTCCAAATGTAGCAGAGGCACAGCTTGGGTTAAGGAAGCAGAGCAAGTCCTTTTCACTGGGACCCCAGGTCAGGTTTTAGGAACATGGGTCTTCATTCCTCATTTTGTTATAAAGTTCTTCCATGGCTTTCAGTTGGTTGTGCCAGTTTATGTGCAAGTATGTATTTATAATATTATAGGCTAAACTATTTATGCATCTGAAAATATATAGGGAGGTGGACTCTTGCACTCTTGCAGAGAAGCAGTGAAAGGATTCCTGAATTCAGTTGTGCCACCACTCTGGTTTTGGGACTAGGAATTCAACTGTAGAAAGCGCTCTCCTGGAAATAGCAAGTGAGCAGTGAATTCTCCTCTCCAGCTGCTGACTGCAGGACACAACCAGGTCCTGGTGCAAGGAAGTATTTCGTGTGAACAGTTGCATCTCCTGGAGCATTTACATGCATATGCACATGATCTCTCTGGGTTTTTACCATGTAAGCATATAACACAAATTTTTTCCAGATGTGAAACCTCCGTATGTCCATATCTGGTTTGTTGTGTACCTCACTGGGAGTGATACCGGTGCACAGATAATGGCTTCTTTCATAGTGTAGTTGTCCGTCTTCAATTTACTGTTACTTTTCCCTTGTGCTGAGTTACCTGTTAATGCCGATATAACCTCTGTTTCACTCCGTCTCCATCCTGAATGTAAATCGACTTGCCACAACCTGCTACTCTCTAGAAATTACAAAGCCTCAGAAAATAATTTGTTGGTGTTGCTGATAGCATCTGTTTATTCTAATGCACCAGCCAGTCGGGCCGTGCTCGCCTGCAGATGGGGAGAAAATGACCTTCAGTAAAATCGCAAACTTAACAATTCTGAAACAGCATCTCCCTCGGCAGCGAGCTGCTGGTAATCTGAAGTCTGTGTTTTCAGGAGGCAGAAGTCAAACCAGTGCAAAGTGACCCTGCCATCAGTGAGGCAGAAAGTAATCTACAGCTTTCTGGAGAGTAAGGAAATATGGGAACACACAGAGTAGGGCTGTGGCTTGAAAAAATGCTGTGCACCAGATCTTTTCAGGATGCTTGGATTCCTTGCTTTCGTAAGCATGACAACTACCTCTGCTCCTTTGCCCACAAATGTGCAATTAGAGGTCAGTTCTGGTCCCCCACTGAAGGTCTGATTAGAGCAGTGTCACTCAAAAAATCAGATAAATGAAGAAAATAAGAGTTAAAACTAAAAAATCCATAGAGTTCAATTGGTTGTCTGGTTGTGACAGAGTTAGTAATAGTGGCACAAAAAAAAAGCCTGCCTTGTATCTTGTGAATTAACAGAGGATGAATGTTTTCTCCGCATAATGGAATAATTTTCACTTCATTGGTACTTGGGAGTATCTTAACAATCGGGTTCTAAACTTACATATGCAAATCATTGTGTTTTTTTTTAACTCTAAATCCTAGAGCTGCAAAGCTGAAGAGCTCCCTAGTTCTTTTATTTTGATTTCTAACAGCCCTACAACACTGGGGAAGTTCTAGAGACAAAAGAAATCTAATTTTAGATGGATATTTAATATAGAGTGCTATGATCATTAATAATTAACATTAGTATTAATTAATTCAAGGAAATTCAAGGAGAATCATACAATGAATGATATACTAAAGAAATGTAACACATGAAAAGGCATCTAGCATTAATTTTTTTTGTAAAGTAACTTTGGTCAATCTCAGCTGTATTAAAAGAAAAAAAAATCTGGTTTATTATTATACTAATGTCGATGTAAGAATTTCCTATAAGCCTTTAACTTTCTCCTATACATATTCATTCATAAACTCAAATGGTACTGTATCAAAAAGGAAATGGTACATGGATTCTGACTGTTTCAGTTATAAATCTCAAAGTGGGATTTATAAATAGATTTGAAGTGTCAACACACCAAGTAGCTGTGTTCCTAGTGGGATCTTGCCAGTCATCTAGTCATTGCTTTAGTTGTTTAATGGTGAGGCAGTGACTGGAAGGAGACGTTAACTCCACACTGCTGATGTTAGCAGATGACAGAAAATGTAGTTTGGATCCCTGTGCTTGGACTTAGCATAGTTCAGATCCCTTGATAGAATGGAAATAGCAAATAATTTTTCTTTTCAGGATGCTACAGGTAAAGGAAATTAAATCTCAGAGATTTATGTAGTAGATGGAATAGACTGTGTGGAGAAACAGGAGTCTGGAAAAGGATTGAGGGTTTGAATGGATAATTGGCTGAATGTCATTTCTCGCTCCAGTGCTGTGGCCAAAGGGGCTAAAACAATCCTTGGATCCTTTCTAAAGCCTATTTGATATTCCCTGCTTATATGCCCAGGGATCACTTTACTGCTGTGTTTGGCGTTGGTGCAACTGCTTCGGGAACACTCCATCCAGCTGTGGTACCCACAATTAGAGAAGGATGTTGAAAAATTGGAGATCTCTCAGAGAAGAGCCACAAGAATGACTGAAGGATTGGAAAACATGCCTTACAGTGGAGCCCATCTCCTTCGCTTACCAAACAGCAAATCAAAAAAAGCTCAAGTCTGGTTTTCAAGTATGCTATATAAGGAAAAGAAATTCAGAACCAGAAGCTCCTTTGGGTAATAGTATAATGAGAATTGGTAGTGAGAAGCTGGATGAGTTCATACCATATATAAGTCTTCAACTTTTAACAGAGGAAACCATTTTTGGAGCAAAACTAAGGGCTGTGATTTATTCTGTCATAGGCAAGTAGAGATTGGATACTTTTTCCATCAGTTACACTCTGGTTCATGCAGGTATTAATTCAGAGCAGCCTTGTTGCTGGCGCCCTTTCACAAATCAAACTTAGCTGACCATGGCTGTCCTTCTGGCTTTGTTAATTTATAAATCAGAGTTCTCACTTCAAATTGTTCATAATTGAGATACACAAAATTCTTCAGGTACAAATTCTGCTGTCTGATCTGGACCCTAAGCTCCATTTTCCTGCTTCACCATAGGATCGGATAGGAAAAGCAAGAATTTGTGAAAGGATTTGTATGAGAGATTTTATTTGGTCATACGAAATGCTTAGGGACTAGATGTATTTTTTAAAAAAGTATTTCTTCATTTTTCCAATTTCCATATCAGCACAGAGCCTTTGGTAGGAGGCATGGCAGGAGGTTTTGAATGAACAGTTAAAGTCAGGCTGCTTTTCTCAAAGGCTTGAAGTCATAGTCTGGCAGAAGGATCCACCAACATTTTTTAAATAGACTAGGGAAGAGAAGAACCATGTGTCTGGTTCCAGGTTCTGCCCTGTGACGTTCCGTCTAACAAAACCTGAACTTGCAATTTTGACTACTGGCCAGTCTGTGCATTGACCTGTGGCTTTGGCCGTTACCCTGTCTTCCTCTCTAAGGAGAGGTTTTCTACCAGGCCCCACAAAAGTACATTAGCAATGGCACAGTGAGGAAGTCTGCCTTTCTGCTGCCCACACTGTGCGTGCCCTGAGAAAAGAAAGTCTGCCTGAAATCTTCCCCAGCCCTTAAAAATAGAAACGGGCACGTCACATCTCACTGTTCACTGGATTGGGATTGAATCCAAATATTCTTTGAATGTGATCAAACCTCAAGTTTGGAGGACGTCTGAGCCTTGGATTTGGGTTCTTTCCATTTTAGAAACACTGCTTTCTGATCTGCTTCTCTAGGACCACTTAGAAGTCTTCAAGTCAAACCGGATCTGTGGCTTTCCCCACTTCCCTACTGGGTTACTTTGATTTCTGAGCCTTTGAGTTTGGTAAAGAAGAGGCTACTTTACTTCCTTCTACAGAAAGGTATTGTCACCAGGATGATATGAAGCAAGGAAGTTTTGTTGAAACCTTGATCTGAAATGTTTATTTCAAGGGTTTTTTTCTTACTTTTATGTCAATATTTCTCCAGAAATGCCTTTATAAAACTCAAACTCTGCTATGATTGAAGTTGACTCTGTACTCTTAGTTTTCCCCGTTTTTATTGGATAAACCGTCTTCCCTTTCCTTTTCTCTAACCAGGCTGTGAAGAGAGACCAGAACAAGGAACCAGCACGTGGCTGTGCTGGTTGTGGTCCTGCACCAGCCCCTCCATTTTGACACCTACACAGGGCTCTTGGCCTGTTTTGGGAATCAGACCAATTGTGGTTGCGATTGCCTGTGCAAATCCGGCTTTTTGAAATCCCCCCCCCCCCCCCCGGGAACTGGAAGGGCTACTTCTTGTTCATTTTTTCTCTTTAAATCCCAAATAAATTTCTATGAATGTTTAAAGAGGGAATATTCCCCTTTTCAAGGCAGCGTACAGCTTATTCATCACAGAGTTCACAGCTGTGGCTGAATGGGGAAGCATCCATACAACAGCAGAGGTGAGGTCTCTTTGCTCTCTCTCTGGCCAGGGTTGAATTTCACTCTCTGAGCACACTTTTTCATGGGATTTTCATCCCTAATGCATGTAAGTATTGGTCAGCTGTAAATGCCCCATCCTCTTCATAGAAATTAGTCCAAACAAGGAGCCCAGACTGATGAAGAAGCTATCCAGGGCACATGCTGCGCCAAAGTTTTGGAGGGGTTGAGCTGTGAACTTGGTGTTTGAACACTAGTTTTTGCACTGGTGTTAAGTTCTCCAGCCCACTGTCAGCCGTCCATGCCATTGCCGTAGCAGCATTGTAAGAGCATTTGCTCTTGGATTGAAAAAACTGTGCTGCATGCCAAATTATCAATGTTGTCTTCTGTGTCCTTTTGTTTTGAAATCTATTTAAAAATCAAAATCCAGCAGCTTTGCAATGTGGTAAGGAAATGCTCTTTACCAATGTAAAGTGCTATACGAATGTGGTAGATAAAAATGTAGTTCCCTGATTCATCTGAAGGCATTTACTGTTACGACTGTAAACTGATTTGAGTGTTTTAGCTATTGATTATTTATAAATATTCAAGATAGATTGTGTGATGATTACATTTAATACATCTGTGGATCAAAGGTAGAAATACCATTAATGATATCTTTTAAGGCATCTCCTGTTCTTTAAAGAAGTGCCTTTGGTTTTGATCAACTGGAGACTTCTGGAACAACTCAATGCTAAAACTGTAAAGAATTTTTTCTTTCTACAATATACTGTCAATATTGGGTCTCCTCAGTCAAGGAAAAGATTGCTGTTGAAATTAACTTTGTAAGGATCCAATCAAAGCAAAAAGTGATACTGAAATATGTTGTGCTAAATCTTACAAGGCAAACATTCTTTCTGGAGATATTCTGGAAGGGCATTTCACCTGGAGAAAAAAAAGAAAAAAAGGGGAGAAAGAATTTTAAAAAAAGTTTCTGTTTTCTGGACATTGTAATTTTATTTTATTTTTTTAAGATAAATGTATAATTAGGTTGAAGAAGGCTTTGTTTTTATAAGGATCAGAGTAAAGTTGTATGGTAACTTGGGATTCCCAGGCTGTACTTGTATTTCTCTAAGCTTCCAGAAAAAAACAGATGAATGACTCTGCTTGTTCTTTGGGATAATGTATCTTTCAGGAAGCTTATATTCTCCCTCAAAACAGGCCCTGCATGGCAAATTTTGCCTTTTTACTCAAACCCTCTTTGACAGTAAGCCTTCTAGCTCTGAGCTGTTCTCTTGTGTTCAGAGAGCAAAGGCTGAATCACCATCTTAATTAAGGTCAGTGTGTGATATCTTTTGCTATTCTTCTAGCTATTCTTGGCTGGTGAATAAAGAGTCAAAAATAGGACATAGACTCTCTTCTCCTGTAGTCTTTGGTGAATGCCCAGTTTACAGGAAGGTCCTAAAAATTCTCAGTGATAGTGTGTTTTGGTTAACGTTCACATTTCCATCCAGGTTTTTCTTTGAAGGCTGAGTAAGTTGAATGCAGACCACAAAATCAGTTGAATTGTCATGGTTGCCCAGCACATCATTAGGAATAGAAGGGAAGTTAGGCCATTGGTCATACTGGAATTTTTTTCAGCTTAACTCTATGATTTGATAGATCTTCATATTTTTAGTGCCACTTGATAGGTTTGTTTGAGTCTAAATTACATTGGCAGGAATATCTCAAATCAAATCAATTTCTCAGACTGGAGCTGGAACAGCAGCTGAAAGTCAAGGTCAGGAACTTAGAAAAAAAAAATGGGGATGGAAGAAAGAGGGAAGTGGGTTCTACATTATTACAGCATTTTTCTCCCAATAACTTGTATGAGTTTCATTGCAGGCCCCAAGGCAAAGAATTTTCCACTTGGGCTGCAGGAGGGAGTGTTGAAGTGTTGGGAGAGGCAGGATGAGAAAGCAGCTATGGTGCTTAGGCGGTTGTTCTTAGAAAAGCATCGTTGGCAAACTAGCACAATAATTTTGCAAAAGAAAAAAATTCTTGCTCAGGAAGGAGAATTTGCTGACATAGTGTTAAGAAAAGAAATATCTGCTTTTATTTCATTCTGTTCTCTAAAGGGATTTAGTATTTTGCTGTGTAGCTCTTTCACACCAAACTAACTTTCAAATTAAACCTAGTTCCTCTGCCAACATACTTTTTAAAGGTGTAACACAACTCTATTTTCAGAACTCCATCTTTGTTTGAAATAAGTTGAATTTGTTGCTTTTTCTGGCTTAAAGTGAGAGGTGGAGCTTCAGGGACTCCTACAGGAGTCAACAGTGGACAGAAGTTGCTAACATCAGGTTGCGTGTGGCTTCCCCCAGTATTGGAAGAGACATCTCACATGGGTTCCTTATTACTCCTTGGAGGCTGATCTCTCTGCTTGTCTATCTATGCCAGAGGCACAGTCACTGGGCAGCACTGGGGAGTGTGTACTCTCACCGCTAATGCTCTAACTGGTCATTGGCATCGGGTTTTTAAGGCATATTATGGCAGTGCTAAAAAATAGTGTTATTGGATTACTGAAGTGCTTGGATTCAGCTTGTTGGTGTGGCCTTCCGGTAAATTTGGAATGGGAATAGAAAAGAAGAAAATAGTTTTGGCCCATCTTTCTCCTGAATTGTCTGTCACCATTCAGAGACCATCCCACTGATGTGAGCATCTCTCTTACTGGGGGAGGAGAAGGGTGGTTTTTTGTATTCAGCTGGTATTGACATCAGAGCACTTGTAGTTATTCCCCCATCAAGGCAAACCAAGTAGAGATGCCCCACAAGATGATATAAGCACTGTATTTTATGACCTGAATGCAAAACCTGTATTAGTTTCAACCTGCTTCTGGTAACATATGCCTAATGCTAAATTACCTCTTTTATGTGGTTTGTGTATTACATGCTAACCTCAGATTGCTTTCATGTGTTCAACTTTCAGGAGTTCAAGAGCTTTGCAGGAAGAGCAGCAAAATGTGTTTTTGTCAATCTCTTTAGTTTTTGGGCCAAGCTGGGTTTCTAATGGGCAATTTGAGCAGCAATGACTGCCTGGAAAAGCAGGCGTAAGCAGCTTGTGTGGTGCAGACACGTGTGAGTTCATGTGCATGGGAAGCAACGACCAGGGGAACCCATTTGGGAAGAACTGTACTGGTGTGGCTCAAAGGCTAGACAAGTGACAAGCAGACTAGGGTTGAATGGGAAGTAGCATTATAGAGTCCTTATTTTCTTAAGCAGCCGTGCTTCTGGAGTTGTAGATGTGAGCATATAAATGATAGACACAGCAATGGTTCATGCTACGCAATCCTTGCCAGAATGGGGGACTGGACTGACAGCTCTCTAGGGCTGCTCTGCTCACTTTTTGCTGAGCTGGCTGAGCCTGAATCAGATTTTTAGAATAAAACTAGTGTTTTCTAAACTAGTTTTAGACACCTTGGGAAATGTTTTGGATGAGTGATCCCACAGCTGGTTACTGAGATAGGGTTAGTACCAGCATGGCAATAGTCATGGAAACTTTGTGCTTGTCATGGTGCCACGTGGATTTCCTAATCTCCTGCCTTTAAAGCCAAATATCCACAGTCCCTTACGCTACCTGGGCCCATAGTGGTCTTCTAGAGGCTACCCATGTGAAGGATGAAGCGAGCAGTTACAGGGGTTTGTATTAATGTCCATGGTGAGGCAGGAGAAAGGAGGCTGCGTTATGGTGGGGCAGCACAGTGGTTACAGCAAGGCTTGGGGAGAGGAGCGGAGGTGTGCCAGCATGTTGAGGCCATGTGCAGAGGATGCTCCTCCCATGCTGCCCGCAGCCAAGGGCTGTTGTCACTGTGATGGATGCCACAGAGTGGGCTGGCAGACAGCATGTTCCCTATGGCCTGTCTCCCTCTCCCCTGCACAAAACAGGGATCCAAGAAGCAAGGCAGCGGGAAGCCCCAAACATCCCCACTTGCAGCACCTGCTTTGCTCCTCCATGCCGCGAGCCCTCCCTGGAGGAAGAGGTGGGACCGCTCTTTCTGTCTCTTCCTCGGTGGGATGATCTCAGCCTGAGTCACTTGCAACACAATATGGACCCTGTTTCTTTGGAAACAGCACCCAACTAGCAGCTGCAGGGCTCAGCACATCTCTGACGCAGCTTCTGGAATAGGGCAGGGCACCTTCCTAACCGAAGCATTCAAGGGCAAGGCTTGAGCGTGCTCCAACTTTGCAAATGGTTCTTGCCTGAGAGAAGGATGCATTGAGTAGAAGAGGGTGGGGGTGCTGTGGATCTGTTTCCCTCATTCTTGGTGTCCACTTAGCGCTCGCAAAGTGTTCACTTCTGAGCCTACAGGCTGTCTATTAGAGCTATTAGCTATAATACAAAGAGCGATCTTGGTTTGTTGGTCGCTGATGTCTCAGTAGGGTTTCAACAGCTGAGGATTATTCCTGAAACCTCCACTTGAGTCTCAGCCTTTTTGCTGTGGGGAGCTGCCTTGCTCCTGCTTGAGTCTTCTTCTCTGGTCGCCATTTTTAATGTATCTCATGAGATTCTCAAATATCTCCTAGACCAACACCTTCCTTTCCTCACAGAGGTCTTCTCTTCCCTCAAGTTGCTGGAAAACACTACCCCAAAGCCATTTGCTTGGGCTGAGTGACATGCTGGGCAGTTAATGAACCAGCACAGCTGTGTTGAAGCATCTCAACAATGAATACAGGCTAAAATAGAAGCCACAAGCGGGAAACACGCAAACCCTTCCTGTGCCAGAGACAAAATTCAGGGAATGCTGGGCCAGATTGCTGGCTTTTCACGCCTCTCACTAATTAAATCCTAGTCTGTAGTCCGCTTATCCGCTCTGTCTGAGTTGGTGTCTTCTTAAAAGCTTTATGGAGGTGTTTCCATTGGGGAGTCTTCCAGTAACAACAGAAACCCTCATGCATCACCTTTAAGGCAGACACATGTAATTAGGTTGGTTTGCTACAGTCAAATGGCCCATCACGGAGTTTAAATGGCCAGCTTGTCCAGGTTTTAACCTCACAAAGATTTTGTTACAGTTAATCCTTTCCTGATGGTCCCTGCACCCGGTTCCAAGTAACTTAAATGGTACAGCTTAAGTCTATTTAAAAGGAGGGGTGGAGTACTTGTCTTCCTCATTCCAGTAAAGCTACAAACCCAGGCCAGTCAAATGGTTTCAAGTGAGATTGGGTGATACTCGAAATACGAAGATATTTGGTTTCTTTAGCAATCCAAATGTGCGGAGTGGAAGAAAGTTGTCTAGTTTTTAATCAACTTAACATTTGTGCAATGCTGCATGCTGAAGTGGGAGTAGTGGTTACTATGTAGCCCAGTTCTCATAATTTCATCCTGAATTTTGCAATGTGATGCTTTTGGAAAAAATAATCTGTTATGATCTAAGAAATTAAATTCTCACTTAAAAAAAAAAAAACAACAACCAAAAAACCCCAAAAAACCCAAACCCAACATCCAAAGTATGTTTCTGGCCATTACACTTCTGTAGATTGTGACCCAAGTACGCCCCAAAGTAAAACAAAACAAAACAAAAACTCACCAAACCTTATGGTTTCAGAGTCAACCCCTGTACACTCATGTTCCATTTTGCATTTGACTTTTTTTGTTGTTGGGATTTCTGCAGTTATAAGTCAATGGATGCCCTGAAGCAAAGATTTGATCTTTCTTGCTTGAGCTTGCCCTGGAAAAGGCTAGCGGTACTAAACATTATCCCAAGTGACTGTGGTGTAAGTAATGGCATTCCTTACTCAAAGATCACCCTAAAAAAATCACTTTCTGTTCACTTTGGGAAAGAACTGCTGGGAAGAAAGGTGCAAATTACTCTTTTCTCTGCTCTTAAATGTCAGATACAGCTCACCTGTGCACTAAGAACCATATTGACCCAGAAGGTTCTGAGAAATCTCTAGTTCCTGATCTCTTCCTCTGTTTTGCTGGTGAAGCCCATATCTGAGGCTGCACTCATACCATCCTCCCCTTCCTTTCCTGTAAGTACTGAAATGGCAGCTCCCTTCCCAAGGAGGAACACATAGTTCCTTCCCCTCATTTGGCCTGGCAGCTCAGGCCAGCTGTGTGCAGCTGTGCACCATTCCAGCAGCAGAAAGTCCAAGCTCACTCTTCCTAAGCAAAGACTGGGCCTGAGCCTGGCCAGCAGCCAACACAGTGGAGAGGCACAAAGGACACCAGACCCTGTCTTTAAGCCCACCCTTGGACCCACGTTTTCATCAGCAACATCACTCCAGCGTTGAACTGGAGAGGCTTCCACGCAGACAAAACTGTAAGGCAAGCCCAGGCACACCCTCCTTTATGGCCCACGAAAGATGAAAGTCACTGGTGATCCTATGAGGAAAGAATGAATCTCCTCTCTTAGTACTCTCTTTTTCTTTCTTCTATTGTTTTCAAATACAGGCGTTAGAGGGTTGGAGGACTTGGAAATATACTAGTTCGTTTGTATTTTTAACTAAGTGCATTGCATTTTAGGCTTCCTTGTATAATATAATGATAGATTTCTTCGATAGTAATTACAATGGGAAAAAAGCTTCATCCAAGTTACATAAGACTAGCTTTATCCAGGCATGTGGCTTTATAAGAGTTTAATTGTTGATTATCTAGGAAAGGACACGAGCTTTTGTTTAGTGATAAGAAGGGTCAAAAAAAATTAAAGGAAACCCAAACCATAAACCCCTCTCTGAAGGATTTTTTTTTTTGTTCCACCACAGTACACTAGTGATTCTCACTGGAATCACTGTGTGGTCCTCTTATCTTGTGGTGGGAAGACAGATACTCCCCGGGGAAAGCAGTAAGTTGCCTAAGTCTTTGAGTCAAGTGATGGAAAACATTGAGTATGATTTTCAGAATCTCTGTCCGTAACCCATCCTTAAATGTCCCCATAGTCCTCTGCAGTTTGAATTCCCTTAATTGTGTGATGGGTTTACAGTTGAACATTTCAGATATAATTACCTCTATTATCGAAAACAAAGGAGACACGTGCCAGTCTGAAACAGAAAGACATAGCCTCAAGGAAAGGGATTAGTTCATCTTGTCTCTTCCCCTCACACATGCACATGCAGATATTTCTGCACAAATCCCTGTCTACCTACTTGTCAGTGCATTTTTTGTCCCTTGACTTCCAGGGCTGCCCTTTCTTTGCGCCTCTGGGAAGGATCCTAGTGGTTGAAAAGTCCTTTAAGTTCATGATCATCATATTCCCAGTTACCAAAAGAGGTGCAGCTATTTGAACTTTGATATATGTGGCAAGAATAAAATAGGCTGTTTGACAGTGCTTCCCAAGGTTTGGAGAACTGGCAACCTACAGGCCATCAGACAAGAGCACCAGGGCACTCAGTGAAATCACTTTATCTGGTTCATAGAGAATAAAGTTCTGCATGTGAATGCCCACTGTGTGAGGCAGTAAATCTCATTAATTAGATTCTTTCTTTGGAGTCCTTGTTCCATTTGGGACAGGCAACTTGTCTGCAGGATCTTGCAGAACTCACTTGTTCTTTCACTGGAGACATCTCCAGAGTTACTACTGGGACCTATCTGCTCAAGGAGTTGACTGCAAAGTTGACTGGAAGCAGGACAGGACTCCAAATTTCAGTTTGCATTTAGATGTTTTTATGAAAACTATTAATTTACCACTATTCAGTCCCCAGTTACTTGAACCCACTCCCAAAGACGAACATGATGACTATCGCCCTCTGCTACAGATGGCCATCATTAGGATTGGACCTTGAGTAGTGAAAATAAACACAATATTATGGTATCTTGGAATGTGTTAGATACAGATTTTGGGCTTTTTAAACGCCTTTCAAGGTAAGCAGTGCTGGTACAACTGAGTGGTATTGTGACAAAGGACAGTGAGGTGTGCTTGTGTGTCTGTGTATATACGTATCCAGACACATAGCCAGCTTTTGAGAATGACACTGAAGAATTAGACACGTTATAGCAAGGTGGTGTCATTTTTCATCTCTCTGCACCCCGTGGCAGGAATAAAAGTTTGTGATGATATTCAGTGGCACACAAGCAGCTACCTGATGGTTCTGTTGTGTACATACCCGCAGATGTTGCCTTGGAGACCATGCAGCAGTGAGGGCGGCATGCCTGTTTGCATCCAGATGCTGAGGGTTGCTTAGAGAAGCCCATCCACCAGGCAGGTTGGTTGGAAACTTCTTCAACACCTGCCCACCTCACTGCGCCTCTCCTTGCTGTCTCTGCAGAGCTCCAAGAGGGGAGCAGCACGGTTGCCAAAACACACCGGAAGCAGAGGAGAACTGGGGTTTGGGCACTGTTTTTTTCTTGCAGCCCACACATGACTGTGCAAGTCAACCAGGATTGAGGCCAGTAAATCCCCATGGGGGTCTAGACCTCCTTTCCCTGTAGCACTCTGCCCTGCTTACTGAGGTGGTGTCAGAGGGCTTTCTTGGCACAGCATGTGGTTCTCTGAGGGGGATTCATCCCACTGAGTGTGGACATGGCTATGCCTATACCCAAGCTGTCTAGACGCCCCTTCTAACAAGCAGAGAGCAAGAGATGTGTCTAGGGGCTGAGTCTTCTTAAGCTCACAGCCCAAACAAATCTGGCTAATCTCCCCTAAAAATATGCCTATTTTTCTCCAGCAGCTATGATGTGAGCCCAGAGTGCTCAGGTTGGATGGAGATACCTCTGCTGTAAGGCAAGCTGAATCTCTCTCCCTGTTATTATGTTGATTGTGGCTGTGTAAGTGTTAATAGTTGAGAAAGCTGATTTGTTCTGCCCTTGTCCGGGTCTTCCAGGTCTTCTGCTGTCTCTGGGAAAGAGAAAGGAACAGCCAGCTATTAGGCAGTGCCCCACCTTGAATTTTTATATCTCCCCCTTCAGTGAACTCCTGGGGGTGTGCCTCACTGGTTAGTACAACCAGCTAGGCACAGTGCTGAGCAATGATTGTCTTTCCTCTTTCTAGGTTGACAGACTCTACTGAGAGCTACCATCAGTTAGACTCAAAGTCTTCAAATCTCCTGGTATCTCCTTTGCTCAACCATGAGACTGTGCTACAACCTGTTGTGCTGGGGGGATGTTGGGTCCAATGGTGAAGAAAAGCCCATAGCATCAGGCTTCAGTCACAGAGGGTGATTTTTAAGAGACACTTAAGTTTGTGGCCTGGGGCCTGCTATCTGTTCTCCAGCTCTGTGCTGATTCTGGACCCTGGTGACAGACGTGGGCATTCAGCAGAGGCTCTACCAGCCAGTCTGTCAGAGCAATGGTGCGTAGACCAGGGGATGGATGCTAGAAGTCATGAAGGGTGAGGAGCTGGCTTTAGTGATTATGATTGCACACATCTGAAACCTGGCCACTGTGTGTGAAGTTAAGCCATTTTCTGTGCTTCTCTTCATTCTGTTGTGTTCTTTCTGGCCATGATGTTTGTATAAAATATAAGCCTTTGGGGCAGAACTTTTGTTCCTTTGACACTCCTAACTCATTCTTGCATGCTTACATTTGTTGTTGTTGTTGTTGCTGTTGTTATTGTTAAGTAACCAGTAATAAATAATGTTTTGGTCAAGGCATTTAATATGTGTAGCTGAACCTCAAAGCATCTATGAGCTGTCTGTATCATGAGTACCATTGCTCCTGATTTATGATTAGGGGACGCATGGCGCAGACAGGGCATCTTAAAGTGAGACAAAAGTTAAAAATTTGTGCTATGTTGTTTTCGGGAGAGTGACACATTCCCTACCAGAAATCCTGCACACCTGCATGTAGATAAATGAAGAAAGGCCTGAACAGATTAAAAGAAAATATCTCCTTCATCTAGAAGATGTGTTTAGTAAAGGAGATTTTTACCTTGTGCCCCTTGCTTTGGGTTAGAGTTGAACAAGCATCTTCCTTCTAGAGACTCAGGATTCCTGTAAGTGGCAGAACAAAAAATATTGCAGGGGAAAAAAAACCAGCCCTTGAATTCCAAAAATACCATCTCCTTTCAAAGTAAGATTTATATGCAAGAAGACAATCTCTCTTACAGAGTTTTTCCTGTTGCCTGGAGTCCACTCACTGGAAACAAGCACATGATTTAAAAAGATGTTGGAAGAACAGCTTGGACACAGAGAAAGGAATGACCTGGAGTCTTAAAAAACAGACAAGCTTTTCAGTAGCTTGGAGCTTGGAACAAGAAGCTAGAAGTCATGTAAGGCCAGTAAAGTTTGGGGCATTCTTGTTACCTAAAAAATAACCATTCTTGGCTTCCCTCATTAGTATCTCTGCTCAGGGATTAAGTTAACTGTTTTGCGGGGAAGCTGGATGCAAATCTGCAGCTGTGGTGGTGAGTTTTCTTGAATGTGTAAAGGGTCGGGATGAGTGAGTGGTTAGGTTATTTGAGGGCTGGTGTTCCTGAGCCCTCTTTGTCTGGGATCCAGACAAGCCTTCCTGTTGAGAAACACTGGCCTGTTTCTTCAGTGCAAGACAAACAACATACCAGCTCCTACTTTAGCGGGGCAGTGAAGTAGTGAGCTATTTCCATTTCATGCTACAAGCATGTAGCAGCTTCTGGAGGTATCTGAACAAAAGTAGCACAGCTCCTCTCTCTCTCTCTCATTCGTTGGTTTTATTAAGACAGTTCTGGCTCTTGAAAAATTTTAGGAGATGATGGGGGGGCTTGTTGGAAGGAAAAGGTTTGGTTTTGCTTTCAGACTGTGGTTCTTGAGGATTAAATATGCCCTGGTCAGAGCTGGGGATGCCCATGTGGGAACCTGTGCATCTCCAGGGTGGAAACGGTGGGCACCACCAGCTGTATTCAGGGTCACGACTTCATCTGCAGGGTGAGCAGAAGGTATGAGGTAGTGCTTTCATATAGCATTTCCTAAACAAACTAAACCCCTAGACTGCCCCCCTCTCCCTCCCCCCAAAAAAACCAAACAAAAACCAAACCAAAAACCCAAGCCCCAAATACCCCAAATAGAGGCATATGTGCTTTATCTAAAAGAAATAATCCCAGGTAAAAAACTATCACTTTGGAACAGAATAGAGCAAAGACTTGTTTGTCATGCAATATGGTATGGTATCACAGCAACAGATGGAAATGATTTTGCTGCTTTGATGTGCTGGTAAGGGTTTAAGCTGTGCTCTGAGGAGCACTTTCTTTGCTGTATCCCTTAGGAGGCACTGTCTAGGAAATGGGGAAAGGAATACAGAAGATGTTTTGTGACACCTTTGAAACTGGTAATTTGTGGCTGTAAGTTGGGCTGCTTTTTGCAACTTTGTCCAAGTGGTCATGGGGCTGCTTAAGAAACCCGAAAATCCAATAGTACTGACTACTACAATGATTCTCCCTCTGCTCCACCACAGATGCCCTGCACAGGGGGAAAAAGAAGATGGAGAGAATGCTTTCAGTAGTTTTGGGTGTTTTTTTTTCTTTTTTTGGGGTTGTCTTCTTTATGGCATTTGAATGTGATAGTCCTTTCATCTCTTGCCTCTTATACACCCTTGCGACAATTTAAAGGAATCAATAAACTGCCTGTATAGGAACATGTGTGTGCATAGAGCCTAATATATTCTATTGGTGACTACAGAGGCTATTACATAAACATTTAATAATTGTATCACATGCCTAGTTTTCTGTGTATAAAAAGCATAGAGGTGTCTTTCAACAGATATAAATGCATACTAAAATGCTATGATGTGGTAGAAGGGCTCTTAGCAGGAGATGTGTGGGAAGTGCTCTTTGTTATGGCTGTACCCACCTTGACTAGCCCAACTCTGATGAACCCAAGCTGAAGAAAACTTTGTACCACACAGTATTTTCCAGTTAATTATATATATTTGTACATCTGGGCGTGTGTGTGTGGACAAGTGAGATCATCCATTCCTTTGAGACTTCTTTTTATCCTATCCAGAGCATTTTTCCTCTCCCTAGCTCCTTTCCAGGAGCTCAACAGCAACAATAGAGCCAAGTGCATTCCCTCTCATCTGGTGTCTGCAGTCCTGTGTCTGCTCTGGGGTGTGGGCTCCAGGCACTCCAGTGGTGTCAACTTCAGGGACTGGTCCAGCTTGAGTCTGCTGCATTTCCAAGCTCAGATAACACGGGATGTTTTCAGGACAGCCTGGCTGCTGGCCGGGTCCTTGCCAGAACTGGGAAACAGGAACCAGGACAACAAATGTTTTTAATTTTTTTTTTCTTTGTATGCATCTGAATATGAGAGAAACGTGAAAAAAAAAAAGGAAAACTCTAGGTTTTGAGCCATCCAGCATCCCTTAGTGGTGTGCATTCAAGGAAGTAGCTCACCTTTAATTCTAACAGATTTGTTCTATAGTTGTATTAAAAAAAAAAAATCTATTTTAGTACTTGCTGGAAGTTTTGGAGTTAGTTTTGGTTGCTTTTTATAGAGGTGAGTTGGTTTGTGTAGGGTTGGCTTTTGGTGGTAGGGTTTTTTTTGGTTGGTTTTTTTTTTTTTAATGTTATTATTATTTTTTCCTTCCCGTATTTTCTTGGATCAAAAGGTTCACTGAGATGCCAAACTATGGCTGGCTACAGCTTCGGTACATCTTGTAACAATGCAGGCCATGACATGCCAGAGTGATGGAGCGTGGTATGTACAGTCCAGGAAAGATGTGACAGATTAACATTGCTGATAATGTTTGCCGGTCCGGATCTTCTACTAAAATCCCCTTCTCGGTAGTTTAACTCTTGAGACACTGATACAGTGAGTACCTAAAGAAAACAGATGTCTACAGACAACCACAGCAGTGGTGAACGGTTGGAGAATTTTGTGCTCCATCACAACAGTATTTCTTCAATGCAGAGCTGGACAACAGTAGAAATGTGGATTACTCTTTACTAGCAAGGGAACCATAATTTCTGCTTAATTTCTATGTAATTTCAGGCAGTGCGCTGGCTGGGATCTGCATCCTTCCCCCTGCTTCCACGAGGAGTATGAAGAATACTAAGCAGCACCCACCATGGCTTGCTCCTCTGCAGCGCAAGGTGTGACAGCTCCAAAATACAACCCTCTTGCTTTGGTCAGAAAAGTCATGTTGGGGGGGACAGAGGGGAGGGCCGTAGGAGTCTGAGGGAAGAAAACAATCAATGTGGGGAAAAAACCACCCTTTTCTTCCTCTTCCCGTTCATCTTTCCCCACCTAGAAAGCACAAAGTGGTGTGCAACACCTGCAAAACTTATGTGGCATAGGCCAGGCTTTGCAAAGGTACTTTCATTCTGTCTTGGGTTTTGGTATATAAGCAGGTTATAGTTTTGCTCTGGGTAAGGTGCTCATGAACCAGTGAGAGTCCTCCAGCCCTGACCTGAAGGCCAGCCCACATGGGAAGGAGGCAAGCCTGGGTTACAGGATAGTTAGTTCTTAACCTGAAACAAGAGGGATGTGCAGAAGGAATAGGTGTCATTGCTGAGTATAGTGCACCTTTCCAAAGAAAGCTGCACTCTGATCTGATGAAGTCTCAACCTTGTGGGAGACAATGAAAGTTGATTGCTGTACTCGCTAGGCTTATGGTTTCCTTTCTAGTCTCTTTCTTTCACTCCCTAAGGTTTTATAAATTCTGCCTGGATGGAAGAAGGGACTGTAGAGACGGTTTGAATATCAGGATTGCTCACCTCGAGGGTGGGTCTGGAGGACTCAGAAGCTTCCTCCTGCTCACCTGAGCAGTAGCAGGGCTCCCTTGGTGAAGCTCCATTCCATTTTTTACAATAGGAGCTATATACAGTTTCCAAAATTTGGAGAGGAAATACACTCACAGCTCTCCCTTCATTACAATATCTAGTGGGAGGAAAGAAAGAAAAGTCCTGCAATGAGTCCTGCAATGAGTTGAAAAGAAAAATCTCCAGGCTGCAGAATTCCCTAGCCACTGGGGTTAGAAAGACAGTGATTTTCCACCTAGCATTGGACAGGCTCAGGGCAGGCTCTGGATGAATCCATGATTTCGGATAGGAGCCCTGTCGTCCTGGTTTAAATTATTTATCAGGAACACACTCCTCAACAACTACATCCAGAAATTCTGATCTTATTAAAGTTGTAAGTGGAACTCGATGAATTTTGCTTGGCAGGATCCAGAGATGGAAAAGAAAGGACAGATCATCAAATGAAGTCTGAATTCAAATAGTTGTGTTTTTCTGGAAAAGGGAGGAGAGAAGGAAACTCCTGGTAGTTAGTCATTTTTCCGTACCTCTTCAACAGAGCCACTGGTATAGGAAAGCTAGAGCCCTGATTATTATTTGCAAGCATTTATTAATATACGTATTTATTGTCTTCATGAAGCAGAATGTCCACATTAGGTTCCATCCCTTTCCATTTAGCTTCTTGATTATCTAATTGTATCTGTGTCTATGGCATTGGCTGCTGCACATAGTCCATCCATCCTTGCAGCTATGCTGGAGAGCAAAGTTACTAAAAGGTCAGTTACTGCACAGATTTATTGCACCTTATCTGTTCTGCTGTACTGAGTCACATGCATGCCCTTAGCCAGCAGCCCTCAAAGGGCAGCCTGTGCCATGTTCAGGAAGGACGTAGCTGCCTCCACTGGTCCCGGGACAAGAGCTGGCACATGGGAAGTTACCCTATTGTAAGTGGTGTGCTCTAAAATTACACCCTAGCTTACCTTGCGGTAACTTGCTCGTGTAGTCATGGCCTTAAGGTTTTTCTTTAGTATCCATGGCCACAACATCTAAGCATTTTATAGTACAGCATATACTACACATTAATTTCAAATTATTGAGAATATTTTCATGACTCAACAACTTTCTAATGACTGTGTACCTTATTAAAGTCTTGCAGCCCTTTAATAACAAAGTTTTCCCTGATCCCTTGGCATTTAAACACCCTGTATAACTGAAATTAAATGCATAGCTGAAATGTTTTTTTAGGACACTCGATTTAAAGTGAGCCCAAAGCAGCAAAGGACTCTTTGAACATCTCTAGAGTGGACGCTCCCAGAGCTGTCTGTATACAGTTTGAATTAATTATTCCCTTCATGGAAATTGTACAAGATGTCCCCCAGGCTCTTTTTGACTGCCTTGCTGCCCTTTTGTGATAATCCCTTGCTATCCTCTGGGCTTTCTGCGGTCCTAAACTTAACATATAAAGCTATTTTTATCTAGGGGCTAGGGTGTGAATAAATGCAGAGAATGTCTCTCAACATGACTTTGTGTTTGTGAGCCTTCCTTCAATTTGATTAGAAATGCTCAAACTTTCTTGCAAGCTGCCTTTGAGCATCCTCTGGTGAAATAGCTGTAGTTAAGAAGGATTTCTTCTCCTCTGGGTCACACGAGGCAGCAATCAGCCAGGAGCAAAAAGGAAGCTTGGAGGGAGACTCTTGGAGGGAGGTGGAGTCTCTGGTCTCTGTTCTTCAGTGCACCACTGCTGCATGAAATGACCTTGGACAAGTCTCCTTGACACTCTTGGCTAAAGTAGATGTGACTCAGGTAATCATCCCGCAGCTACGCCAGAGCCACACTGTATGCCTTTGCTGGGCTCAGCTCAACTCATTTAGCTGGGGTTTCAGTAGCACCTTAGGGAGATGGGTTCCCAACCCTCCATTAATTTTAAATGAGGACACAGGTGTCTCTAGGCTTCATGAAAAATCCAGACCTTAATGTTTTATGGAAAAGGTAACATGGGCTAGGAGAAAAGAAGGATTTTGTTCACGTCATTAGCTGTGATGAGTCCTTACAATGGAGTCAAATCACTGAAGAACTCCAAAGATCCCCTGCAACAAGCCCCACAACCTCTGATTTTTAATGACCATCAACAGAGAGAGCACACAGCCCAGCTGTGTTTTGCCAAAATGCCAGTTCAGTCAGCCAGCAGCTAGCCACAGGTTGCCTGCCCAGCAAGAGCCTTGCTGAGTTCCTCCTGGCATCTGGGCTGCTTCCAAGAATTAAAATAGTGCGCAACTCTACTTGTTTCATCATTTAAATGTCAGTTGAGAAGTAGCTTCTGCTAGACTTTAAAAAAAACAAAACTCACCAAACCCCAAACCAAAACCTAAACCCACCAAACCCCTGTATGCAGCTTGAGACCCAGCCATGGCAGGGCTGCTGTTTGGGGTCAGCCAGATGGGTATCCTCAGGTACTGCCAGCTGTGCTCCACTGGCAGTTTTGCTGGCTCAGGTGAGCCTGGTCTTGATACTGTCTCATACTTCCCTGGCCCAAGGCTTGCACAAGGGTACTGCAGAGACCTGCTAAGAGCTAGACTGGGTCAAAGGCTATCTTAGAGCCAATGCCAGCTCACTTGTGAGAGTGACAAAACACCTACAAGCTCCACAGAGCACCAGATGCCCATAGCACTGTGCAGGAACCTATGTGCGTTGAGAGAAATGGCGGTCTGAGATGTTCTGGGCCCACAGGAGCTGCACTCGGTCAGTTTGGGTCACAGGTAACGTGACCAGCGTTCTTTCAGGCCATCATCCTTCTTATTTCAATGTAAACACTTCCCACCTGTCCCAAATATGCGTGCCATTCTCCAAGACTTTCCAGCATTGCTTACATTTGCAGAACTTTATTCCCCGCTCCCTGCGCCGCATCTGTTCCCATCACAGCTGTGGCCACCCTGTTCTGTCTGGCTGACATCCCCGGCCCCCCCTTCCCCTCCAAACCACCTCCCTCTCCAAGATCAAAATACTCTGTTTTTATTTATTTACCCTGCAGCTGTCAGTGTTGTGTCTGGGTCAGTGCACTGCAACATGGAAAATCCTTAAAACTGCCAATCCTGGTAGTAACCAACATACACACCATCAACAAATATATCCCTTGGCCCTTTGCTCCTTTGAAAACAACAGGTCCAGGCTATGGAAGAAATGACACTGTTGGAGGCTGGTACAGACATCCTGGCCTGAACCAGCACCAGGTTTGCACGTGGTGAGGGAGAAGAGGCAGGGCTGAAGACGGGCTATCCTAGGGCTGCCCACCACAATGTTTTTCGGCACTGCCCAGAAATGCACAAAGCAGAGACCTGGCTGTGAGACACTGGGCAATGGCTCTGCCATTTCTCTGCTCCACCTCCACTACTTTTTAAGATGAGGGGCAACACTGTAAGTGTCGCAAAGTGGAAGATGCTGTTGAGAAGCAGGAAGCGTCCGGGATGGCGCATGGTGGCAGAGAGAGGCAGAGCCAGGAATGAGTCTGATTTTCTTCTGTTTCTCTGCTGAATTCAAGCTCAATACCCAGACACCAGCTTTGGTGGAGGTGAGGCCTCAGCCCTGTTCAACCACAGCATCCTATAAAGACGGGCTGGTAGGTGGGCTCACCAATGGACCTCTCATTCCTATATCAGTGCAAGCCTTGCCCTGGTGTAAAGACAAAAGTCTTCACCTGAGTAAAGCAATGAATATGACTATGATTTAGGGTTGGAGAAATAGGAAGAATTTTTATGTAACCAGTGCTTATTAAAATAGCTGCTTCCTGCTGACCAACATTGATTAATGTGGCACTCTTTCTGTTTTTTTCAAGAGGGCTTGTACAGTGGCTGAATGAATAGACTCGGTCAAAATTCCCTGCTGTGCTGGTGATGAAGAACTGCAGTGGCTCTTCTTCATATTGCCTGCCCCGTGTGGCCCAGCAGCCACCAGTGAGACCACATTGTGCAGGTGCTTGTGCTGCTTCGCAGAACAGACCTGCAGGACCAGATGCTGGTGGATGTGCAGGATGCCAGTCCTCCCTGCTCTGGGTGTGTGATATGGAGTTGCTCTGCACGCGGAGTGATGAGTTCAAATTGTCCATCTCACCTGTAAGGGGGTATTCAGAGGCTTTTCTCTCTTTAAGAAGCCTTTTGTTTCTGCACGGATGCTCAAGGAGGCTAAGTTAATGTTCCAGTAAACTCCAGGTGTTGTGTGGTGTCCAGCACTCTGCTGCACTGCAGGCAGAACATTGCATTGATTGCTTTGGGAGGCTGTTGTGGCCTCATGGCCGTTGTGAGCCAGGGATGGATTGACTGGCTCAGGGGTACTGTGTGTCAGCCGCAATCATTTTTTTCAGTATGCTAGGCCCTGCTTTTTAGGCAATCACTTCATATCCTCTACCCCACCAAAATGCAAATGCCTTCTATAAAATAACTGTAGTCTGCCCACTGTGAGCGTACTCAAAGACACTCACCCATGTTACAGCTCCACCACTAAACCAGGGCTGTGGTTTCCTGGGCGCTGGGTGCAGCTGAAGGCAGCGTTCCCCTGCAAACCCGGGTGTTCACTCCCGCCGGCAGCTGTGATTCAGGCTGAGGTAGGACGCACACCGCAGCAGCTGGGTGAGCGGCTGGAAACCAGGTCTTCTTCAACTGCTAGCCAGTGCCCCGAGCAGTGCTCGAGACCACAAGAACTGCTCCCCTCTTTAGCTCCAGGATGACATTAAGAAAGGCTGGCATGGAAAAAGGGATTTCTTTTTCCCCTTCCCTAAGAATAGCCAGTTTGTAGGTCTGTCAAAAATCATAAAATCAAGTAAACTAAAACCCAATTGAGGAAAGAGCTGGTAGCAGCGCTGGGACCAGATCACAGGTGTCCTTGGTCAGTCTCCTATCTGCTGAGCAGCACCTGCCTTTTCACTGGCACCATCCCAAGTGCTGCAAGACAACTAGCAGGTACCTCAACAAGAATCCTGCTGGAGTGTTTCCCTCAGACCTCCAGAAGGACGTGCTGTTGGCCCCCAGAGTCTTGGGAGAGGGGAAGGAGATGAGCAGGCAGGCTGCGGCAAATGGTTTCAGGTGGGTGTTGTGGCAGTTGCAGGGTGCCTGAAGTCTGGCACCTAATGCAGGAGTAGGATTGGGAGCATGAATTAAAGAGTGTGTTCAATGGGGACATGCTAGCTCCAGGCACCAAAATTGCATTGTGATAGTCAGTTGAGTTGTCATACCACTATCTCTTCAACCAGGGGAGGGAAGCGCAGGACTCTGTGGGCTGCAGAAGGCAGTGGGAGGACAGGCCATGCTGCCACGCACTACTCAATCTCAGCAGCCAAAGCAACTCATTGAGAACCACAGCCCAGACCACGACCTCCCTCCTTGCAGCTCGACCTTTGCCTTCCCAATCTGCAGGACTCACCTCCTTCTTGCATTGCTGCTGCTTCTGACAGCTGCTGCCCCACATTTGGGGGCAGTGAGGAGAATAGAGAGACCTGCAGGTGATGAGAGGTGGGAGAGAGTAGATTACTTTTTTCTGGCAGTTTGACTCCTTTCGCACCTGCTGTTGGATCCTTTCTCAAAGGCATCCTTTGAGAGGGCATTACCCCTCCCAGAAGGCACAGGAGGTTGTGATCTACATTGATATTTATCTATTACTGGTCTATGGTGTATCTAAGTGACGAAAACGGCTACCAACAACCTAGCAGGTTAAGCAGAAATAGATTGCCTGGAACTACAGGTTCACATCCCAGCAGTAATATTTCCAGTCCTTCAGATGCAGCTAAACTTGTAGCTAGCAGCTTGCTGGGTGTTCAGAGATTGACGTTAATGACATGCTATGCAAAAGTATCTCTTCCGGGACAGAATCTTATTCCTCCTAGTGCAGCACATGCAGTTATTGCTGTCTTCCATCCCAGAAGTGGCCGCATGTCTGATTCTGGCTACGTATGCAGCAGCTTGTGAAACATGCCAAGACTCTCCAGCATGCAAGGCATTAAAGAAATGTAAGATAGGATCTGAGCTATGACAAGCAGAGTGCATGGCATCATATTCCACCATGCAGCAGGGGAAATAGGGATGCAAAATATGTTCTTGAGCTGAATAAGCCATTTGGACAAAATAAGGACCAAGGTGAACTTTCGTCTCCGAATTTAAACCAAAACTGGATCACAAGACTTTTCACATTGGTGTGTCACAGTTACCTCATGAAATTACCCCACCTCCATTGCCATCTCCTGTTTTCTAGTGTAGGAGTTTAATTCATAGTTCCAGTTGCTGAAAAACACCCAAAGATTGGTGCAGAGCAAACAGGAAATCTGGTAGCTCGGCTATGGCAGGGTGAGTCATTTCAATACATTGTGTGTTGTAGAACCTCAGACCCTGACAATTACTTTTCGTTTCACTTCTGACCTCATGGGACTTTTTATTTTTTGGACCTGTTCTGTGAGAAAGCATGTCAGATGTGAAATGTGATTTTTTCAGGTTTTCTTGCTGCTTCATGGTTTGTGGTTAACATGGTGCTGGAGAAACCCAGCAAAAATCCCTCTGGTTAGCCTAGTCTAACCTAATCTAGTCCAGCTGCAGCTCCTGTGCACCCAATTGCAACATCTAAAGATCTTCCAGGCCAAGTACCACCTCATCACATCCAGCTATCACCTCCACCCAGAGCAAAGAGAAGGGGGGAGCCCCAGCAATGGGTGGATGATGTGTTTGGGCTTAGCTTGCATTCATGGGGCAGGGACCCTGATTACAAAGCAAGTGAAGTGACTCTGCTCTTAAACAGGAGGAGCAGTAGTGTTACCCAGAGAACCTGAACCTCTCCATCCCTTACTGGCCACAGTGGCGAGGCCATGGAGCTTCATGCTTGCAGATACTGTTCAGCAGCGTATATCTGCAATCTGTGTTTCTCTTTGTGGTGAGGAAGGCTTGGTGAGTACAATGATGGCCGTGTGGAAGGGCAAGCAGAGGGTGATGGCTTTACTGTGCTCTATAGGGTAGATGTGATTCCCTAAAAGCTCACAGGTAGCAGCACTGGCCTGCACAGTTTCAACTTGCACAGACTGGAGTTACCATCAGACTAGACAGCATAGGTAGCGCTGGATGTGCAGACAGGACAGCTGGCTTCATGCGTAGCAGTAACCCAGGAGTTCACCCTGCTTCTCAGGAAGGATTTGCTGAGCTCTCTGTTATGTGGCTGCATGGCTAGACAGTTCAAAGCTGCTTTGGCTACCCGTGCATCAGCTGTGCTTGATGCCTAGAGTCGCTTGGGGATGTTTGTTTGATTGTCAAAACATTTTGGTGTCAAGGGCCTCTCCACACCCTCTGGTGTGATGTGATCCCTGATTAACAGACTGAGCTTGACTGTTTGGGAGCCCGTCCCAGCACTATTTAGACCTGCACAGAGAAAGGGTAAGACACCACTGTCTCAAAATGATACCTGGTGTGACGGTACCTGCTGGGGTGACCGAGGGGTGCTGGATATGTAAGGTCTGAAGTAACGAGCAAGTATCTGAGCTCATTCTCTTCAGCTCAAGTGATTCAGCTGAAGAGAGCAGAGCCCAAACCCACCTGTCCCACCAGGGCCTGGTGGTCTCAAAGACGACCAGCGTGACTGTTTCTTAGTTTGGGATGTTTTCTGGGTGTTTTTTTTTTCCGGGGCTGGGGGGGAAGGGCAGATTGTCCCTTTGTTCTTATAGAGTCTTGATCTGAGCTTTCCCAGAAGCTCAGCAACAGGCTTGGGTGCCTGGTGCTCAACCATGGCTCAGTGTGCAAATTTCAGCTGTTGCCATGCTAGTGTTGGGCACAGTTCAGCTCCTCAAGTATGCAAATTTCAGCTGTTGCCATGTTAGTGTTGGGCACAGTTCAGCTCCTCAAGTGTACCCTGGAGAAGGAGCTCACCGTGGAGCAAAACTTACTTCCTCACCCAATTCCTGGGGGAGGAACGTGCAGCCCATGGGAATAACGAGTGGCAAAAGCTGGCAGGTCTCCAGCACTGGTGCTCTGTCCTCCCCAGCATCTGGTGCTGTGAAGGTGCACAGACACAGGCAGCAGCTGCTGACCTTCGAAGGTGCCCAGCTCCACAACTAACCTGGTGATCTCCCTGCCAGTCCACACTCCACATTCACTGGGCTATCACAGCCATCAGCAGCCCCAGCGACTGGCAGCAGCAGCCCAGTGACTCACCTGGCCTGGCCCTCCCTGCACTAAATCCTGCTATCGAGCTGATGATCTGCTGGTAATTTTGCTCCAGCTGAGTGCTGTAGACCTGCTTGCACGCATCCTGTGCTCCCTGTAGACAGAAAGCTTCCTCCCCAGATTACCCCACCCTTGCTCCATGTACCCACAGCCTCTGGCCAACCTCCAGGGCACTGTCTGTTTTGGAAACCAGAAACCTCTGCCCTAGTACCTAAGTTCAGGAATTAGGCTCTGGAGGCCAGTGAGGTGTCAGGGAGAGATGTGGGCAAGTGCATTTTTGTGGAGGTTGCAAGGCCGAAGCCATTTCTTCTTAAGACAGGGAGGTGATGCCCACACTGCCCTTCCGAGCACGGGCGTTATGGTTAATGCTGAGCATCTTTTCTCCTAAAGATCCCTCCTGGCCCTGCTGTGCACAGGGAAGGACATGGCACATCATGGCACAGCAGCAGGTGAGGGCCTTTAGAGCAGCTCCAGGGCACAGACTACAAGCTGTGAAATGCAGATGTGTATTCCTGTACTAGTAATAAGCAGAAGTCGTGATCTTGCTTTGCTGTGCTGTCTTCTCTGTCACCCATTTACCTCCACTTACTTTTTCCCCTCTGCCCTTCCTTTGTGATGTTATATGTGACACAGGGCCTTTGTACAAAGAGAATGCTATACTGCAGGGCTGAGCTGAGAACTCACCAGCTCGTTTCATGTAGGATGCTGAACAACTGTCAGTCTAGCCTGCTTGGGCACAGTAGAGATGCAGAGATGTTTTAATAACTAATTTTTCTGGTCTAATTTTGGGGTTTGGGGCTTTTTCAAAAAAACGGCCAACTATTCATGTGTAGCTCCTACTGCACAATCAGTAGCATTTAAGAAAAAGGAGTAAGAAATGAAACGTCTCTGCTGTTTCTCCTGATTCCTGGGAGGAGCTCCATGTTGAGCACCTGAATGATTTATCAGTTTGGAGGGGGCACCCTTCATGTCCTTGTAAAGGGAGTCTGGGTCATCTCTGCCGGCATGGAGCAAAAAGGGAAGTGAAGGATGCTGAAGGTAGAAAGCTGTGCCACCGGCCCCCAGCCATGCGCTGCCACTTCCAGTGGGACAGAAGGACCCTCATGGGAAGGCTTTCTCCAGGCGGCAGGCAGAGACTTCTGTGTTCTCAGAGGAGTGGAATCCCTTATCCATAGGGACATCAAAGCTATTAGCTAAGCTGGAAGGTCTGACTGATGTTTTAAGAGAATCTTGGGGCTTGTTTAGAAGCTTCTGGGGTTTATCTTAGCTGGGATTGTGAGACTCCTTAATGGTGTGTTTCTGTTTCATAGCTACTAGTAACACAGGAAAGCAAATATCCCTTTCATATGTGAATCCACAGACCAGGAGTAAAGTTAAGGACGATACAAGTGATGTCTTCTTGCATATCCTCTTCCTGTGGCTCCCTTTGATTCAATTTACATTATTATTTATTTCAGAGTGACCAGCGTCCCACCATGCCAGGGAGGTCAATTGAAGTTTAGCTGCCAACTTCATGAACAGGATTTCAACCCATGTCTGCGATTAGTGATGAAATGAAATCCATGGCTTGAAATCATTTATCCAGCATATCCGATCAAACACAAACATCCTCCGTGCTTGAAAATAAATGAGGGTTGGAGCCAGCTAGGCTGCTGCAGAGGTTTGTGGTAGATTGATGAGCTGAGAACAAGCTGCCACCCTCCACCCCCATCATCAGTGACTTTCCAGCCTGAGGAAGGGGACGCTGAGGCTAGAGGTGAAGGATATACTTTCCGATAAGTGTTACAGTGGGAGGTGAGAAATATGAGCTCCCAGAGGGGGAGAAGGAGAAAAAGGCAGGCATCGTGCTCTGTTAAGCAGGGTACAGTTTAGACAGACCAGCTGCTTGACAAGCTTCTGGCAGGAGGGTCAGGGCAGGACCAGCCCTGTGCTTGCAGCACCTGTTATTGAACGCTACCCGCAGGTACGAGGACAGCACAGGCCACGCTTTCTGGCTGATACAGTCTTTTTCCAGTCACATGTGAAGGTAAGGGGGCTGCGAGATGAAAGGAGAGAGCTGATGAAACGGCTGATGAGGTCTGCCCCTCCGTGAGATGCAGTAACATCAGCAGCAACACAGAAGAGTTTGCATCCAAGTGGCTTTTGGGGGTTGAGGCTGAAAATAAAGTCTGACTTTGAGTTCCAGTGTCATGTACAGTGGTTTTTAATTGGGAAATTCATGTTACTTACCCATTCCTTTTTTCCCCCCATAGCATGCCAGCTCCAGAAGCACAGCAGAGGGTTCAGGCTCCCAGAATAACATGCTTCCCCTGGTGCAGAGTAGCTGCACTATCAGCTGAATTGAGCTGTCATGGTCAGGGTGGAGCATGGTGAGCCTATGGTTCAGCTGGGGAACGGTTATGCATTAAGGCAGAGTCAGTCAGTCACTTGCACTTTTCTGCCTCCATCTCAGTGCTCATTAAGATCAAAGTGAATTTCTAGTCCCGAGATGAGCAAAGGAAAGTTTGAAAGGGCGAAGCATGTGTTGCATGAAAGTGAAGAAACCAGAAAGTAAAGGAAACTTTTAACTGATGATTTTGAGTACCCATTATTTGTGATTGATTTATTTTTTTATAACTGGGGCAAGCCATACTTCAGAGACTTTGTGATACAAGGCATTTTATAAATGATGAGCTAATGCTGTAGGTTTTACAATCAAGGAAGATGAAAGAGACATCTCAGGGCTGAGATCCTAGTTTGAGCTGGGTGCTTAGCAGATGAGGGATTTTTTAATTCAGTGACATTCATGTGCCATGTACTTAAACACAAAAGTGCTGTGCTGGTGGACAACAGCCAGGACGTGCTGTTACCAAACGCAGAGCCAGGGGAATCTGCTAGGCCTGTGCCCTGACAGCACTGCATTGCAGGGTGTCTTCTAATACATCCTCAATCAGTGTGTGCTGGAGACAGACAACTGCAAATGGCAGAGGAAAACGCTGTGCTGATCCTACCAAGGTGCACAGGTCAGCATCTCCTGCCTGTAGCCTCAAACGGAGAAAGGCGGTGTGAAGTTTTCTCTTCCTTCCAAAGGCAGCAGACAAATTAAGCTGATTTCACAATTTAAAACAGCTTCTGGCATGCTCTAATTATTCATCTTCATCAGTGGTACCTCTGAAACCCCAAACCCACACGATTTGAGTGATATGAGCAGCACCTGCCACCTGCCAGATGTTGTAGCCTTTCACATCAGCCCCAGATAGCTCCTCAGGTGGGGTGGCTTCACCCTGGCTGCTGTAAGGTCTCGTCACATCCAGAGAGTGAGAAGGAGGCACCCAAGAGACAGAAGTGCATGTCACCAGGAGAAGGGCTCATTAGACCCATGGGACTCTCCACTATGCAGAACCACACAAAACACCTCTGCTTGTTCCTTCAGCAGGAAGCAATGTAGGACAGCATGGCTTTGCTTCCTCAGTGCCAAATCAGCTCCACCAGCTGGCTGTACCCAGGGGAATTTTTTGGAAGGTGTCTGAAGCTGCTGTACCAGCAACTGGCTGGACTCGGGTAGTTGTGGGAACCAGGTGCCTCTCCCACTTCCTCAGACCAGTCTCTGGGAACATATCCCTGTGAGATGAAAAGAGCCTCGTTGCTGGAGCCCAACTCTTGCTCTGAGGCATGGAAGAAATGCTGGCTCTCCTAAAGAGCTGTCCCATCATCTCTGTTGCAATGAAATCCGGAAGAGACTTATTTTTAACCCAAATCTAATTAAAAAAAAAAAAAGAAAAGACAAAAAGGAAGTGGTTAAGGGCATATTTTACTGTGCACTAATGAACTGTGAAGGATATAAAGTCTAAATTTCTCAGATGTTTCGAAAGCAATCCCACAAAAAGCAAAAGTACTTCACAGAAATCTCTTTGATTTCTAGGTTGCTTCCTACGTGTTGGTGCTAAACCAACCTCCTTAAGCTGAGGATCTTTCCTTCTCCCCTTCCCCTCACCCCACACTGCTTTCTAACCACCGACAGTGGATAGAAATATTCATGTTTCAGTCCAGTACTTTTATGTGCGTCTCCCACTGGAGGTTTTTTTCCATTCCCCTGGGGTTGGGCAGGCCACGATTATCACTCTAATAGAGTTAATTAAGAGCCTTGAGGCCCTAACGTTTTGTTTTCTTTGGGACCAGACCTATGGTTCGGGCCTCTGAGCTACCCACTCTGACCCAGCCCTTTCCCTGAAAAAACAGCCAGGCAAAATTTGGGAGCTGCGTGCACCCTCCTGCCTCAGCGTGTGCTAGGGGAGCAGATGGAGATGTCTTCTCCTCCACGGCACATGGCTGAGCTCCATGGGCTTGGTAAGCTCCCTGGAAAAGGAACTGTAACTTGGACTACAGCTCAAACAAATAAAAATAACCCTAGGAAATGAATCAGTGAGACAAGGCACATCCCCAGGAAGTCCATCTCTAAGATGGGCTTGACGCTAAGGATGCCAGCAGAGCAGCAGTATGCTCAGGTAGCAGGTGAAGGCCATTGGATTGGGGCTGTAATTGCTTATCATTAGCACCTGGGAGAGCCAGCCCCCAAAGTGAGGTTTCCCCCTTGTCACAGCCTCACTCAACTCGATGGGAATCTCTGAGATCAGGTAAGGACTTTCCTTTTTAATAAATGCAGGAGCATAGGGTCACTCCCACATGTGGAATAAAATAATAAAAGGCTTTTATGTGGGAAACTTGCTGTCCTCTGGAGAGTTATAAAGATCAAAGACTTAAAACAGTGGCTAATTGAAGGTGAGGTTACTACTGTGAAACAATTAGCCTGTGTGCGCACCTGTGAAAATGGAGAGGTGCATTGCTAGAAAATTGAAGTGTCTGCTATAAAACTGTCCTCAATTTTAGGGGATGTTAACTATTCCCTTGCTGAGTTATGATTCTTATAAGTGACCAATTTGAGTTCACAAAACATAGTACCCCACTGGATCCTGTCCCCTTCCTAGGCTTGTAAGTGGAATGTGAGTTCAAAGAGCAAGTTCGGCATTTAAATGACGGGGAGAAAATCCTGAGGACAAACTAGTGTGGCATTCTGGAGAGGAAACTATGTTCTTTAGTCCATAAAAGCTGTTAATGTAGCAAAGAGGAAAAAGGAGATTTGAAATATATAACTGGGGGGTCTTGAAGTCTTTGTCTTAAATCCTTACAGGGCCATCCAGTGACTTAAAGGATGAGAGTAAACTATTGCTATGATTTGAAACTGCCAAACCTACAAAAACAGGATGAGAACAGACAGTTTTCTATAAAGCTGAAGGCCCCCAAGGAGGTCTCTGAGCTGGGCAGTCAACCCTAGTTTGTTTACTAGTGCTGTGGAAACTATGATGAACTGTAGAAAAAAATTGTATTAAGAGTAGTGAAGAGGGGTTTCAAAGGGAGGGAGTTGAGCTGGTAATTGAACAACAAAACGGCCTTGGGATTTCATGCCTGAGAAATGTGAGTCTGGAAAGGATGAGCAGAGCTTAACAGGCACAGCCCTTGGATCCAGGGTACCCGATGTTCAGGAGACAGGGCCTGGGGCTGGCTCTGTGGTGAGCTTTGTCTGGTCAGAGGAACAGACCAAACATGAACAGTGAGGGTTAGAAACCAAGACCTCTTGTTTTCACAAGGGTAATGGCCTGATCTGGGGTCTTGTGTTTTCCCATCAGGATTGGCTGAAAAAGCCAGGGAGAAGGGATGCAGGCTTGGAGGAAAGGGAGCAGTTCCGTGTCAAAGCAGAGTGAAAAACTCTGTTTATGAGAGTTACTGAGATAGTAAAGAGGATTGTGAAGAAGTGATGAAATGGCAATTAACAAGGGAAATACACCTATTTTCCCTTTGCTTTTCTTTTACATGAAAGAGGTGGTCAGCGAAGAGGTGAACAACAAGCAGGTTTTCAACAAGCTTGAAAGTAACCAAAGAAAAGTCTTCTATTAGTTTGTTAGGGAGTTGATATTTTTCATATTTTTCTTTTTTTTTTTAGTACCTGTGAACTCTCTGGACTGATAAACTTTGAAAAGGCTCCTGACATGCAGCTGAGCCTGGGGAGTGTACAGACTTGTAAGAGTGGCACTAGTCACATTGTGCAGTCATTTGAGTTCCCTGTTGAGAGAAGGGAAGCAAAAATCTGTATCCTTGTTCCCTCCTGGGCTTTTCCAGTTCTGCTTCACATCCCTATAAAATCTGAGGCAAGACACCTGTCCTCTGAGCTTCGAAACATGGCTGTGGCTGCTACTTAACCCCTCTTTTCACAACAGGTATCTCCTTTCCTCCTTACACCAGTGGCCTAATTGCATATGTGCATGTTGACACAGGGTGGAAAAAAGAAAGTCTTTAGTTAAGCAATTAGTTGCTGCCATTGCAGGCCCTGCCACAAGATAATTGAGCGCCATTAAGTAATGTTTGGTTCTGAAATGTAGCAATTATCTCAGTAATTGCAAGGACGTTCCTTGAATTCTAACCCATTTTTATTGACGTGTTGAGTGTTTCTGCTGCGCATCCAAGCTGCTGGAGTGCCTGGTGTGAGACATTGGGGAAGCAAGCAGGGAGGAGGGAGGAAGCATGTTCTCTTGGAGAACCTGCCGAGAGCCCAAATTCGGTCGTGGTTTTTGTGTTGTAAGCACCTGATATTGAGCTAACTTCACCCTGCTCCTTCCAAGACCTCTCAGCCTGAGCAGGGGGTTCTTCCCCTTCCAAAGGCCCAAGCAGAGATGAGGTGGTGAAGCTCACTTTGCCTGGGCTAGCGCTTGACCTTGCCGGATCTCTGCCTCCTTTCAAATGTGCAAATCGTTCTTGTAGAGCACCAAGCTGGCTTCTGGTCTTGAAGGTTTGCACCTCCCCTCTGCCAGGAGCAATGATCTGAGCTTCAAGGGGATGGGATTGGCCACTAGAGGGTAGCACAATTAAAAGCATAAGGAAAGCTCATTTCTTGAAGTCGGACTGGCTGTGCCGAGGGATGCGCAGCGGAGATGGTCACACCTCTGCAGACCCCGTGGACACACAGTGCCTCCAGGCCACCTGCAGTCCGATGGATGGGGCAGTGCAGGAGCAGAAGCAAGCTCACAGCAAGGAGAGGACTTGCCATGGTGAAGCAGGAGCATGTGACAGCAGGAGGAGAGCAGGGCTCTCAGTCCTGCTCCAGCTCTTCCTGGCCACCATCGTCTTTGCTCCCTCCTCACCAGAGTCCAGGGTCCCAAAGGAGCCTTTTGGATTGGCTCTTCTGTTGGTTTAGTGTAATTTCTTTAGCTGTGCCTCTTAACCCAAGCTCAGAACAGGGATAGCACCAGGCCAGATGGACAATACCAAGGTCTTTCTCTTTCTCTGAGTTAACACATCCATAAAAGACTTCTTGGGTTAAAAATAATAGAGTATGTACTGTTCTTCTCTTGGCCCCTGCTGGCACGTACAGAGTGCCATGCACACTAGCAGACAACAATGTGACCAGTTCTTAAAATCACACTATTGTATGAATGGAGGGAAATGAGTGCTGGGTCACACAATAAGCAAGGTTTTAATTTTAAAGCGTGCCTCTGCAGCCAAAGGTCAGAACGGAGCCATCCTCCCTTGAACAAAATCCCCACCATGACTCTATTAACATGATACTCAAAAATGCAGCTGTGCTCTCGGGTTAAAGTCCTGGCTCTGCAGAGAGCACACTCCGGCAGGATCAGTTTCGAGGATGGAGAAATGTGGTGTCTGACGCACACTAAAATGTCTGTCTCCTGATCCGCTGTGCAGTAATGCATCAAGCACGCCTTGAAACACGGGCTTTGACAGTTGCCAGCACGCGCCAGGGACAGGGGGTTAGTTATGATGTTAATGTAGTTAATTGGGGATACGGAGAAGTCTGTGAAGGAGAAAGCAAATGCTTTTCTTATAGCTGTGTGGCTCATTAAAGCAATCGCATAGCACTAGCAGGGTGAAAGAGCTTTTTCTCTTCAAGGATATTTGTAGCATGCATGGGGGTCACTATGATGTTTCTTCGCCGTGTTTTGGGCGGCACTGGGACACGAGCAGGTGCTCTGCAATAGCACAGTGCAGTGATATGACACTGTTGTGAAAGAATCTGAGTGACTCAAGGTAGAAATTTCTCATCGCATAGAAAAGGGCCAACTTGAAACTGATCCTCAGAAGTCACAGAACATCCCCACTGTGGCAGCAAGACACAACAGCACAGATTGTGACCCATCAGGTTAATGCATCTTCAGAGGTTGCTGCTGGTCAGCTGACACCAAGGACAGCTTAATCTGCTTTTCCCAGATTGCCCTAATTGTGAGGTGACTTCCTGCCCACTCTTGCACACCAGTTGACCTCCAGGAATCCTTGTAATATTTCATCTTTTGGATGGATTTTATACCATTGTCCCCCTTGGATACATAATCTAGGAGCAGCAGGGGAAGCCATGTACGTTTCCCACCTTCTTGTTTTTACAGACTGCCAGTTGATCTGGGGCTCTTGGGTTTGTGTTCTGCAGAGGAGTGTGTGTGTCTGTGCAGGGCTATAGTCACGTCTACAGTGAGAATCACTGCTAGTGGAAGAAAGGTGTCCTTCCTAGAGACATGGGCAAGGAGGCAGCGGCCCTTGAATGTACAAACTCCTCAGGAAGTGAGAAGCACATTCATCAGTTTCCAGGTCCCCTATGCCTCCTACTGTCTTGCGCTGGGCTGACGCTACGTGGGCAGGACTGCCCAGGGGTGACAAGCAAAGACCAGGAGGCTCATTTCTTGCCTTGCTGAAAGAAATGACTGTTCACCAGTTGGCAGCAGGGGTGTGAACCTCTCCCCTGGGGCTTCCAAAGCATGAGCAAGTACAGTAGTGTGTTGAGTTGTGTGTGGTGGCTTTTTCCTTGTTGCCTTAGGGAACAAACAAGTCTCTCGTGAGCCCTGGGGTGGCCTGGTCTGGGCTCTGTATTCAGGGTGGCACACTCTTTCCCTGGCCTGACCCTGAACCTGGAGCGCAGCAGGAGGAAGATGACTGGGAGCGGGAGAGTGTGGGGGCTATTTTTGCTCCCGTATCGCTATCTAGTTAGACTCCAAGATGTTGTCCTTCACTGCTGTCTGCCGCCTCGCTTGCGCTGTGGCTCTCAAGTGTTTACCATTGACAGGCTGTGAGCAGATGGACTGGCAAGAAGAGATAAATTTGACCCAAGAAGATGTCATTTGAGGAACAGCTGAGGCTAGTGTTTCACCAGATGTCCCAGCTTTAACCCATTAGCAACTTCAAGGAACTCAGTGTTGTCAATGGCTTAAACACACTCTGTTACCACGCAGGCAGGGCACAAAGGCTATTGTTAAAATTTGCCAAATAAGCGGATATTCCAGGGTTTTCGAAGGGGGCCGCCGTGAGCTCAAGCCCAATAGAGGAGTGCAGTAGTGATGCGTACCATGGTTACATAGGTGTCCTCTGCAAGCTTGGCTCAACCAACCAGAGGTAGTCAAAATGTTACCCATTTAGTGCTCAGTGAGTCTGCTGGTGCATGAACCAGCAGATACTGTGTTATGACAATACCGACAAATGCCCTCAAAGGCATCCGCGTGATTGGGGTAGCTGGTTTTCCCCTTAGCATCTCTGTCCTTATTGAGAGTCCCAAGAGACATTGCTGCTTCTGCTGCCAGATTAAATGTGTATGCCCGTGCCTGGTGGCCGCGTACCTCAGGCTGTGACAATGTGGGCTGCTCCCCATCAGATTGTGCCTAGAAAATACTGCAGAACAGTGAATGAGCCCACATGAGTGGGTGGATACACACACAAAATGACTGAGCGAGAAAGTTTATGTATAGCTGTACAGAGCACTTTCCAGTGTTCTCGACTGAAAGCAGGTGTAGGACCAGAGCGGTGATGGCTCTGTATCTGCACCGCATGTTTCTGTAACTGCCTATGTGGTCCTCCAGGAAGGGTTGTCATCTGGTGTTTAGATAGGTTTAATGAACCATATTCAAACTGGTAAAATGAAGTTGTGGCTGTAAGGTTATCCCTTAGTGTAGAGATGTGGGATTTATGGGTATTTGAGCCAGTGAGACAAGCTAGCTGTGGCCTGACCGTGGGAGCACCTCCCACCATGGCAGTATGTCCCACCTTCCAATGATGCCTTAAGGCTGATGTTTGTTAGAGGTGACTTCAGCACTGGTTTTGTTGGTGTGGCAGCTCCTGCCCTGGGACAGTGTTGAGGCTAGGGGGAACACAGGCGAGTGTCTGTGTGTTATTTGCCCGTGTACCCCTTCTTGCTGTCAGGGCTGTGAAGAGCTGAGCATCTTGGGGTTGATTCATATGTGAGGTCTGAAAAAGACCAAATTTTCAGTGTCTTGTGTTAAACCCCAACTTGTGACCTTTAGCTCTGATGAATCCACCCGAGTACGTGCTCTCAATTTACGTAGTCAGAAAGACCAAGGGAAACTGAGCTCCTTCCCATTAGCTGATGTTTGTTAATGGATGTTTTTTACCCCAGGCAAATTTGAGTCTAATCAAATTGCCGTCTTCAAATTAATTGCCTTGTTCAAGGCTTGATCTGGGAGGTGGAAGAACAACTTCTGTCCCTTTATCTGGGAGAGTGTGAGGGAGTGTTTGGCACTGTATGAGCCTATTTCAAATGCAGTACTTCTCTTGTTGGGCATTTACTGGGTGATTTTGGGGAAGTCACAGGTTCACATTTGCCTCTGTCTTTTCTCTAAAGCCCTGGGATGGAGCGTCCCTCTTGGCAGTGGTCTGTGCAGCTTTCCACCAAATTTTTAAGATATTTAGAGCTAGATTTTCAGCCAGTATAAACCAATGTCCCCATATTCCCATAAATCCGTCCTGTTCTTTTCCCACTGAGGGGATGCCATATATTTCTTGACCTATTCTTTCTCATTTGGGAGGATGTTAACACTGAAGTCAGAGGCCGAAGAGTACCAACAAAATCTTTCCCTTGCAGCCACTTTAATCTGTGCTGGTCTCTGGATTTTCAGGGAAATCATTCCCGGACTTGATCATGAAGCTAAGAGCTCCCTACTGCAAGGGTTGCACTACAGACAATTTTTCCACTTGAGCAGTGCTCCGAGTGCTCAATCATGAATGCCAGCATTTACAGAAGCTGCCCAGCTGCTTTCGGATGTGTGTGCTGTTTACATGCAGACTCCAGATGGTTGCTACAGTAGGATTTAGCCAGGCAGAGTCTGTTGGGGAAAAGCTTCCCTCTGCTATAGAGATGAAGCAGCATCTGTGTTGCTAGTAGGACAAGCTGGCTGGTTTTATTACCCTGAGACAAGAAAAGCCACAAAAGCTGCCCCAGGAAGGAGAAGAAGTTGATGGTGTTAATCCACACAAGAGATGCCGGCACTCCCAGTGCTGGGGTATTCAGTGTCTTTGCCCTCCTTGAAGTGACAGCTCTGTTGTGGCTGGGGAGGCCAAGTGAAGACTGAAGTACAGAAAGCAAGAAATCCCTCTTCCTGCCCTAGCAATTATGATTTTGGACACAAAATGTCCTATTTTCCTATGAGAACACTCCCAATCTCTTTGTGTGGCAGCATGGGAAGATAGAATAATGTGGACTGGCTTTATTGGAAATAGGGCTCAGCTGGGCAAAACCAGAAGTTGTTCTATGCCCTGGGCTGGTCAATCCAGCACCACTGTGGGATGACCTTCCCAGGCTGTCCAAATGTGAGTGTTTTAAATATAAACATTTTAATGGCATTTACTTCAATGTTTTGTTCAAGAAGGATTTGTTTATTCCTCCCATTCCTCTCCCCCCTCTCCAGTGTGCTGGGAAGTTCATCCCAGAAAAAAGCGAAACTGGAGAATGTGTCTCTCTTGGGGGTTTTTTGATAGCTGATAAGGATTGTGGAAAGTCCCATAGGTGAGCATTTTCCTTCATTACTCAACAAGACTTGGCTCTAATATTTCTTAGGAGCCTGCCGCTCTCTGTGTCTCTTTTCACACAGCTTGATTGTTATGACATGTACAGTAGCTGAAATTTAAAATCCATTGAACTGGGGCCAACATCTTCTAAATAGCCACTGATTGGGAATTCTGTGATTTTTGAGAAACCTGATGCAAGTGGTTCACCCCTGCCTTTCCAGAGGAGCTGAACATTCATGAGTACTCTGAAACGGAGCATGCCTGGCTCCGAGGTTAGCAGTTTTAATGAGATTTGTGGAACAGCTCTGCTCTGCAATTTATTCTACTGCCTGGTAATCGTTAATGGGAATTTTCTTTGCAGAGAAAGCGAATATTTTGTCAGAATAAAAATTGCTGGGGCTTATCAACTTCTTTCTGACTAGCTTCATCAGTCAATGTTTCCTGATTAGAAAAAGAAGAATCTATTTCAAATGCTACATTTAGGAAAACTACTCTTGACAAGTGGAATTTTGGGAGCTTGCTGACATCTTTGCTTGACATATTTCTGATCTGAGATACAAATTTTTTGGTTTAAAATGTTGTATGAGAAATTGTGAGTTTGTTTTGTTGAGGATTTTTTATTATTTGTTTTGGGTGGGGTTTTCCAATCAAGTGCAAAGCAAGAGAAAAAGATGCTTTCCCCCACTGTACTGGACAACAGTGTTATGCGTTCAGTACTTCAAATGTATAGCCCATGCTAAGCAGTAGAGCAATGGTTTTTTTCTTGATGGGTAGTGGAAGTGAGAAGTTACTGATGCTACAATTAAGGTCAGACTCTGCAAAAGCAGAACCATATTTACCCCCTCGTGGCTGGTTGATGTCACATGTGTTGTATTTTGGGCAAGGTGCCTCACTTGCCCTTCAGCCCATGCTCTCCTTCAATCTACGTTGCATGGATGCAAACCCACCTGTGGGCTGTAGCTCCAGGTGACCTTCTGGGAGCAGTGGGGAGAGAAATCAGTGTTCCATTCTGTACCTTAGCATGTACCATCCTGCAGTGCCAATGGCGCAGATGTATTTTGTCTAACCTGGCTTGCTGTTGTACCTCCTTGCAGCAATCCCAGGTGATAACAGAACCATTCTTAGAAAGGTTCTCAAGTCACAGACCTGGTGGGGTCGGTGGTACTCTCTGATCAAGCTGCCCCTGACCTGTGTGGACATTTGCTTGTAAGCTACAGTCAGCCCCTTGCCTCGCCAGGGACTGCACGGCGTTTGGCCCATGGTAGGGTAGCCCATGCCAAGAGTGGCAGGTGATTTCCAGAGCAGGCCTTACAGGAGATGCAGCCCAGGGAATGGCTGGGTTCACCTCCGGGGCGGCTCTCGGGGGTTCACTGCGGGCCAGGCGGGAGGAAGTCACCGCTGCTGCCTGGCTTAGATCTTCCAAAACTGCTGAAGGCAGAAAGGTGAACAAGCAGCAGACAGCAAAGGAAAGATTAATTGGCCGACTGCCTGAAGGGCTGGTTGGGGTTGTATTTCTTGTTCTTACCCTTGCAAATTTCTACAGGATTGTAAATCTTGAGCTGTTTCCCAAATGGGGAGACTTCAGGTGTGTTTTTCTAAATAAGAAAACCTGAGCATACTTAAGTTCTTTGACTCAACACACAGGAATTCCCATTGGCTTTATTACACACTGACAAGCGTGCCGGGGAAAGCAGAACAGATCAATGGCTGCGTTTGAAGCGGGCCATAAATCACTCGTGACACCAGGCAGCAGATTGACTGACTAGCCTTGTTCCTCCTCTCCTCCCAGCACACCAGCACTGACCCCGGCTTGCCACCGAGACGTCTGCAAGCATTGCATGTGATTAATGCTGCAAACGAAACCCTGGCCTGGTCAGCAGCAGGCAAGCTTGAGCCAAAGGTCTCCTGAGGGAAAGGTGAGAGGACAGTGGTACGAGTTAGATGAGGAGTAAATACAAATTGGTTAAGTCCTCGCCAGCTCCCAGCACCATTTGCCCATGCTATATCCACTCTTTTCTCAGTGCCCTTGTGAAACCCTTGCTTTACACGAATGTCTATCCCTGCCCCAAACATGCTGTGTGAGCGCTTAATGTCATGGCTTGAGCAACAATGATGTTAAAGCAGCAAAAAGGACAGGAGGATTTCTGATGCCAGACGTGGGAATTCGGCCTCTGACGGGTTTTGACTTTTCAGAAGGAGCCGAATGGGCAGATGGTTTTGAATTTAATATTTTCTTCACTGGAAGTTGTAGCCTTGGGGTGATAGAAAATCAGACATAGCCCTGGTCTAGACAGGAGCGGGGTGTGAGAACCTCCATAGTGCCAAGCACTCCCCTACCCTGCCCCCGTGCGCCAAGGCTGGCGTGGGAAGGGAGGGACAATAAGGAAAACTGCTGGAAAAATTGCACCGTTCTTGTTTGAAGCTTTCAGACCGCTCTTTTGTTTCTACTGATAGGTTGAGATCAAAATTAGGGAAATTATAATTAAAAAATGAAAGCAATAGAAAGCACAGCCACTCATCCAGTTTGCTTGAAACCCTTCTTTTTGGTGTGAGAAGAGAATGAGAAAGATCTAAATTTTTCATCCAAATTGAAAATTAAACCCTCCTCTAATTTCAACAGTAGCTTGTCACCTCGCTTTGGAGACGTCTCTCTGGAGGAAACAGTTAAGCAACAAAAGAAACCCATCCTTGCTTGCTCCTTCCATGGGAGCACAGGATACTGGGAGTGCCTTGTGCTAGTAGATAAGAGTTGAGATGCCAGGGCTGTGGGTCTGCCCACAGGCAAGATCTTAATTAAAATTTATCTATATTATATCAAATATTTTTCTGAAATTTGTCAAGGTTGTTTCCATGTCTTGTGCTAAAAAGAAATCAAGGGAATATTTTGCAGGATCTTGACATTCATAGTTTTTTTAAATCTAAATTATATTTTTTTATTCTAAAAGGTCCAATCCCTGTGCTGATGTAGTGTTTGGTAAATAAGAAGTCTTGGTAATATTGACAGAAACTTCTTTTTCTTTTCTTTTATTTTTTTTTTTTTTTTAAAGCTATTTAAAGAATTGTACGAGAAGCAGGAAATGCCATTAATGATAGAATCTTCAAGGTTTTCCTCTTGAAAAAGCAAACCTGTAATGGACACCCACGGGCCCTGCCCGGTCTGTGCAAATAACCTCAAAATGCGGTAGAAATCAGCCAATGTCAGGATGGGGCCCTTCCATCTTTGCAGGCAGTGCAATTATGCAGTGTTAACACATGGCAGAGGACCTCTACCAAATGGAGAAGAGGGAGTTTGATGTTTGTAGGCACTTTGGTTCCTGAGCTCTGGGAGTGGGCAGGCCTGGCCAGGTTGGGTTTCTTTGTGGTTTTTGGGGGCAAAGTGAAGCATTCAGAAATGGAAACTCTTGGTGAGGACATACATTTTCTTTCCCTGCCACCGTTCTCCTTTCAAGCACAGCTCAGTTTTACTTTACAGGGTTTCCCTTTCATCTGAAACCTTCCAATTTCAGGCAGGTTAACTTGCCAAGGTGCACCTTCCCTTTCATAAATATTGCAGTAGCTACAGGCTATGGAGAGTTAGCCAAGCAAGTTCTCTTCATCTATCATGATCTCACCCCTCCCTTAACCCCCTCCTCTCCCGCCCTCTCATTAAATAAGAACAAAAGGTAAACCGTAACCCTCTCACATGCTGCATTAATATATGGTATAATTTTCCAGTTCTGCCCAGTTCTGGTATGGCAGCTTTGTGGTTATGTAGAAAATGGGGCATCCCTTGTGTTGGGAACACTTGCAATCTCCTGTCCAAACTTGCTCCAAGCTGGAGCATCCTGGGCTGCCCAAGTGCTGCTGAAATAACCATGAGGTTACCGGCCACTTTTTATGCCCCCGGGCATCAGAGGTTGAAGGACCCATACCTGCTCCCTGGTACCTAAGGAGCAGCTTCCCAAACTCCCATTTCCCTGACGTTCAGCTCATTGAGGGTTAGCAGAGCTTCTGTCTCCCGTGTTTTACAGGTCAGGCTTTTGGGGAACTGGTACATGCCCTGCCCTTGCCCTCTGCGGAGGTTTCCTCCTCTTGAGGCTGGCTGTGCTGCAAGCCACCCTCTGCCTGCATGGGGGCCATGGGGAGCTCTGCAGCTGCCTCCCTGCCGGGAGCGAGGGCTGCTCTGCCTCCCACCTGGGTTGCAGGGGAGTTCAGCTTAGTTCTGCAAACAGAAATGACTTGAAATACAGGTTCCCAGTGCTTGGCTAAGTAGAGAATGCTTTTCTTTCCCTGTGGCCTTCTGGCACTGCTAACACAGGGGAGAATGGGGTTTGTGTGCATCCTCACTGCAGTTCTGTTTGAGGCTCTGTACATGTGCACGCGTGTGTGTACGTGAGTGCATAAAGACACACTTTAGATCAATATTCTTTCACCATGCATCAAGGGTACAATTGCTTCTGGTTAAAGAAGCCAAAGCCAAAGATAAATAATGAATATATTAGCTCATGGAGCCATTCCTTTGCTCTAATGTCCTGAACAGAGGGTACACCAGATGCTGAGCTCTGCATAGTCCTATTAGTGGTTGCATTACAGCAGTGCCCAGAACCCAAGATGGTCTGACTGTGCTCACTGCTCTGTGTCGTGAAGTTTACACATGTATGCAAGCCTGAGAACATAAGATGATGAAATGGGTGAAGGATCCATAAAATGATACGGAGATGTTCTTCCTCTCAGTAATTTCAAGCACATGAGGAATCACAACAAGGAAACAAATTCTCCTGTCTCTTGCAAATTTTTTGGGGAAAGTTGCTACATCCAAACAGATTTTTTTCTTGAAAAGCACAAACAATTATAAACAAAAACCAAAACTGCCATAAAATCTTAGAATTTCACAAGAAGGTAGCTCAGATCTTGCAGCTTACATGAGAATTACATTCCATGGAGGCACAGGGGTGATTGCATGACAGCATTGTCCCGAATGTGGGGACAAAAAACATATTTCTCTTATGTTTTCTTAGAAACTTTTTAGCAAGCTCTGATCACCCCTAGACTGAGCAGCTTAGGTGGAGGCTGGTTTTGCGTGGTAATATGCCTTGTCATTAGAACCACTCTCCATTGCTCTCAGAACAGAGATGCGCTTGCTCTGCATTTTCTCCAGCCCCTAATTCCCTTTTCCTCCAAGTAGTTTGCATTTTTGTTCAGTGTTGCACCTTTCATCAGGGGGCTCTTCTGGACCCTTCGTTGCTGCTGAGAGCGGTTTTCCCTTCTTCCCTGTTTCTAAAATGCCTTTCCTTACATGCCCACACTTACATCTGTCAAGGACACCAACAGGTGACACCTTCCTCCTCCCCATCGCGTCAAGGCTAGAAAAGGCTGTGGCAAGGGGAGCACTTACAAATAAGGCCAGATTTGGTGACCGAGGTCCATGATGCATTTTTTTATTTATACCCATGCACGCACACTTCTGTGCATGTTACAATGACTTCAGGGGACTGGAGGGGACTTTCCGCAAGGATTAACTGAGTGTGCCTTCAACAAGGTAATACAACGAACTTGCTTTGGCTGCTGTGTGCTTAATTAGGGCTTTTCGTCATGTAGAAACCATTTTTTAAAAGACCTTAGTGTGGTTAGCAAAAGATACACTGTATTTGGAGTAGATCCTGCGCTCCTAATTCGGTGAAACTCTCACTGCAAAACTAAGCAGGTTTGTAACGGGTCTTCACTTAAAATCACTGCTGTATTTGTTACTGGTAGCGCAGTACTACAGGGATGGTGTCTGCTAGTTGCCAAACGTATGCGAGCCATGAGTCCCTACTCCAAAGAGTCCACAGATCCTGACGTTGGGTGCAATCTGATGGAGGGTGGAAAAGATCCAGAGACTGAAAAATATGTAGAATTTGTGCCAAGTACACTTCTCTCCCTGAAGTCCAAAGTAACAAGCATTATCATAGAATGGTTAGAATTGGAAGGGACCTTAGAGATCATTTAGTTCCAACCCCCTGCCATGGAACTGGGTGCTGAAAATAAATTAGGAGGGAAGACTGTGGGCTTTGCTTTTGCACTATCCTTCCCTCAGCAAACACTCAACTCACCAGGTGGATGTGTGCAAGGTGACCAAGCAGTAACTGCAGATAATGCTGTCGGTGGGATGGGGAGGTGAAGGACCCAGCACTTTCTCAGACAGAGAGAAGAGCTATCTGCCATCTTTTTAATGCCCATGGTGCTCTCTTGCTATATCTAAGCTTCAGTACAGCATCTTCTGAAAAGGCATTTATGGCCCATAGTAACTTCAAGGCATTCAGAATCTGCTCAGTACCTGCATTATCTATAAGCTACAGAGAACTGAGGGCATTACTTCTTGATCGTAAAGGCCACTTCTCTTCTAAGGCAGAGACTGAAATGGAAAAGAGGAGTTAGAAAGCTGTGAATAGTACCTATATGTGCAGCAGTACATGTGCTCTCCCACATAACTAGCATTTGCCTTTGGAAGAAGTGCCCCTCGGATATTGGGTGTATAACAGGGGTATTGAGCCTCTGAGACAGAGGTTTCATGCAGTGGGTGGTACACTTGCACTTGAAGGCTTAGGGCTCGGGGAGCCTTTATGAAGCCTGAGAATACTGCCACTGACATAATGGGACCAAACCACTTTGATCCTGTATGCAGGCCTTTGAGTCGGAGCCATATGTTATGAAAAAAGCCAGTTTCCAAACCAGAGGTTTGGTGCTGACCTATCCCTGAAATTGTCACAGATGTGGGGTAGAAAGTTTGCTGGTTAATAGTTTTTGGGTGCAAGAAGAGGAGCCGGTTGTGTTGGTGCCCTAAATTGAGTTGAAAATGCTGTGAGAGCAGACTTTCTGAAAAAAACCAAACCCAACTTGGTCTCTGGAGGAGAAGGACAGGGCTGATGCATTTAGGAATCAGGGGAGTTAGAGAGTGTGAATTTAGACTTTTCCAAAGCAGTTTCATGTGCTGCAGGGAGCTGGCAGAAGGTACCATTAGGGGTTGCTTTTATTCTATCCCAATCTGCCCACTGATCCTTGACCTTGTCTCTTTTGAGAGGTTGCCAGCTGCAAGGCAGGGAACCTCCCAGCAGAAGTGGGATTCCTGATGCGAGTTTTCTCCACTCTGAGCATCAGTGCAGAAGTTGCTCCCCAACAAAGGACTTGCCACGGTGCCTGTTAGACTAGCCACACTGCAATCATGACAGCATGAACCTCATCTTCTCCTTCACCTGCTCTTGCCGCAGTTCCTTTCATGAGTTATGCGCAAACTGCATTCGCGAGCATGAGCACAGGCAGACAATGAAAAATAATTTAATAGAGTTACTTTAGACATCCTGACCCCAGCATGTTTCTGCTCATCCCAGGAGCCAGCTGGTATTGGTAAATTATGACTTGGACTAACCACATTCAGTTTAGTGTCTGCAGAAGCACTTGAGGCTCTTCAACACTCATACTTGCAAGAAACACCTGCGTAGGGTGGCCAGGGAAGGTAAGCAGAGAGAACCTTATCCTGCCCTAAAACCCCGACGTGCTGGAGAGGAGTGACTCAGCAGAGTGGCTGCTGACTGCACCGATGCTGCAACACTCGGCAGCCAGTTGTTCTCCTTCCCCCTCTTTCCCTGCCTGATGTTTTGGCTGTAGGACAGACGGGTAACATTTTCAAAGGTATGTGGTCCCACTGGGAACATAAGGGGTTTTTTTGGCCGAAGGACAGTCTTCACGGAGCAGTGCAGTTTTAGGGAGGCTAGACCAGCTACCACAGTGTTGGGGTCAGGTTCCAGTACTGGCATGGCCTGGCCAGGCCACTTCCAGTTGGTTATTTCATGAACACCAAGATCTCTGTGCTGAGTTTTATTAAGCAACATCAAAGCTCTATGCTTCTCAGTGGAGATTAATGGAAGTTGGTCTCCTAAGTCCTCAAAGGTTCAGGGCCCAGCTCACTCTTCCCTTTTCTGTCCAATACTAGCTTCATCTCCAACGCTTGGGACAGTTGAGAGTGGTGGTTCCTGGTGACTGGGAACTTAACTGTACTCCTACTGACCGAGTGTTGATGGGTGAACCCAAAAAGGCCTGGCTCGCATCAAGGAAGTATCCAGCATTTACAAAATTAGCCTGCTTGGCAGTTTGATCTTTTGATGTTTCTATGAACAGAATTAAATGGAAAGGGTTTTCTTGCTGGGTTTTTATTTTCTTATTCTGGTACCTCCTGCAGATGAGAAGAGGTAGAAATGAAATCTAGCCTTGTTCTTTACAAGGTTCGATTCATTCTTGGTAGGGCTGAGTCACATGCCTGTTCTGACCGATGCCATCACACCCATGAGACACACAACATGTTATTGCTCAGTGGCTTAGCAACATGCACCGAAGCCTGCCTTCTGTGAGCTTCTCACCTTTGCCTTCCCTTTCAGGGCCAGTATTTAGCAAACAGAATTTGCAGTGCCATGGTTACCAGCAAGCAGAGCTTGGGACCTTTGAGCCATTTGCCAGTGTCTTGGGTGACATCATCAGCTTATAATATTGTAGCACCTCTGGCAAATTCAGCTTTTCATCGAATTAGAGTTGCTGGAGGGGAATTGGGTCTTGGGGGAGCTCTCAACATGGTGTTATTTGGTGTCTCACTGAAATGACAGCTGAAGGTTTTACATGCTGAAACCCAAGAGAGAATCGGGGAAATTGTGTTTAAGTTTTCCATACGATCTGCCAGCCCTGACCAGTGTACTATAACATCCAATGTATGTGCTTTATCCAATGAACGTTTAGGCAATGGAAGGGAAGCAGTTCCAAGAGGAGAACTCCAGTAGGCCACAAAGCCACTAAGAAGTGTCCATACTGTCTAAGGATTTGTGTAGCCCAAACCCTGACTCTAATTGTACCCATTTATGGCTTGGAGTAAGTCTGAAAACAGGAGAAGGAGTGGTGCTTGACCCAGGTGCTTTCCCAAACCATTCCAATGTTTTCTTGATATTTAATAGCTGCAAATTCCATGAATGTGTTCAGTCACCTCTTCCACTCATGTAAGCTGTTAGTGGTTGAACTGGCCTTTCCTTGAGCATTGGGTTTCCAGCATTGCACATGATCTCGGTGCCATTGTGCAGCAGGAGCTTGCCTGCTTTTTTCTTAATATTCTCCCTCCTTTAGTTATCAGAAATCCCACTCTGGATATTAGAAACTTGCCCAACCAAGGAATGTTTCATAAAAGTTGGATTTTAATTGTGTGTTACACTTGGTGAAGAATGATAATATTCTGAAAAATAGAAAATCTTACAGAAGAACCCACGTTTGGGTGTAAGGGACAGATGTGTGCTGTTTTCTGCACTGAACTTACCTACCTGCCAGGGCTGTCAGAACTGGACCCATGTTTTGAGGGTGAATTGAGAGCCTTGGAGTCCCGTGGGAACTGGCCAGCCTTTAGCACAGGTCAGGGCCTCTGCAGGGTGAAAGGATTTTCTCCTTCTGGGCATGCCAACTCCTGTGCCCTCGAGCCCTGCCACTCAGGCTCAGAGGCTCTCCTTTGTAGCTGCATTGCCATGGTAAGTGCCCTAAATCAGTCACCCTGAGGAGCACATAGGGAGAGAGGTGGCTGCATCCTGCAGGAATGGGTGTTGGATAAGCTCATCGCTGATGAGGGGACATGGCAATACAGGACCATGACAGCCCACTCCGAGAATGTGGTGAAAGCAAAACAAATAGGCTACCCAAGCCCCTTTCCCTTCATGCTCAGGGGTTCGGCAGCTGCTTGCCTTGACTGATGGATGGCAGCGTTGCCCAGGCACCTTCATGTACCCTCCTCTCCTTCCCTCTCATCTTTCACACTGTGCTGTCATTTCTTCTGCTCCCTGGATGACCCTTTGCAGAAGTAGCCTTGGCAAAAAAGCTAATGAAGGCACTTACTGTCCCTTGGGGTGTTAACAGGCTTGCTGACCCTCGGAGGTCTGCCACCCTCACAATTCATGCTTGTTTGTGGATTTGGGGTTCTTTTACAAGCTCAATAAAGGGTCCAGGAGACAGATTAGTAGGAAAATGCACTGATGTGCTTGGCACGGGGCTGCTAGAAAAGCATGGCATTCGTGTCTCCTGCTGGGTTGCTCTTCCAGCTGCCCTCAGTGGCAATGTGTTTTCCTGCTGGTGGGTGGTACGGTTAACAACTTTTCCCTGCATGTGGATTTGCAGCTTGTAATCTTCCATGCTTGTATGAAGACATAAGAAGAGCTCATCTGCAAGGATTCCAAGTTACCTGGTCAAAAGTACCATGGTTTGTAACATTGGGAGCCTTCACTATGGCAGAGAGCCAGACATGATGTCCCTAATGCTTATCACTACCCTTGCTCTCCAGGTTTAGATGTGTTTACAGAGAGTCCATGGATCTCCTTTCCTCTCATGTAGTGGCCAGTTTTTCTGGAAGGCAACCTGCTGTTACAGCTGACAAATGGAAGTGTGTTCACACGCTCACACTGGGGACTCTATGTACTTTCCCTCCTTGCTGCTTGTACTTTTGAGCAAGTGATAACTTTCATTTGTATCTTCTTTGACACACATCAGAGGAGAAGTTTTTAATGAGCTTTCTTGTGTTTCTGTGCATTTTTTTTTTTGTTTTTATGTTTTGTTTCTCAAAGGCTATAATTTTCTTGATTTTGGACAAGAAGAAGGTAACTTTTTCTAAGATGATGATGAACTCTTTTCATACCGGGGAAGAAAACAAGCTAATAACTGTTTGACAGGGAGTTTTTAAGAAATTTGAAACTAGTATCCAATAGTAGGAAAGGAGTAACAGCTGCATCTCAGGAGTTCACAAAGTACGTGTCAAGGAGGGGAAAAACGGTATGGTCTTCTGTAGTCCTACAGACAGACAGAGAATAGGCATCACTGGAGATCAGAGCAGCAGTTGCCCTAATCACAGAATTCAAAGCTGCTGCTACCGACCCGGTCTTCTGGAGGGGAGATTAAGGAAGTCTCTCTCGCATATGCATGTGCTCCGTTTTAATCTGATAGAGAGGACAAAAGAGGGGAAGGAGGACATCCTCCTTCCTGCTTACAAATTTTGCTTTGAAAACATTGAATATGGTGTGAAGACTTCCACTTCTTCATGCAGAAGTCTTTGCTGTCTGACTCTTCTCCCCATCGGCTGCCTGTGGTCACTCGTTGCTTCTCTTGCACCTTGATTAAGTTCGTAAGCAGTTTTTTTTTCCTCTACTTATTTACTGCCTAGCATAGTCTAAGTTTCTCTAACAGCTAATCACCTAAATTTGGCTACCAGTTTGCATCGTGTATGTAGTTTTTGGTTTGGTCATTTCTGAGACAAGAATGAGCTGTGATCTTTGGATGAAGGTCCAAAATTTCCATGAAGCTCACAGCTGTCTGGATTTAGTTGGAAGAAATCCTCCAAGTATTGCTTAGGCTATTTAAACTGTGTTTTGTTCTGCTGTGACACTCAGGTAGTTCCCCACGGTAGTCAGTGCACTCAGGACCTGCTACAGGCAGTGTATCCCTGGAACATGGCTCTTACTTGGCAGACCATGGCCCTTTCCATCCCAATGGCAGTCAGAACTGTGCAGAGGTCAAGGTATGTCAGATTTGGAAAAGGGAGCCCTTGAACAGAAAAGTGACTCTTACAAAACATCTCCTTTTGTCTCTGAAATCCAGTGCAACCATCACTTCTCACCTCAACAGACAAAATTTATCATCAAATTTTGTCCTTAAGTATGAGCTCATGTTGTGCAAACAGACAGTTTTACAAATTTGTTTGCGTGAAATTATTCACCCTGAGTTTGTTGGCCATGTACCCACCCTGCTGGTTATTCAGACACTCTTCACCGCAATGATTGCTCTGACTATGCACTAGTCATCAGCTGCTGTGAGGAGTTTCTCATCAGTCACCTGCCTGAAGAGCACAGCTTCCGCTCCACTGCTAGCCAAAGCCCACAACATTTTCACGATGCTCACACAAACACTTTCAGGGTGAATGTGCCTGGTTGAAGAGTGTTTGTGGCCTTCCTTGTCTTTGTCCAAGGACCTTCCCAAATGAAAAGACTGCCCACCTCCCACCCCCGTTTTTCTTTTGTAAGGAAAAATGTTCTCCATTGTACATTAAGTGAATGCACTTGAAGCAAAATTGTTCCATGAAAACTAGTATTTATTCAAGACCACAGATGCAGGTATTTCAGCACCAAAGGCTTCATAGGGGCACCCAGAGGCACCAACCATCAAACATTTCTAGTTCTGCAGTAGCAGGGGTTTGTCAATCAGACTCAGGAGAGGGGAGATGGAGTTTGGAAGACAGCCCAATTCTGAGATACTATTTAGTCCATATTGTTCTCTGTAGTTAGAGTATTTTACAAGCAAAAAGCAAAGAGTTTGTGCATTTAATGCCTCTGGGGAATTGCAGCTCATTCGTCTGTCCTGCTTTATGCATCCTGTTTTCTTTTTTTTTGCTTATGCTTTGCAGCGTTGCATTCTTTTGATCAAAATCATGGAGGGCTCAGCTGAGACTGACAACAACCCATGAGACTGGCTTCCAGCACTGAGTTTTAGACATTAGGCACTAGACTCTGTGATTGAGTTGCACAGAGGTAGAGGTGTCTAACTTAAAAATATTCTCTATATACAAGCAGTTGTCAGGAGAAGTCTAGCCAATTTCTTTTCCAATTTTCAGGACCTTTCCTTTCCCAAGTTGTACAAGTGATCTTTGCTTTTTTCAAGCTTTAATTTTCCCAGTAACTCTTTTTTTTTTTGCCCAAATTCATCCTGTTTTACAAGCCACACCATTTTATAGAGTTTTCATTTAAGACATTGATTTCTTGCTTAGTGTGTTAAGTGCTGCTCCATAGGAAAGCAAGAAATAATTTTCAGCAAGTTCACTCTTTACCTAATATAGATAGGAAGAAGAGAAAGAAAAGAGAAACATAAGAATAAGCTATGCTGCCTCCAGTATGGGAATTTATTTACAGACTATGAAGTTCATAAGGCTTGTGCTTCACAGTGAATTGATCACCACGTGGCATTTCTCATAAAGATTACCTGACCCAGTGAAATGCAGATGATGGTACCTTTCATGTTCATGCACTTGACACAGGGACACAGCTCCAGCAAAGCATGTGGCCACAAAAGCAGTTTTATTGACTTCGTTGGTGAGCTTGTATGTCAGCCAGCATGTGCTTATGTGCTCTGTGAGGTCAAGCCTGCCTTTCCTTGTGCCAGGAAGGGCATAGGCACTGTTCACATTACAGCAGCTCAACAATATCTATTGCTGTATGATAACAGCACGCACATGGGCACTTACTTTTTAGCGAATTACATGTAACGTGTGAGGAAAGAGAGCCAAGCTTCTTTTACTGCAAACTAAGACCAGGACATAATCACTTGCACCATATCAGATGATGTGCAATCTGCTCGTTAGGCAATAGCAACTTCATCATGTACTGGAGCCTTACATCCTGACCAGCGTGGGAGGAGGACGGGAAGTAGACCATCCAATTTCCTGGCATCCTTGTATGATTGTGTCACCACCATAGCTGAAAATCTATCTTGAAGGTTATTTTTCCTCAAAACTTTTCACTCTGGCACAAAACCAATGTACATGCCCCTGGTTTGAAAAGAAGCTTGTCTCAAAGCAGGGAACTGAGCTCAGGTCTCCCAGGGTGACAACAAATTTTCTCCAAACACCAGGACCCCTATCCAGAAGGCCAAATGTTGTCGTACTGCCCTTGTCGGCACTGACCTGCACTTGGTTTGAACTTAGCATCCTCTCGAGGCAAGGCAGAGGTCCACCTGTGCTCTTGTGTGCCCTTTGTGTTGGGATCACAGCATGGGATATTTTTGTAAATTATCTAATGATCAAAGTGAAAAGATAGTCTTTCTAAGATTACCACTGAAGGGAGGACGTGACTCCAGAGCACAGTATCCAAGCATCTTTGCTTACTATGGGAGGATGATTGGCTGCAGTGTTTTCCCTCTGCACCCAATGAGAAGGGCTGCAGGGCTCAAGTTAGCAGTATCTCGGTGATATGAGCCTCCATAGGGTTTATGTCATACCTATATTTCAGAAGTTACAGAATGTGAAAGATATTATTACCTAAGAAGCATGTTGCAGAGCCAGCTCCTCTAGCCTAACGACACCTTCTTTTTAAAGGTTTCTATGTAATGCAAATTTAAAATAAGGGTTGTGGAGTAGTTCTTTATTAGAAGTAAAATTAATTCCCCTTGTCCCATTACGTGGAGAATGGGATGGTTACGAGCAGTAAATTGGCCTCAAGAGGAGCCCAAGGTACAAAGCTGAGATCTGGTTTGGGAGAGCACAGTCTTAGTGAGGACTGGTCTTGTGTTGGCAATTGCACTCTTGATTTCCCTTCTGTAACTGAAATGATGCAAATTATTCCAGAACATGAATACTGTTATATTGATCCTAGGGATAAACCTGTTAGCTAAACACCCTGTTTAGATATAATAGTGCTGGAAGTCAGATATTTTTTTAATGATTTGAGAAGCCAGGCAAAATGTTTGCCCCTGTTTTTTAATGAAAAATTGTAGATTCTTTGGTTTGTGATATTAAATTCCACAGAATTCTTTCATTTGTTTATTTTAAATTCTATAAAATTAATAAGGTTGGAGTAGATCTAAATGAGGGGTTTAAAGTTGGGGGATTGGCTAAAAGACCATTTCATCTAACAATTTTCTTCTAACTTTAGTTTATGCTGTAGAGTTTGAACTTTTTTATTCTTTTAAGCAATCTCTTGCTGGTTAATGAAAACATTCCAATCAGAACGAAGTGTTGCTTTCCATACCTGCTGTTCAATGAAAACAGCGTCCTTCTGCCTGCATCCCAGCACAGCAGAAATCTCTTATTCTGACTATCAAAAATGCTGGTGACCAGAAAGCAGTGGGTTTAGTAGTTTTGGGCCTTGGGCTGAGTGAGGGCTGCTGCCCTCTCCTGGAAGGAATTCCAGATCTCTGGTCACGCCTACGAGCATCAGTTTGTGAATCTAGGACCAAACCCTCAATTATGGCTGAAGCATTTAGGACTAAGGCACGAAGCATGACAAATGTGGTCCCAGAAGTGGGTTTGCAAGCAGCAAATTGCAACCAAATATGGGACTGTGCACCAAAAATTAAGATAAGGAAATTCTATGACTGGCTGTAATGGCACAGCAACTCCATTCCTACTTTTTCTATTACTAAATGTGCCCAAGTGGCAGTATCTTCTATTTTGGGGAGTGGAGAGATCTGGAGGTGTATCTCATCTCCCAAGTACAATGCCAAGAAATTGTTGCAGAATGATTCAGAAAGCCTATTATTGCCTGTGCATGGGCTAGTCCTCATTGTTCCTGTGGCCTTGGGAAGCCAGTGGAATGACTCACCATATCACCTCTTCTTAAAAAATGGGCTGCTGCAGAGGATGACCCTTCCCCCCATCCCCGTAAGTACAGCAGAGAATGAAATGAGGGAAAAGTTCTCAGTCATGGCTCTGAATCTCCGAATTAGCAGAAAATTTCACTGTGTGAAGGAAGAAAGGCAAACAAGCTGAAAGGCTCATAGGTGTATGTGACCACTTGCCCCTAAAGAACTAGAGTTGTTTAGTTTTAAGGATAGGATATCAGGGAGATCAGGTCATAAGCTAAGAGGCAAAATTGGGGCATTATGGAGCTTTCACCTGCAGTTCATCTGGGAAACTGTTCTGCTTTTTAAGAGAGGGAGGGAGGAGCATACACAGATGCAGGGTTGTCCTCCTGCAGGAGATATAAAACCTCCCTGGAGGCTTAAGATGCCTTATCCAGTTTTGGAAAAATAAAGGTGCTAGAACTTTTTCCCAAGGACAGAAAATGGGGCAACATTGGACTTAGTCCATTTCCAGTGCTAACGCTCTCTGCAGGCCTTTGCATTTTTGACATCTTGTCTAGCCCTTTTCGTTTCCCCACACCATCTGTAAAATTGGTTGGACTATATCCTATCTAAGTGCCTGACTTTCTGTGCCTGACAGGCAATTCTACTTCTCTCTCCTCCCAAGAGTCATCAGGCCCAAGGGGATGGCGGGCAGAAGTGACTGTTTGCAGAATGACACAAACTGGAAGGTCCTGCAAGGGTCACCATGTGTGATCTAAGGCTTGTGAAGTTTTGTAGGTTTTGAGGAACAAATCAGTAGAAGCCCAAAGTGTGTTTTTACTTTCTCTCTCCCGACTTCATTTACTTGCTTATTAAATTCAGAAGCATGTAGCTACACCCATAGAAAATTACTGTATTTCGTAACCTTTAATTAATTTGCGTATTTATGGGGAAACTGGTATTTCGGGACTATCCAACTGTGCCATCGCTGTCACCTTTTCATGGGTCTCTGTCTGTTTGGTTCCTGCAGAGAAGCCCTGATGTGTGTCTGCCTGGCATAGACCTGGCAGCTCCGTAGCCTGAATTCTTCACTGCAGGTTACTAATACTGAAATCAGGAGAGCTGTTATTTGTAGATGGAGTAGATACTCGTTGCAGCATGCTCCACTGTTTGTTTGGCTGGGTGTTGGTATTCCAGCAAGATTTTGAAACACATCAGCATGCTGCATGCTGCTAATTGTGTTCCTTTTCTATACCATTAGGGAAAGTAGGGACACTGCTGGCATGGACAGGTACAGAAGTACTTCGGTCCGCAGTTACTGACATGGGTGTAATTGCTCCCTACGTCAGCTCTCTCAGTCTCCTGGGATTTTCAGCCATTGTAAATTCAGGGATGCATGAAATGTCCATGTGAGCTGGGAAGGAGGTGAGGGTCTTCCCAAGTCCTTGTCTGTAACAACGGCACAATTGCTGAAAATCCAGTTCAGTGGCCCCAGCCTTTGCTTTGACGGTCGCAGCTGTAAGAAGGCAGTGCATGGCAAGAAAATGCTGCTTTACTCACCCTGTTGACCTCAGTTTTAACTTTTGTTTCTAACTTCTGAGGCTGGAAAGTCTTGCAGATAAGATATTGGCCATGAAGAATGATCACTCAGTGTCCTTTCTGTATCTAATGCCTCTGATTTTGGAGTTGGTTATACTGTTAATCATGCTGGTGTGAAAGGTATTGCTTCAGGCTTGGATGTTACAAGAGTTTTGCCCTGAATAAATAATAATTGAGCTGCCCAAAATAGCTCAGGACAAACACCATCCAACCCACAGCACATGTAGATATGTCAGAACTGAGGGTCAGCTTCAGCCCCAGCTGAGGGGTTTGCAGCTGCTCAAAGGTGGTGGTGGGCACTTGACTGAGTAGAGCATTCTGGTGACCTCAGGGAGAACACAGCCGCAGTGCCCTCTGTCCTGTCTTCAGCAGATATTTGGAAGACATGACCAGTGTGAGGACTTGCTATTGGGATGTATAGACCTTCTTAGTGAAGCTGCAGCAGCATGGGGCTTTAGAATCTGATGTCCAGCCATGTTGCAGCATTGGCAGGAGGACAACCGCAGCAGGCAGGAAGCTTGCCAGGGAGCTGAGGCCCTGTGAGACAGCATTGAGGAGAACCAGCTTCAGCCCAGAGGCACCTGAGGTCACTCTGTGGCAGCTGAGATTTACTGAGGCTTTCGAACTAGCCTGGTTCACAGCAAGCTAAGGGCACTGCATGACCATAATGTGACCTGCCCTTCTTCTTAACCCAAAACCACGAATATTTATTGAATTTTCTATGTCTGGTGGGAAACAGCGCTCTTCAGAAGCTAGAGCTGATACAAGGATGCTTTGTGGAAGGTCATTGCACAAAGAGCGTTCATCTGTAAAACACCCTGCTCGTGCAGTGGGACCCTGCAAAACTGTTAGCCCAGGGTTGCTTTGTAGCAGCAAACTGGAGTTATCAGAGGCGGATGTGCTCACAAGTGCAAAACCAACAAAACAGACCAGAGAGGAGCAAGTGACTGTTTTCTTGAAAGCATTTCCAACACTTCGTCTTTTTTTGTTCTTTTTTCTTCTCCCTTGTTCCTCTCCTTTCACTGCATCTGTCTTCTCTTCCATTTCTCAGTATCTCTCTCACTTTCCCTGCTTTTTGAATGCAGAGCCATATAAATTTGTCCAAGCATCTCTGCAAGAACCAGTCTGAAATTAGGCATATTGTGTAAGAGCCTCGTTTCACTCAATCCAAACTATGGTCCTCAGAAAGGCCACACTGAATGAGGCCAGGGGAGCTGCAACCTCTTTTACTGCACCTGGACCAATGTCTGGAGCTTATTGCTACATCACAAGCCGTCACACACCCTCTCCCTTGAGAAAAATGACCTCAGGCCAAGCCACCATCTCCATGTTATCGCCTGCTAATTGCAGGACATCCTGGGGAAGATGGTGGCATTTGCAGCTTTGATCCCAATGCTGCAAGGTTGGGTTCTCTCTTCTGCAGGCTCTGAGTGAATGTAGGTGTTTGCTTTAGGCTACGATGACATGAGAAATACCTTCGTTAGGCGAGGCGTGGGTGTATTGGGGCGTGACTCAGAGGAAGTCAATGTACAGGGATTTGTTTTGTGTGCAAGAGATCTATTCACTTTAGTTACCAGCATGGGTGTAATTAACTTTTCTTTTTACATTTTATTATTTTGATTATTAATCATGGCTTAAGAATGGCTGAGCCAATGAAGATTTCATATGCAATTTCAAAAAGTCCAAGATTTATAATACCAGTGGCTGGCTTGAGGGAGCCAGGGAATTTGATGACAGTTCAGTAGATTCTGATGAGGGACCAGTACAAATCAAAGAGGCTGGTAGCCTAGGGCAGGATATCTTGCTTTAGAAAGAGAGAATAGTGAAGGACATACTTAAAATTGGGCTTGGAGAAGTCTTACCAATACAATTTAGGAGATGATCGGTACGAATACAGGAAGATGCAAAGAAAATGAAGCTGCTGTATTTAACCAGTCCAGATTTCCTTGGCTTTGGAGCTGGACCTCTTTTTCTCTTGTTTGTTTTAATTGACAATAGATGAGATTAGCTACAGTTGTTACAGAGGGTAGGGATCACTCTGAGGTTATTCAAGTTTGCAGTGCCTTTAACTTTGACTTAAGACATCCAGAGTCAACATTTCCACATAAGACAGGGCTGCATAGGTCAAAAGCTTGCCACAGTTTGGGGGTCTATTCTGATTCTGCTCATGAGCCAGTAATGTTGCTGTGGTGTGTATAAAACAAATCCAATTGAGTTGAATGAACAAGGACCACATGGCTCTGCTGCAGGAAAGCTCTTCTTGTCATCACCCTGCTGCATTCCACAGTGAGATTACTGCAGTAATAGAATAATTTATGCCAAAACAACTCAGAGAGTAGGTTGCAATTCCTATAAAAGTTAACCTGAGAGAAATATAACTTCAAAATAAATGACAATTCATGTTCCAAGAAGAGGAGGGTAGACTGAAGTGAGAGGCACATGAGTCATGTTGCCTGTATTTGACTTCTGCCCCAGTTTGAGACTAAAATCAATATGTTAGGAGGTGAGTCAAGGGAAGTAACTGGGGCATCTTGTGCTAATGAAAACCAGAAATGGTTCCTATAAATTCTGCAAGCCTATGATATTCTAATAGTCAGGTTCAGAGCATTTCTTTATATAGGGCATTGACTGGATTCTTTTGTTGTCATCATCAACATTGCTTTGTTGCTATTTTTAATGAGAAGCACCTTTTAACAAAGGTGTCCAATTTCACAGTAAATAGTTGACTCCAGGCCCCAATGTGCAGCCAATGTATTCAGGTGGGTAACAGAGCGGTACTGGAGAGGGAAGGACATTTCTGTCCCTTAGGAAACTCTAAGATGTGTTTGCATTCGTCCTAAGAGGGAGAAATAGTGTCAAGATATTCAGGAAATAATGAGGGGGTTTTTTTGCAATCAAACACAATACGTTGACCTGGAAGCATTGAATAAAACTTATGTAAAATATTTCATTGAAATTAAATATTTTTCTGTATCCACAGATATTAAATATTTTGAAGCAGTTCTCAAAAGTTGCTTTAAAATGAAAATGTTTTTGTTTGCTTAGAAATTAAAATTCAAATTACATTTGAGCCAAGACAGGCAAGAGAAAGAGAGAGGAGAGTGGAACCAGGTGGTTTTGCCATGGTAGAGCATAAAATGGGGATCTGTCAACTGGAGATATGAACCAATAAGTAAGTGCAGGCTAAAAAAGTGCCATTTCAGCATGTTACTCCTGTCAAACAAGGTGACTGGGTTTGCACCATGGTGCCTGGAAATGTGGCCAGTCATTTCCAGACTCAAGCTGGTTGAGTGCCATGAGCACAGAAGTATCTGCGCTGCCCTCATTGATCCTGGCAATCCAAGGCTGACATTTGCAGAGCCTCCTAGGGCATCTCTGCACCTATTGCGTCTACACATCTCTGTATTGTGTTTTGGGGGGTTGACAGTCTCAGTGCAGCCTGGATGGTTGTAGGCCTCCTCCTAGAGAATCAATTAATCTTCCTCTTTCCTCTTCCATTTCCACTGTTTTCTCAAAAGAGGTCCCAGCATTTTCCTTTTTGTTACTGAAAGAGTTTGTGTCACTGCTGGTGTTGGTTATATTTCTGCAGAGGTATTCTCAGCCTGTAATACAGAAGAGGAAGAAATGGCAAACTCTCTTATCAAGGGCAGAAAAGGGAAAGAGACAGAAAGAGGACAGTGGTGGTCAGCATCAGGCACAGTGAAGACCAGGAAAACTTCCAAGCTCCTTCTTGCAGTTTGTTAAATCCCTAGCTGACTTTTCCACAACTCACACTTGTACCTTATAAATAATACTTGAGTCAACACAGACAATTGTGGCTACTATTAAAAACCACAGAGAGCAGCTAAACACAATGGAAATGGCTTATTCCACCATTTATTTTTACTTTGGAAAAAGCAAAAAACATTTGAAAAGAAGTGAGTAATTTTTTTTTCATCCATCTTGGCTTTTGTCTGTTCAACAACGTGTCCTTTTTGTGTGTAGCTGTGGTCTTAATGTTTTTGTTGTTTTTTATTTATTTACTTTTTTTCTGCTTTGCTTCCTTGGTTTAGGATTGTCTCCAGTGACAACTGCTAGCACCACAGGGCTAGAACCTGGTAAAAGACAAAGCAAAACCGCCATGCCTTTGGGGAAATGACTCTGCTACCTTGCCAAAAAACATGTTTGGCAGGTTTATAAGCCAAGGTGGAGCTGGAGTTCTCTGAGCCCTTCTGCCCTCCTTGAAAGATGTCAGGTGGGAACCTCAGCAAAGTTAATATCTTGAGTAGCATCTCCAGGGTTGGGCAAACTGGTTCAGGTAGAAGAAATTGCAGCTCAGACTGAACCTTTGCCCATTTCTTGATGGGCTGAGCCTGAATTTTGTCTTCTTACACCTCACAAACCTAAACCTGGAACATGCTTGTCCTCAGAGCTGAACCTTCATAGACATTGAGAAAAGTGTGGCTGATATCTTAAAATCTTTCTCCTGCATGTCTGCACATCTACCCTCCCTTGAGGTTAATTATTTGAACATCAGCCAGTATTTATTCCATGCGCGCTAATCCCAGACTGGTGAGGGCTTCAGGCCTCCATTAGAGATTTACTCCCCGCAGGACCACAAACCAATGTGTCCCTTTGGCTTTGCCAAGAGTGTGTTAGAAAGTAGGGGCTGTGGGGATGCATGTGGTTAGCCTAAGCAGCCACTTGTCATTGTTGAAGAGTCTGTGTGGTTTTTATGAGGAAATAGATTGAGTAGTCTTCCTCTGAGTTGACTAAAAAAAAAAAAAAATAGAGCAAGGGGCTGAGTGTAGGGATGGAGGGGTTTCATTTTGCCCTTAAGGCAATCTTGGCAATTATGTCTCTGTAAAGAATAGATCTTTGTAAGACAAAGGAGCTCTACCATTTTCAGTTGTATTAGGCGTAATTATTGCTGAAAGAGTTACCAGTTGCTCACCCAGCCCTTGTCCCAGCTGCTTTATGAGGAAGAGCAATTCGCTTGATTTTGTAAAAGGACATTTGGTCTCTCAGGAAAAGACCTCTTGAGAGGTACGTTCACAGGAGTAACTTGTTAAAGCATCAATCCCTCCCAAGCCATGTGGTATGGGGAGCACAGGATGGCCCAGCGATACATAAAGAGCTATCCCCGAGGGAAGGACACTCTGGGGAAGTAGCTGAAGGAGGGCTTTTAGGATATATGTGGAAGGAAGAGCTACAGGAGACAGAGCAATGGAAGAAGGCATAGAAGAGAGAAGAAGCTTCAGGCAGGATAATCTGAGGCATTTGTTGGCCTAGTATCTTCAGTCTTGGGTGAAAATGGTGAGCGATGAGGAGCTGGTATATGTACTATATCCCCGAAATCTGGGATAGGCTCTAGACCTGTATCCGTTTTGTCAGTAAGCCGCAATGAGCAGGACAACATCAAGATTTGTATTAAATCAAATTAGGGATGTTGGTTTAAAGCGGCTCAAAATCCAGACTGCTCTGATTCTATTTGGTTATCTGGTAACTGCAGTTGAATCTGTAAACTCCTGCTGCAAAGGGGATAGAGACACTGCTTTCAAGTTGCTCAAGCCCATAACACCAGCAGCTCTTCTGAGTAGAAGAATCCTTGAGATAGCAAAATTATGCTCCTCTGGCCTTAGACGCAGCTCAGAAGATGCTTCCAGGGCTCCTCATGTAGCTGCTGCCCTGTTGTGGAACTTCATGAAGCAGAAAGCCTTCTGTTTATATTTTTGCTTGCAATTGGCAGGGGTTGGCAGGTTATCTGGATACTCTATCTCTGTCTGTATTTGCCTACTTCTAGATCTGTTGACAATATAAGAGTGTCAATATTTTTTTCCTTGTAAGGCGATATAAGCAACTGCCTAACTGTTGACTCAACTGAGGATTACTAATTTCAATAGCTAGTTAACAAATCAGCCTACACTCCAGGCAGAGGTGCAGTGCCTGCTACTTCTGAAAGGGTCCTGGGAAGCTGACAGCAATCAGCTGCCTGGAGCCCAGGGCTAAGCCAGGGTGGAGCACAATGATGTTCCCTTTGGGCAGGTGAACCACCTGCCCAACAGATAAGCTGGGCTGGGGGGGACACTACGCAGGATGTACTCTTGCAGGATGCCTCTTCCTCTGATTCTTTGGATGGTGACTTCCTGAAATTTACTTTGCATTTAAATCGTGGCAGGTAACTGCTGGATTTTCTTTCCTCCATTTAGCATGATTTTTATAAAACTTATCCAGCATGCTTGGATCCCTTTACACAGGGAGAATGGTAGGGCAAGCTGTAGTGAAGGACTATGAAAGTGTTTGCAGGGGGCTTGCCCCCCAGATCCCACCTAACTGGGTCACAACTGGGTTGGGTTTTTTTCCATGTGGCAGCTGTGAAGTACATTTAAGAAGTAGGTTGGTTCCATCTTGTGCTGAGCTATGCCTTGCTCCAAGCATACAGGGATTGGCACTGAATGCGCACAGTGTATGCGAGACCTGTACCTACTCAGCAGTGCTTCTACTCTAATTTTTTTTTTTAGTCCTCTTTGAGATACCAGGAAATGGCTCACTAGAAATCTATCTACTCCATTTCCCTTTGCCTTAAAATGCTCTTGAGATGGTCATGAGAATGTAGCGCAGGCTGTCCGTGTTTGTTTGGCTCTGCTCTGCTTTCTATTTGTTCTGCAATTATCTTGTGAAACACTGTGTATGCTTTTAGGCATGATTATTTTTTTTTCCAGCTCTGCTCATCCCTTTCTTTTGCACACATGCGTTTACAGTTCGTTCTTTCTAATGGAAATAATGTCCCACAAAGGTCTGGGGTTGAGGGAAAGGGAGGAGCTGCATGTGTGCTCTTTTCATTACATTAGAAATGAGTGTTGATTGAGTTCCGCTGGAGTGAATTTACTTGTGTTTCCATGTAACAATAGCCTAGAAAAGACTTTTTGTCTTTTTTTACAGTTCTGCCACGTGCATGGATAAAACAAGCTCAGAAACTAAATAAAAGATGTTTTGGTGTGGGGAGATGTCCATCTTCATAGTTTCTGCACATGTCCACATTGCTCTGTTGTTATTCAGCCTGACATACAGTGGCTCTAACTTAATGAATGTTTTGTCAGCTTCCATGGAAAATACCCCCAAATTATCACACCTATTTTTATTCTCTGTTAATATTGAGGGGCAACCATTGCTCCTACAAAGCTTCTGTTTAAGCCATAGTTTAGTTACTGGTACCCACACATTATTAAAAAAATTTGGCTGCCTTGCTGTTTCACAGCACCTTTTACATGTAAAAGGACTTACCATCTAGATAGACAGGACAAAGAGTGGGAGAAAGGAAATCTTGTCCCTGTTTTTCTGGTGGGGATACTATTGCCCAGGCAGTTTCAGCAATGCTGGGGTTGTGTGACAAGTCTGTAGCCAGCTCTGAACTGTGGCAGAGTAAGTGTGAGAATATCCCCCATCTCTTGTTTCCAGGGCTGAAGACAGCCACGGCGTTGATGTGACAGTGAGAACCACACTCCAACTCTGTGGTCAGTCCTTGAAGGACAAAGCTTCTCAGGGCCCTCTATATCTGTCCAGAGATGAGAACCAGCATCTCCTGCTGACTCGCCCTAGGGCTATATTGAGCACCGAAGACCTTGATAGTTTGGACCCATAATTTCCCTTTCAGCGGTTAAAAAGTTCCTCTCTAGACTGGCTGGGGAGAATGTGTGCTCTGTACCTTCCTGACAAGAGTAAGAATCTCCCTGCTTATCTCAGTTGAAATCATCTATTTCACATTCATCATCTGAATTCAATTAAAAATAACCTGCAGCTGTAATTGTTAAGGGTTGTTTTTAACTGAACTCCCTTCATCCCGGGGTGTGTGGGATTTCCCCCTGCAGTTTCAAGAGCAGGTGGTCAGTGGGAAATTCCTACGGGCTCCTCAGTGTAGGGTTGCTCTTGAGGGCTAGTCACGGCATATCAGATGTGACTTTGCATTCATCTTTACAAAACAGAAGGCTGAGTACTGCCCCCACCTTCTATCAATACCTGACACAAGCTATGTGAAGAGGGGGGCTGTGGGATGAAGATATGTTCTGGAGTTTTTGCAGTGCATATGTAGACTGTTTGTAATAGCCAGCCAGAGCATCATCTCAAGATTGCCTGCAAATAAGCTTGTGCAGTATGCAGTACATGGCGGGTACAAGATATGCCACAGAACCATTTTGGTTCACTTTTAACATGTAGAATACAAGTTCTGTGAAACACTTGTGTGACTAGCATGGTTTATATCATAAAACAATTAGAAGTGAATGGGTTTGGAGAGCGTTTAAGCATTCATTCGTCATTCTTCTCTTATTGTTAATGGGAAGCTTCCTGTTAAGAACTGGGTGAGGCACTGCCTTGCAGAAATGTTCACAAGCAGCGTGAGATTCTTGCTTTTGTTTCTACTGTGTGGGAACTCTGTGAAGTCTGCAGCTCAGACTGAGCTGCAAAATCCACACCTCAGTCACAAACTTACTGCAGGAGAGAAGAGGACCCTGATTTGGCTCGAGTTGTCTGAACTTTTCTATCCTCTGTCCCTGTTTTCAGACGCCCTGGTAAAATTTCCTATGCATTTTTTTCTTTTTAATTAGACTGAATTTTTGTGGAAGACTTAAGCCTCAGTGGTTTAACTCTCCTCTCTGACTAATAGCAGAGAAAAATGTTAAAACTTGTTACTCTTTCTTTTTATTCATCTTGGCACATGAGGAGCAATAGTATACCCAGAGAAAATTTGGCAAAGAAACTATCTTGATTTCACACAACATCTTTGAGTGTTGTGGTGAAAATGGCTTTTGATTAGAGAAGTCAAAAGCCCTTGAAATCCTCATATGTACAAAGTAAGAAGTGGAATCCTCTTGCAACTTGTCATCGCTGCATAAATGTGAGCTATGGGTACCTCTTTCACCGGCTTTGAAAAGGCTTTGGATCCAAGAGCTGCTCCTAGGGAAAAGGCTTCTGCTATGTTCTGGTTTACTTGGCAACATGGTCTTTCTCTGACTCATGGGCCAAGAAAGAAGTCCACTATGCGTCTCCCACCCCACTCAAATAGGAACCTTCAGTGTGGAGTAATGCTCCTCCCAGCCCATTCTGAATTTGGGATCTGCTTGCTGCACACTCCTTCATTTTGCGGCTTGAGAAGCCATGTTTCTACTTCAGCTGCGGAATTCAGTCTCCTCCTTCTCCTGCCTCCTTTTCCCTTAATGCAACACTAAGAAATTGTACTAATTTAAAAAGTTACTTGGCATCCCAAAATAACACACCCATACTGTAGCTCATCCAAACTTACATCTCCAAAGCAACTAATCCTACAGCTCACTGATGGCTCTTCTTCAGTGACAGGGTGGGTGTCCCTGGGGCACAACTTTGTGGCCATTCCCTGGACCACAGTGTAACGTTCAGCTCCTGTTCAGATATGTGTCCCTCCAAACGTCTGACTTGGGTAGGTAGTTTTATTGCTGTGATGGGGAAGCGGTTGCAATCAGACCTGCAGAGCAGCTAAAAACCACCTCGTGTCACTTGGGTTTTGCAGGGCTTCCCCTGGATACGCACATCTGCTTTGTGCATCACTAGACCAGCTCTTTCCTTGCAGCATGGGCTCTGGGGTATGAGTTGCTTCCTTCTGCAGCAAAACCACCAGCACCAGTTCCCTCTCATGTAAGCGGTAAAGAAAAGCTTGTAAAATTAGTGCATTCCCAGGCTTTCTTCCTTCCCTGCTGGGGCAGATCATGAAAGTTTACAATTTTAACAACAGGCAAGTGGGTTCTGTGATTGGCAGACAGTGAAGTCAGATTTCCTAGGGCTTTGTCTGGTGGTTAATATAGGCTCAGGTTTTTTTTGTTTTGTTTTGCCAGAACTTTCTTTTCCCCAATGCATTATATTCAGGCTGTAATGCAATAATAAGCATTATAAATCCACAGCAGAGAGACCCCCTGACAGAGGAATGCTGTCTAACAAAATTGTCTCTCCCCTTAGTACTTCTTCTATATCCTAGTTTTATAAATGTTCTCATTAAAATTCTCTTAAATCTAGTAAAAGCTGGACCACTTCTTGCAGCCTTCCCTTCAAAGAGCACAGGGCACTTGTGTTTTCTATTTACTTGGACACCAGATGGCATAAAATTTGTCAGAATTGAGTATTTTTCTGAGCATCTGTCAGCAGTTGTGGGAACTGGCCAGTTCCAAAAGCAAGGAGAATATGGATGTTGTATAAGGAGAGGAGGAAAAGCATGCTATCAACATCTTCTTAAAAGCTTTCTTGCGAAGAGAATACCACCTTCTGCTGAAACCTTTGTGAAGAGAGATGGGAACACAGCATTCAGACACTGCTACAGTGAACCAGACTCTGAAGAAAGGCATCTTAACAACTCTCTGGAGGTTTCTGTATGTGTGCTATAGGGATGCAAGTGGGAACACATACTTCTTATGCTTGAGAAAATGGCTCAGTTATTGCAGGTCTGTGTCTCTTTAGTGGCTTATGTTTCCTGACCTTTTCCCCATGTTCTCGCATTCCTAGCTAGCACCACCACATATGTGACATATACAGAATGATTTCCATTCACCGATTCCCAGAAGGTCTTATCAAGTAAGAAGAGCTGCAGCATCTGGATGTGGTTGGCATGCAAACCTTACCTGAGCCAAGGAGTCTCTCTACAGCTATTCTTTGCCCCTTTCCATCTCTGCCTGAGATACCTCTTAAGGGATGTGTGTACATCTCCTAGTGCTGCTTGAATTCATGGATTTGACAGAGTTGGAAGGGACCTCTAGAG
>KZ505673.1:895206-985504 GCA_002844005.1 Limosa lapponica baueri
GCTCTGTCGCCCTCACCATAAAGAAGTTTTTCCTCGTGTTTGAGTGGAACTTCCTGTGTTTCAGTTTGTGCCCGTTGCCCCTCGTCCCAAGCTACAAGGCTTTACAGAACCATCCAAAGCAGTCCAGTAATGTCCCTTTACTCTGTGCTCATCACATGGCAATTTCAAATGGCTTGAGCATTTCACATTTTTGTGTAATCTCCTTAATGTGGGGGCACTTTGGGAGCTCTCAGATTGCAGAGAGTTCAGGGTAATTTTAACTTGTTGGAGCACTACAAGTTTCCACAGATCTGAGCATGGAAGTTCGATGAAGTTTTGAGCTGCAGTGCTTGCCTGGGAAATGAGTGGTGGGGGAGGCAGCAGGTCTGCTTGCTTTTTTTCTAGAGCAGGCATTTACCACATTGGTTGGCATCTAATAGCCACCTCGGAGAAATAAAGGTGCAAGAGTGCCAGGGAGATGGGCACGTGCTCATTTCCAAAAGTGACATTTCAAATTGGACTGAATAGCGATGCTATCCACAAAAGTTGATGTAATTATTTTCTGGACAGTTGGACTTCATTTTACAAGTTTACTATTCTGTCATGTTTTATTGGCAGTGTATTGGCACACAAATGATTATGCAAACCCTCTGAAATGCTTATCTGTGATTTGACACAGCCGATCTACAAACAGTTATAGTCTCCCTGCCTCTGTATCTTTTCCTTCTCTTGGGATCTGTAAAATGTTGCAGGAGAAAAAGCTATTTTGGTGTGGCAGTTCTCCACCCTGAGTTCCTTGCGCATTGTACTTCCCAGTGACTCTTTTGGGAAGTGTTTGGGTCTCTGGTAATCTGCTCAAACTTCAAAAGAATCGATGTGGATAGCAAAGACGTGAAACAGTTCCCATAAATGGAACAGCTAAGCAGATGAGGACTCCAGCCTCACAAAAGTGAGGGAGAGGGGAAGTACGTTAGGAATCAACTAGTGAGTGGCAAGGAGAAGGTTATCTAGAGTCTGCATGCTTGTTTACTCTCAGGAGCTGGAATATAAAACTGGACTGGTGGAGAGCAACCCAAAAGAGTCAGTGTCTGAAATTTGGAGGCTTGAGTGTTCTTTTCCCTTATCTGAGTTGCTCTTCTTGGCAGGCTGAGCAGTTACACTGAGTAACTTGTTACCAGAGGAAGCTGTAGGTACAAAAAGCTTCTTCCAGTTTAAAATTAGACTAACTAAGGAAAGATAAGTGACTGAGCTACTAAATGCAACAGTAATGTCTCTGGCTTGGGGTCTCCCAGAGCTGGAAAACATTGAAGTCTGGTGAAGTGCTGCAGGCAGGGACCTGGTGAGCCTGGTGTGCTGCAACCCACTCCGTCAACACAAGGGTGTGCTTGACCCCTCTCCCTTAAGCTTTTTTCAGGGTCAAAAGGAAGAGCTGAAAATATGGGTGGTGAATTGTCCTGTTTCAGCTACAAGATAATGAGACTTGAAAGGCACCAGCTCAGCAAGAAAGGTATTGCTGTGATTGAGATCCTGCCATCCTTGAGTGGCTGTGCAGAAGGGAACCCATGTTGAAGGCTGGGTTGAGCGCCACAGAGCAGATTTTTTTAAGCCAGCATCAGTGACGACAGGATGATGCAATAAACTTCTTCCCCCTCCCTCTGCCCCCCTTTTCCTAAGGAAGTTGTATCTGAGCAGAACTTCCATGTCTTCTTCCTCTAGCCAAAGCCCATAGCATGGGGTTTTTTGCTTGCCCTGTGGAAACCTTGAAGAGGACAAATGCTGAGCCTGGTTGAGTCTCCTCTGGCAGCCAGAGAAAGGGAATTTGCAGGGGTATGTGGAGCACCTGGGGCTGAACACAGCAGTGAGAAAAAGCAGATCATGCTGAAATACAGTGCTGAATACATGCAATCTTGCTGCAGTGAAATTAGTTCTCCCTGAGGCATTAGTTCTTGCAACAGAAGACCTGAAGTCCAGGAGGCTTCCTGCATGCCAGCTGCTCCCAGGGCCTGTGGGCATCCTGGTCACACTCCATGCTTGGTTGCAGGGCTGGGGCTGCAGGACCATGCCAGCATCCCTGCCTCTGCTGATGCTGGGGAGAGACGCAGGGAAAAAGAGCTAGTTACCTTCAATAGCTAGACTGCAGCTGATTGTCAAAGGCAGCCTAATTTAATTAGAGCTGAACTGGATCATTATTTAATGAGAACTGAGACTAATTATTTTTTGGAGTCACAGTATGAAAGATGCTTTTTTTCCTTTTGAATAGGTAATTAAGTGAGGCATACTCAGACACCCTATGCTCTGCTGCATTTGCAAAGGGCTTGTTCTCTTTCTTATCTCCATCTTATTTGTATAAGCACTTTGGAATTAGGAATTAATTGTTTTGTTGCTAATGATGTTGGGTATTATTATGTTGCTTTAGAAAGGCAGCCGGTCCAAGTACCATGGCTTTGTCTACCAGAGGACACTGATCAGACCAGAATTGCTGTGCAATGTAGTCATGGGTACAAAACAGAAGATGAGCTGCCCAGGGTGAGTTGTCTTTGAACTGCTCTGAGCTAAAGCTACTTCTGCTCAAGAGGATAGTGGTGGAGTGGGAGCCACTGCAGAGCAGCAGGTGACAGCATTTCACAATACCAGCTCCAGTTGGTTTTCCAGTGTAGACAAGTTAGCTTTCATGTGGCTTATCCTCACCTTGTTCTACCAGAGCAGTATGGTGTTACCACAATGTTTAGATGCCTCTCTCTGGCAGGAGGAGTTTTTGTCTGGTCTTACTTCATTTGTAGTGGCTCTGTGTGCACCACTGTGCTGGACTGGATTGGAACACCGTGGCTGTTTGGTTCTTCACTCTCATAAAAGCCTCAGGGGCTCCAGTGTTTGCAAACACAAGTCAGCATCTCATTAATTGAAGTGACATTCATTCACAAGCCATGGATTAATATTTTGAGTTTTGATGTTTCTGGAGTAGTCTTGTGTGACTCGTTCCTTATTGGCACCAGCAATTAACCCACAGTGTTCAATATCTAGCAGGTCATTTCCATTAGAAAGCAAACTTGGTCTTTGAGACCAACATTTCTTAGAATGTTCTTGATGAGTTCTTTTCATTTACAAAGTTCAATTCAGAGAGCTTCTGGGCTGTTGGCATCTAAGTTAGCACGCAGCTGAGAACTTTCTCTATGATTTTTCTCAGGACCTTCCTTGTTTTGCGTATTTTGTGGGTTCTTTTTGCTCCCTTCCTGCACACTTATGTATGTTGTGTATACCTGTGAGTGCATCCATATGAGTCTGTAAGGAAACCATGTGACACTTACAAGACTCTTCAGCCACGTGCTTTCTGTGGTGAAGCCTGTTGCAAAAGCTCATTCTTTGAAGTCTGTGGGTTGATAAAAGATCATGGCTGTATGACCAGTTTAAGTTATTGATATAACATATGTACTAAAACTTCCAACATGACAGCACCTGTCCTACCTCAGCTTGGGCCATTAATCAAAAGAATTAAAATTGTAATTTCTTGTGTGACCCGGCCTTATTGGAAAGAAAAGGAATAGTTTATACTGACAATAGATAGGATCTAGGGCAAAGACACTGCGTACCTGTCAGCATACTTCCTTGTCACACCCCTAGATTGACCTTTTTTTTTTTCTTCCATCCATATCTTTGGAGATCCATTCTCAAATTTCAATGTCTTTCTAGGACGATAGCAAAAACCTCTTTCACAGGGCTGTTGCAGGATGGTGGATGTCTCAGACCTGTTGCACAAATGGGGGATGCACTGTTGATCCATTTCTGCCAGCCCCAACTTCTGCATCTACATTTTCAGCTTTGGAGGAGACCTGTGCTAAAACATGTCTTCAGAGAGTCCCTACAGCCTTTACTCTGGGACTCCAGCCTATCCTCTATGCTGGGGTCTGTCTGTGCTGGATGCATTCTCTGCTATAATCATGCTTACCTATCTTACATTGCTTCAGGGCTGCTTTCCTATACCTTGACAGAGTAATTAATTTTTTTACTCTTACACATTTTTTTCTAAGCCTTTCAGATGGTCCAAAACCCCCTTTGATGTTCTTCAGAAACTCCTAGCAAGAGGAGTTCTGGTGTTCTTACCTCTAGGACTCACTCTAACAGTAGGCAGTTGCCTACATTAACCAGCTGCCAAAGTGGCAAGCCAGTCCTAGCAAGATTTGCTCTCCATTTCTTTGTGACTGCAACCTTGGAAAGCCATGCTGGTGGCTGCACCAGTTGTGTGCCTGCTGAAGGGAAACATTAGCCCATATGGCTCTTGCTGGGCAGGGGATGCTTTCAGAAAGGGGATGCTGCTCCCTTTGATCCTTTTCATGCAGCAACAGAAGCAGCGACCACAGGGCTCTTTGCCCTTTCTTTTACCTGTCCCAGCTCTGCCGCTTTCCTTGTTCATGCCTCTGCACTGCTGGGAATTCTTGAGCTGCCTCGGGCACGGAGAGGTGCCTCGTGCTCACCTTGATGTGGCAGCCTGGGGAAGGCGAGGTGAGGGCACTGAGTGCTGGAGCAAGAGAGCTTGAGAGCAGGTGCACTGCGGTTAGGGCAAATGACTCCATCCAGTTACTCAGCTCAGAGCAGGTCTCCACTTATTTCTCCCTCTCTTCTTCTGGAAAGTTACTGTTACATGCATATTTGCGATGCTTTCTTCCCCTGCAGGCGGGATGACTTGGTTACTACTACCCAGTCACCTGCAAATCACTTGCTTTAGGTCAGCTGCATCATCTAAGGACAGCCTGAATCTGCTGAATGCCTTCCCCAGCCTGGTCTGTAGTTTGTGGCCACTGTGAAATGCAAGAGGTTCTCCTGCAGTTTATGGATGGTCTGACCTGAGATGATGCTGGATATGTTACGAGGGCTGAGGCACACCCTGAGCACAGAGCCTTGCAGGATCAGAGCTTGCTGAATGGAGAGGATCGGCAATGCAATGGTTGCAGACAGATGCGAGCCCCTGTCTGCTCTGGAAAAAAGCCAGTGCTGGTCTGAGCTGTGGGGCCATGGCTACGTTGGTGCTGGGTATATTGGCCTGGGTTTTCCGCCAGGCTTACATAGCTGCATGGGTTTTGGTCCTGTGCTGAATGTTATCTGGTTAGGGCAGATCTTGCTGCGTGTATGCTCAGAACAGGGCAAAGCAACTCCACATACTTACCCTGTAGGCAACTGTGTGTCTACAGAAACTAGTAAATCTGTCCCATCCAGATTCCTCACCATTCATCTTCATCTCCATCTAGCATCACACGTCTTGAGGTCAACAGTGTTGTGATCAGCCAAAATCAATAAAAATCTACATTGTTAGTGTATCCTCGGTGTAGCGCAGCTGTCCTTGCTATGCAGGGAGCATAACTTAATCTCCCAGTGTGACGTGTTGAATTTATTACTTGGCGACATTCAGTGAATATAGAGTGGTGGGTGGGGGAAATCCTGGCTTTTGAGTCAGAATTTGTACTACATCTGTGAGTGAAAACACACATCTGATGTGCTGACTCAAAGCAAACGGCTCCCATTTGGACTGCAATCTTTCACTGTGCTGCTTTCCTCCTTTCTCTGCACTTATAGTATTGATCTGGCAGGTTCTGGGTGGATGCAGAAACTGACTGGGTGACAAGAAGGAAGATCAGAAACAGAAATCATATTGAATAAAACCGATCATTTGTAGGAAGGAAAGTGAACAGGTTTTCATACATTTATGTAAGGGAGCGTTTGTTCACTATGTCAACCTCTTAGCACAGGGAAAGTTGCTCACAACACTGACTCTTGTGCTAAGAGGGTTTTCTGAATACCTGTTCCCCAGGCTGGTTGCTTGCTGAGTTACTCCCCAGAGCATGAAAAGTGGGAAAGTACCAAAAGGAGAAAGGCATAACTCTAATGTGTTAATTAAACTGAAAAGAATATCCCAGTGGCCAAAACCTTACTTAAGTGAGGAGTCTGTTGTGACTTGAATAAGGATGAAGTTTCAGCCCAGATCTGGATCCCATTTGTCCTGTTATTATTACTTCTGTGCCATTTGAACCTCTGTTTCTGTTTGGTTTTTGAACTTCAGGCTGCACTCTCATCCATGGGCTGCTCTTGTGGGAGCTGACAGTCACTTTTTAGCTGGTTACTGAATGTGGCATCAAAGTCTAAATCAAACAGGCATCTGTGGTGGAAAGGGAAGCCACCAGTTTCCAGGACCTTTGCAGAGATAAGTAAGACTGTGGCTTGCCTGAGGGCAAATGGAACTTGGCATATGGCTCTGGAAAGCTTTAGGAGATCTTTGGAACGTGCTAGACTTTGGTCTGCTTCTTCCTTGAGGTGGAAGCAACTGATACTATCCTGCTGTTGCTTTCCTTATGGGTTAAAGTTGAACTAGAATAATAGATCAGGACTTTCTGGCTTTAGCTCTGGGACTAACATAAAGGAAATCATGAAGAGTTGCTTTTTTCCATGCGTGGTGCTTCCTGCAGAGTTATTCTCAGTGTGCATGTTATCACCTTTTGTGATATATAATCACCCAGAAGCTAGGACATGCAAGCACATGGTTATGTGTACCCAGAGAAACACTGTGATCCCTTGCCCTGATGCCAGAGATAAATGCTTTGACTCTGGACTCTATTATATTCTCAGAACCAAACCACTTGGCAAACCTGCCTCATGATTCCACTCAGCCCTGTCATAATGATTTTAGTAGAAAACCACAAGAAAAGTGGTGGTTTTGAGTCCCTGTCAAAGCACAGCAGAAGAGTGTTGGTCCATTACTTTTTTAAATTCATTTTAACATTGCATTCAGAGTGAAAGTGTGGGCATATACCTAAGTGGGCTGAAATGTAAAGAGGGTCTTACATATGAGCGTGGTGAGAAACCACTGGATTTCACCAGAAAACTTGCTATGGAGACAGGAGATGAAATAATTTAAAATACAACCATGTGAAATCCCACTATGAAAACTGTATGTATTTCCGGGTTACTCTACCCTTCCTTAGCTTTCTCTTTTTGTCTACAAAGCTCTATTTTCCTTGTACACTAACAAATATAAACATTCCAACTTCAGCTCTGTGAATTCAGCATTCACTTCTCCTGCGTCTGTGTTCTTCATGTGTTTCCCAGACACACACAAAGAAAAAGTAGCCCATGGCATGTACCTGAAAAGGAGATACCTTCCTCTCCACACCTAGGTATGAAAGCAATTGCAGACAGCTGCTATGAAACAAGATCTTTTTGTGATGAATAACCAACCGCTCTGGAGGTCACTGGGCATCTGACTATTTATTGTTGGTCAAGGGATTGCCTAGGTCAGTGGTGGGGTGTGTAATTACAAAACACTGGGCAGTTGCCCAGGTAGTTTGTGTAGGCACAAGCACACCCTGTAGCTATAAGCATGCTTGAAGCTCTGGACTGGGCAGTGCTGTCGACAGGGCAGGGAGGAGGTGGTGGAACACTCAGGCAGCTGCATCTCATGACAGTGAGCAGAGCTGTTGGGAAGGTGACTGAGAGATTCCAGTCCGCAGCAAGTTTCTCCACCTGGGCGATACAACAGGCTATGGGCAAGGTCAACCCACACTGTGATACAGCTGAAGCACTCATAGGGACTCATCCTAGTAGGATGCATGTGGTGTGATAACCACCACAGGAAGAGAACCCAGGTGGACAGCTAAGGGTGGAAGCACCTTTTAGCCTCCACAGCACAAAAGCCCAGAACTTGTCTCCCAGACTCCTTTCCAAATGCTATAACTGCTGATGCTGCAGGGTGTGAGCCTTTAACAGGAGATGTGAATTGCTCATGCCTTGCTGAAGCTCTTATGATACCAGCAACATCTGGGTTAGGGGTCACCGGCAGGTAGCACTAGTGTGGCCCTCTTTGCCCTGGCAGAGGGTAGTTTGCAGTCCTTCCAAGAGGTGTGAAAGCTGGTGTAGCAAAGGCTTCCTGGAATTAGTAACAACAGCGGGCTTCATGTGCAGAGTATTTTTTTCTCTTCCCAGCACTTTAAAAAAGAGTACGAAGGGTCCTAATGAAGCCAGCCTTGCACACCATAGACTGAGCTCTCTTAGATCTCTTTAACGGTTGGAATTGTGAAATATTTGTTGCATCTATAATTATGGGGTAGACCAGATGGCTAGAGCTTAGTTATAATTAAAGTCTAATGCACAGTAAAATAACCCAATGCAGCCAGTGATTCAGCAGCAACCAAGGAATTTTAATTCTTTCTTTGCTGGGCTTAAGCCTCAATTGCAGGAATTGGGACTTCAGGGAAAGTCTGTTGCATCACTTATTACATAGGGATATGGCTCTATATTAAAGGATTGTGTGGAAATTTTTGATTGCTACGTATTAAGTTATATTGTGTGGTGTCGTTTACCTTAATAACTTGAAATCATGTGTGAAAAAGGCATGTGAATTATTTTAACAGCACAGAATCTGCATGTTGCAATCTGTTTTAGAAGAGGCTTTCTTAAAGCCTGTCGGCCTAGTAATTGATTGCTAATGCTTTAGGATAAGTTATTTGGAAAGAGACATTAATTAGGTTCTCTTGGACAGGAACATATTTTATCTATAAAGCTGTTTTAAATGGTCTATCAGTAATAATTATTTATTATATATTTAACATCACTTTCAAGTGTGGCTTGTTAGAGACCTTGTGACATTAGAACTGGAAGCAAATGAATAAGCTGCTCATTTCCTGGGAGACAAGGCTAGGAGCCAGCATCAGGCACAGATATGTGAAGAACAGTGTTAACGTGAGCTTTGCAGACTATAGAAATGTTTTGGGGGTTTTTTATGTTTTGGTTGGGTTTTTTGCAGTGTGTATTATTTTAAATTTTTTTTTAAACTTATTTATTGAGGGCTGTAGTATAACCTCCCAAGGGTATGAGAGCCACAAGGAGAACAAACACAGTTCTGGACCCTTCCTGGAGACTGAGAAGAGAGAAGAGAAAATGTTTTTATGAGCAGACTATGTTAATTTTCCCTACCTCATCTTCTCAGATGACTTGCTGAAAAGATTCACCTGTCTCTACTTGGGGTACTGGGACATCCATTAGTAGATTAGTGATGCACTTGCCAGGGCTAAAGCTGCCTGGTAGGTTTTGGAGGTGTCCCCTCCTTCCCTTCCAGCAGGCTGGAAAGGGCTGTTTTATTTGACAGGTTTTTTTTAAAGCTGAGATTAGCCTCAGGTGGCTCCTGCTCTTCCAGGACCTGTCCCAGGAGGATTTGGATGGTGGTACCTCTTGCGTATTGAGAATGATGGGAAGACCAATTACCTGATGTTTATTGTGGATTATAGGCAGCCTGTAACTGCTCAGTGATTAATGGTGACAGCATGCCATGCATTTTGGTTGTCCCTCTGGTGCTGTCTTAAACTGCAGCAGATTTGGGTGCAAGAGCTGTGTATGGGTGGGCTCCACAGGACTGTAAACACTGCTGCTTTAGCAGAGTTGATGCATATTGTGGATGCTGCCTGGAAATCCTTGAGCAGGAGGCAGGCAGTGTTAAATTTTTCTGAAATTATGCTGTTTGAACAACTTGTACAGTGCTTTGGAACCCTACCCTTAAGAAGTCACTTTAAAAACAAACAAACAAACAGGGCAGGAATGCTTCCCGTTGCGTTTGTCTCAAATGGGGACCTAGGAGCTATAAAATACCCTTGTTCTCCAGGGCGAGACAGAGCTCACCTCTGCTTTCACACCCACAGAGAACATGGTCTCCAAGTAAATCTGGAACAGCTCCTGGAAACTGATACAGAAAGCCAGGGGGCTGCAGAGAGACTGTGAAAGGCAGGATTTGGCTCACTCAGCCTTTTGATGAACAGTAACAGGATGGGGAATGAAGGGATTGAGCTCAGCTTTGCTAAAACTCATGCTTGCAGGACTTTTCAGGCAAGCTCGTAGGCAGCAAAAACAAAACAAAACAAAACAAAACCCCCAAAAATAATAATAATAAAAAACTACCCGCCCTTATTCCTTCTCCCAGATTGAGTGTTTCTGACCTGCCAGCCCATGAGAGGACAGAAGCAGAGCTCAGCAGTGAGACTTTGCAAAGAAGTGTCCGTTGAGCACCTTGGAGCTGGTCCCACAAGTAGCAGGAGGTTTGGGTGGCTGCCTGCACTGTGTGTGGCTGTCCATAACGTAGTGGCAGGGATCACCAGATGGCACTGTTACGTGCTCTCGCAATAACTCGCTCTCCCATACGGCAGATGTGCGCTGCCTCGAAATGTGTTACATCACTGAGGTTTTTAAGGGGTCGATTCTTGGAAATAACTGTGGGCTGTCAATCTGCCTGCTGTGTGCTGCACCTCATACTAGGATGGCTGCCTGGGGGAGGTTTGATCACTCCCAGCAGGAGGAACTAGGTTCCTAAAAATGTAGGATCACCTATGTGCTAGGTACCCCTTTTTTAGCTGGTGTTACCGTGTGTTGCTTCTGGCAGGTCCGCTTCCTAGTGAAGAAGAGTGCTGGCTTCTGCCAACCCATAGCAATGGGGAAATTACCTTGGTTTGAAAAGCCGAAGGCTGGGTTGAGAACTTGGGACAGAGGGTTAATCTTTTGCCTGCTTCAAGGGTGCAATGTATGACATACTTAGGCTGAGTCACAGCAGAAATTGTTTCACTTTGGAAAAAGTGAGGTGTAAAGTTTTGATCATATCATATATGAGGTTTTGTTTTTTTCAAGGATGCATACGTGGGCTATTAACATCAAAGTGCAAGGATGGGGGTAATGCAAGAGACTCCTCAAGTCATTATCTTCTCCATTAAGGCATGAAACACTTGCTCTTCAGCTTTCTTGAGCTTTGCTCTGGGGGGGGGGGGGGGAAGTTTTATTAACTTTCACATGTTAAGTGGCACCAAACCCTTATTTTATGCCCGCATACTTTACTGTCACCTGTTAAGTGGATTTTGCACTCCATTCTGAGGGGGATGGAGTAACAGAACTGAGCATGTCCTATCCTTACTGTTTTTGAAGCTGTAAGCCTGGTAAAAGACCCCTGTGCCCCTAAACTGTGTCTTTAGAAGGGCAATTAATACCTGTGTGAACACACCCACGTTAATGGTAATTTCGGTGAGCTGGCTGGGGAGGTGTGGAAGTGCAGGCTTCAGCAGAGGATGTGCAGGTTTGCAACCAGGGCTTCCATCGCTAGTGGTTAATGCTTTGGGGATTTTTGTTTTAATTGCTACTGGTTCTTGAACTGGCTTTAATCCCATTAGTTTGGGTATGCCTGCAGGAGCTGTGCTTGCACCTCAGATTGCAAGAGAGACATAGCCTTAATGCTGGGAACTAGAGTCCTGCCAGCCAGGCAGTGAGTTTTTGTTGTATCCTGTTTGGAAATAAGAAATTCTTCTGAGACCGATGCTTTTGCATGGAGGATATATTTTCTGAAGCTGCCGAGACGACAGAGAGGCTTCTCCTTGTGTGAAGTATGTGGGAGATAGAAAACAGCAGGGGATGGTAGCAGCAACAAGACATTGCTACGATTCAGCTCGACTCTGACTCACAAGGAGAATTTAGAGGGAGTGAAAGATGAGTGATGCAGCAATACTCAGTCCACTCCACTTCTGTGTCCTCCATTGAGGCTGACAGTAAAGGCCATCCTAGCTAATGGCTTTCTCTGTGAGTGAATCTCTCCACGCAGACAACTTGCTGAAAGCTTTCACCTTGCTTCGCATAGACCAAACCTCTTCTTTTATTTGCTTCTGGTCTGGTGCTGCTGGCTGTCACCAGCACTTCAGAAGCTGATATCCTTGATGCCCATGCACCAACCTCTGTGGCTTCTGATGTGAAAGCCTGGGAGATGGGAGCAGAGTGTGAGAAAACTCTAGGGTGGCTCTTGGGTGAGAGGATGAGTGTGACCCTGTGCTAGAAAGCTGAAGGGAAAGTGCAGGGAGATCCTGGTCCTGCCCTCTTCTGCCACCCTGCACTGAAGAGCTGGGGCAGGCCTTCACCCATAAGGATGTGGTTGATCCCTGGGGTTTCTGTCCCCAACCTGGGCTTGACCCCGCAAGGCGTGATGACACCATGTGTATTTGTGGCGTGGTTCTGACCAGAATGCCAGACATGTCGTGTGGCAGCTGTACAGGGAGGCCAAGCCTTCCACCTACACAGCTCCTGCCACCCCTTTGATATGCAATCCTGACCCCACGGCAGGGTGTTGCCACCTGCCCCGGGGTGCTCCAGCCCCCAACCCAGCTTTAGCCCAGGCTCTGGCCCCGCTATGTCTCGGGAACGCCCAGAGATGGTGGCACAGCTGCACTGACGTCAGGGAGGGAAATTCCCTCTGCCCAGCAGGTCTGTCCTTCCCGCAGGAAACTCCCGCTGCCCGAGGCAGGGAGGGAGTTGCACAGTGTCCTGCCAGCTCTGAAAGACAGGGCAGGGTCTCTTGGGACCAGAGCGCTGCCGGGGAGCTGACTGCAGGAGGGCAGCCTGCTTTTGGCCTTGTTTCTAGTTTATCACTGTAGTCATTGCTCTCTGTGTCTCGCTTTCTTCACATGTGCAGGGTTACCATAAGGCTTATTATTTTCTACTCTGTGGCATGTCAAGGAGATGGAGCGAAATGGCAGTTTGGAGTGTTGCTGTTCTGGTGTTGGTCTCAGACCTGTTTTCTTTGGCTCCCTCTTCACAGACGGAAGAGCCCCGGTGTTTAGTAACAGCTAAGAGAAACCCCTCCAGTGTTTGTATCTGCTCTTCACTGATGCCCTTGCAGTTAGTTTTGCTTGACTCCTTCTCAGCGGTGAGAAAATGGAGACTGCATCTTCCAAAATGCATGTTCAGTTTCAAGCCTGCTTTCCTTCTGGCCCAGTACAAACAAGGGGGGAAAATTCCCACTGCCCTCGCTTCTAGAAAAAAAAACCCACAACTGACTCAGTGTGGCCCTCAGTGGTGGGAATGTCTCCAGAAGAGAGGGGACATCCATAGCTGTGCTGAGGTTTTACCATCAGACTGTGTTGTAGGATGTTACATCTCTGGCGATCTTGGTGGGGGATCAGTGAGATATAAAGGCTGGTGCGTTAGAGGTAAATCCAGCCTCAGGCAGGTTCTTTGGCTCCAGTGGTCCCAAGGAAAAATGCAGAACTAGCATTTGTGGGAGGCTCAGAGCATAGTCCCATTTAGCCTGCTAAGACGGGTGCTCCGGGCTTGCTCCTAGCACCAGTCTCTGTCCTGGGACCTGGGAGACGGGAAAGCCTGGAGCAAACAAGGGAAGCCACTAACTGTCCTGTGGGAGTTGGAAGTCTCTGTAAACACGTGGGACAACTGGAGAATAGTAAAAAGTGCTTTACTGGAAGCAGTGGGAAGCTCCTGTTGTAGCTGTTCTAGGTGACTTGGAAGCATTAGTAGTTTCAGGGTTGCTCAAGCAGAGGACTATGGCATGTCCTGACAGACAAAGGCTACAAAGTAGGTGATGTGAGGGCAGAAGAACGTGGAAGACTTCAGCTTTTCCGCTCTGGGATAGTCAGTCCTACAGTCCCTGTCATCCCAGTCTGATGACAAGATCCTGGGGAAAAATGTGCAAGAAGTGGTTTGTGCCTCATGAAACCTTCTGCTATCCCTGCAAAGAAGAACACCAAACTGCACTGTCCTTTACGGTGAGTGGATGATGCTCTGACACTACAGATGTGATGCAGGAGATACCAAAGGCAACAAGACAGCTCTGAAAGTAGTCCACATTGTCCTGTTGAGCAGGACTGGATCAGGGCCATCTCCTCTGTTTCTTTCTAGCTCTAAGTAACAGCTGATGCCCAACATGAAGGTGGCGCAGAGCTCTGAGTGCATGGTATCCCATGCACACCGCAGCTTGAAACTGGTGTGTATTTTAAAGTCCACAGTTGTTAACACTGATATGTTCAGATTTGGCTGGAGCGGGGGGACGTGGGGATCGGTACATTAAGACACCTTTGTACACTTCTTTTTGGATGTGCCTAGGGCTGTGCTGGGCTGCTCGCTCATTGCATTGTCACCAGTCCTAGGCCCAGACTTGGTCATCCATCACCAAGCATGCCCTGGACCACAGACATTGCAGCTGCATCTGCACAGCGCCATCCCAGAGCTGCTGCTTGGGCTCAGCCCCTCATATCCCCACCAGTGGCTCTGGGCTCCCTGTGCAGGGCAGTGCCAGCAAGGAGGGGCTGGGGTACAAGTTCCCTTTTTTTACTGGTTTCTGTTTACACTAGGGACAGAATGTGCTGGGGGAATTGGGAAGATTGTGTGTAGAATTGTGGTAATTTTATTAATTTATTTTTTTATGTTTACTGGTCTCCCTGTCCCTTGTCTCTCAGAATGGGGGAGGAAGGCTTGTATGAGCCAAAAGCCAGAAATCTGACACTTCTGAAGCAGTGGGATCAGAGTTCCCTGTTGGCTGGAGGCAAAATGTGAATTGTTATGGAAGCTTTTTCCACCATTGCAGCAGTTGGGTAGATCCCGTGAGGGTCGTAATCCTGTTGCCTCTTTCCCTTCACTGGAGTTACTGAACAGTTGTCTTTGCTTGCTTCTGTTCAAGAAACTTGTAAAACCTGAATGTCTTTGGGACCTTTAAACTTCTGTAATACTTAGATGAAATTGGAAAATGTGCTCCAAACAGACACTGACACAGTGTATTTCTGTTCCCTTGGATAGCCAAGCTAAAGACATCTTATTGCTGGTGGGAGGGAATTATTTCCCTCTCTTCAACTTTTTCTAACAGAAAAATCCCCAAATATCCCACAGATGTCTTGCTTTTAAAAGAAATTCATTTTAACTTAAAAAAAACCAAAACAACCACAACCACTCCCCTGGAAACCCCAAGCTGCGAATGAAATGTTTCAACCCCTGGTGTAAAGGGTGGGTCTGATTCCAGGCAAATCCTGAAGCCAGCAGTTGCAAAGGTGGCTCAGAGCAAAGCTGGCATCTCCCCTTCCCTGTCTTCCTTAGCTCCAAGGTGTTCAGAGGTCCTCAGGCTCACAGACCAGGACTGGAGATGCAGAGATGTCAGGAAACTGTGTCTCCCTTTCAGGACTGGGGCTTGCACACAGGCATCCTGGCACTGAGTTTGGGTGGTGGTGGGGAAAGCATTATAAATCCCCAGCAGTCTCCTCCCAAGGATATAAATGTTTGCCTCTGCTAAAACATAATCTCGTGGTCGTTTCAATGACAGCTTAAATTGAAGGCGTAGAGAGGGTGCATGGAGGGGTAACGGGAGAGTAGTCCACAGCTGTTTCTCTGGCTGTTTTTCTCTCCCAGACGTGTAAGCAGCAGTGGCGGAGCGATGCCCTGCATTCTTGCCCACCTACACACATGCTTCCTCCGCATATCCCCACGCCGCCTGCTTACCGCAAGCGCTAGAGGCTCGGCTGTAAATCCGCTAGCCAGACAGATCCCTGACACCCTGGCTTCCGCCCCGCTTCTGCAGGACACGTGCCTGCTGCCGTTAGATCAGCATCACCCTCATTACCAGCAAGGAAACCTCCTTGGAAGGGTAGTGAGCACTGAGGATATCACAAACCCCTTTCCCTCTGGAGCTGATTACCTTTGAGACGTGCTAATGTGAGAAGCTTCCCCTTCCCTGCACTCCCAGGGTGCCGTGATGAAGTTTGCTGGTCCTTGTGTACCCACTCAATCCCCCTCCCCTCCTCCCCCCGTGATGAAAACTTCAGCTCTTGGGTGTCTCGGGCTCCATCTTCCAGTATATTTTCTTTAAGGCAGTGCAAATGGGGTTGGCCAAATACCATTGAGCCTTGGGAGCCTCCCAGCTATGCATGGGGTACTGGCAATACACACCCTGTGGCTTGTGTTTCCACTGCTGATTGCGCTATGCAAAGGAGTGCCTTGCAGCTGAGAGGAGTTCGACGCAGTCTCACCGCAGTAGTGGATATCTCTGCTTAAATTCATGGTGAATCAACCTATAGCTAAACGTCGGCTGTGAGCAAGGGGGCAGGAAGGAAGCTGGGGTTAGGGGAGAGATATCGGGAGACGTGCTGGCTTCTGCAGGTGGTTTTTGTGCACCGTCACCAGTGGGTTTCCATGGCTTCATTTTCCAGGTGGGAAAAACTAAAGATAGACCTTCTGAGCTACTTCAGGACATGTCCAGATATATGGGAGGCTGAAAACGTCCCGCTTTCTGAGAAAAGCATCCAAATGCTGAGTGCACTGCCAAAATGAGACAAACTGTGAGCCATTTACATTTGCCCAGCCCCAGGCATGAGGGCTGGTAAGGACCTTGGGCAGTTGGTGGCTACTTTTGAAGTTTTTATGGAAATGTCCTTGCTAGACACCTCCTCCCCTCAGTGCCTTATGAGGGAGAAGAGAGCCCTGCCCCAAGCAACTACTTCTCATTATGGTTATGTGGTGGTGCTTTTTTGAATTAATTATGGTTTTTCAGGAGAAGTCATTCTTTTGGTGTGAATTGCGAGCTGGAGACTAACTGCCTCTTCTTGAGTGTGGTGCTGCTAGACATGTTCAGCACTAAAAGCAGGAATCGCAGGCTCAGTAGTTAGCTGGCTGTTGCAGACTTGTATTTAATGTGCCTGAGGTTCCAAGGGGTACTCTGCTGTGCAGAGTTAAGGTAGTGTAAAACCAGGGGTCAGTTTCATCCTTGGAGGCAGAGGTAGCCCGGCAGCATCAATTCCAAGAGATGCCAGCTGTGCTTCACAAAGCCCTTGAGATGTGTGGTCTAGGCACACAGCATTATTTGGGCATGTGCCAGATGAGGAGACTGGGCAAAACCAGGAGAGTGGGTCTGAGTCTCTGGGTGGTAATTGTCCAGCCTTTCCCTGCTCCCAGTGCATTGGCCCTGGCACCCAGGCCATGCTGGGAAAGACTCTTCTCCAGTTCCTGTGGAGAAATAGGTAGACTAGGATTTCATGAGAATAGCTGTTTTCACAAAACGTGTCTTTTGCATGAGGTTTATTCCTTTTAGGCTGAAATCTATCAGGAAAGACAAACTCTTCCAGGCTGTTGGGAGAGCACGCGATGCACAGCTGCTCTACCATGAAGCCAGGTCTGCAGAGGTAACACCTAGTCTCACCACAGGCATGGTAGAATAAATCCAACAAGCTTCTGGTGTGTCTCTAGGAGCAAGCACAAGGTCTCAGCGGTGTACCCACAGCACAGCCTGGTGCCTCCCCAGCCAGGCTGGTCATCCATACTCATACCCACAGGTCCAGATTGAAACTGAGTCCTGGAGCAAGAGAGCATGAGCCCAAGCTCTTGCTCAAATGGTTTATGCAGGGAGAGGACTTGCCCGCTGTGTCTTTGGTTAAGGGTGGATGTTCAAAGCCTAAATAGACCAGAGGCAGGCTAACAGTATGGACCACAAGTTTGCGTTGGCCCCTGACTCTCCTTGCCCGTTCCCCAGAGGTATTTGCTGCCTCGGGAGAAGTGGCTGCACAGGGGTAAGCACAGTCCTGACCTCAGCAGCGGAAGGGGATGCAGCCACGGTCCCTGGGCTGCATCATATGTATACAAGCCCTGGTGTGATTCCCTCTTTCCCCTCCCAGCAGACCATAGTTTGGAAATTTCCACACTTCTTCCTCAATGAGGTTTGGTTTTTACTATGGGGCTCAGCCAAAGAGAAGGAAGTGTTTCATACTACTGCTCCTCCACAAGCCAGTCAGAGGAAACGGTGTCTAGCAGCAAGGGAACGCTTAACTTAGTTAATAAATACATCCTTCACTTCCAGCCTCTCTTCCTTGGCGAGGGCCACTTATCATAATGAAAGCTGCTTAGACTTGGCCAGGGATCAGCCCTGCGAGTTTACAGGATTCACAATTCACAGATGTTAGGAACTATCAGGCTGAGTGTGGGTGGAGAATGTCAAGTCTCAAATAGCTCCCCTGCCACCCTGGCACGGGCAGCAAAGAAAATGTTTCCACATGACATTCTTTGAACCAAAATTTCCTACAAGGAGAACACAGAGGGGAAAAATAAAAGGCAATCACTGCTCTCTCAGAAGGCTCCTGGCTTTCAGTTGGGAAGCTGGCATTTCTGCTGACACCAGCAGAAAAGATGTACTGTAGGTCAGCTATAGGGCAGACCCTTCCCCTCTCTTCATATACACAAACATATATGTCTGCTTAAAGATGCAATCCCACTGGTGCATAGATACATGGACGCTATTTTTTCCTGCTGGAATCCATTTTAATTTAGCTCCTGATTCATATTTCATTCATTCTCCAAAACCACAAAACCAGGATAGGTTTACAGCCTGTACTATTTGGATGAGCCATGGAGGGGGAAAAAAAGGGGAATAAAGCAGGTTGCTTTTCTGAATGATTTTCTCTTTGAATTAAAAAAGGGGGGAGGTGGAATTAAAGTCTTCCTTCCTGGTTTTTATTTTCCTTCGGGAAAATCACAGAATCATTTAGGTTGGAAAAGACTTTTAAGATCCTCAAATCAAATCTGCTTTTCATCTTTGGTAGTTTGTTTTGGTGGAGTTCACCTCATTCTTGTTTCTTTAGGCTTTAGTGGCCTGAAAAATATGACATATTTTCTTTTTTCTTACTTTCTTTTTCTCCTCGAGATATTAGAAACTATTGTTGTTTTTCATGAGAAAATGTATATATTATTTACAGAACACTAAAACAATGGAAGACTTCTATATAATCTCTTTTTTTTAAAAAAAAAAAGGTCAAAAGATATAGAGGGGAACATTAACAATTATGTCTGATAGTTTTCTTGGGGGGAGGAGGGCAGGAAGGGGAGGTAGAGGAGCAAAAGTTCAGAGTTAATTTTAATTGAGGAATTTCCCCATATTTTGTCATTCAGCTTTTGAAACTGTGACCACAACAGACTGTTTGAACTGTGGCGTGAGAGAGACTGAAAATTTCCCCAGGCAACTTTACACAGGTATTAGCCACAGAGTTGACAAGGAAAGCTGCTAAAGTACGATGAAATTCAGCATGGGCGCTGCACCCAGCAGAGGAAACTCCGGCCATCTGGAGACGAGGATGACCAGTGGCTGCAGCAGTTCACAAAATTGCAAGAGCTGCCAAAATTAAACTGTGAAGTCAGGCGGGAAGGCAACCAATGACCGACGAGATCAGAAGTTCAGAGATGCCCCAGATGAGCTCCCAACAACAAGTGTGGCCGACGTACACCGAAGTTTATTAAGGATGTTGAGAGGAGGGGGAAATATCTGTGCAGAAGATGCCCAGCTGGCGAGGAGGGACTGGTGGTGATGCTCAGGTCACTTGATGAATCCCATTGGCCAAGTCCCTGGGAGATCCCACCCATTCGCAAGTGTAAAATAAATCTCTAAAGTTGTACCTCGTGTACCACTTGACCTTATTGCTTTTAGCCTGCTGGCTTTATATATATTTATTTATTTTATTTTGGTTTGTACCCAAAGAGGGGCTTGAAGGAAATGAATTTCGAACCTGCACCTTTCACCACCTTGCAGTACTACCCTGATCCCTGCATCCAGCGGTGAGTCTCTGAGCGTGACGTAACTCTCTCCTATCACAGGTTTGATCTGAGTGTCTTGTGTAATTGTTAACTTTTCTGCTATCGTCCGGTGGCAGCTGGGCTGCACGCGGAAAAAATGTGCCGCTCTCTTCATGCTCAGTGGAGCTTATTATTATTTTTGGCTTTCTAACAGGTTACTGTTTAATTATAGGCATCCGTTTGAGATATCTCCCTTTTCCTCTTTGGCATTAGAGAAAAAAATATATGATAAATAACATGAAAGCTGATAGTATCTTTTCCTTGAGTTTTGGAGCAGAAGGTTACTCTGTGCTTTGGGCAGTGCAAGAACTGCTTTAGCTTTCTATAGTGTGTTTATTTGTTCCTTTTTAGTGAAAAAGCTCCTGGAAAGAATATGAGCTTAACAGTTAAGCTCTGAGATTTTGGAAATTAAAGGATAAATAAATAATTTAAAAGAATCAGAGGAGAAAAAACTGCCTTCTAAGGGAGAGCACTTTTTCAAGAATATTTTTTCATTCGGTATAGCAGCCAACCTCAGAGCCTGACAACCGCTCTTATTTTAGCTTTGTTGTTACGCTGAGTTTTATAACTTTCCAGCAGATAAAAGAGCATGTCCGCACGAGGTGTCACAGTATCACATTGTCAGTTTGTTTGTTTCTCCCAATAGAAGATACTATATTTAAGCATGTAAATGACATGTAGATGGTATTTTTCCAGTCGTAAAGTTCGGGGAGGTGAAATCCTCTGAGCACAGTCACTTGTTGAGCTACTTTAAGGCTAGCTTCTGGCTGCATTTTGAAAAAGCCCTGGCTGGTGTGTCATCCCGAGGCATTCGATCCCCAGAAGGGTTAACTATTAACTCTGCATCCTCTGCAGGGTGCTGGGGAAGGCTGCTTGTGTTGCATAGCTGCCTGCTGAAGAAAGGGCTTGTCCACCTCACGGCATTATACACGGCTTTGTGATCTTGCCTTTTTTTTTTTTTTCCCCTCTTTCTCCCACTATTATGATCTGTTGCAGTGTTAGTAGGATGTTCTTTCGCCCCTTGATCTGCTGGGTGCTCGGTGCCACCACTGTGGGACAGTCCTGAGGAGGAGTGTGGAGACCTGGCAGTGAGGAGGGGCCGCCTTTGGGGCCGGGGGAGGGGAAGGAGAGGAGGGGAGCTGGGAAATAGCGCACAGTCCTTGGCTGCGCTGCCACAGCAGAGGAATGTGGAACGAAGCCGGGGGTATTGGTTTCCCCGACAAGACCTTCCACAACACCAGCCCCAGGGCTGGCTGGGCACATACAGCCATGCTCTGATCTCTCACAAACCTGCCTGGTGCTGCTGACCCCAGCGGGGATGTGCATGCGCCCAGGAGAAGAGCAATATGAGAATGGTATCCACCCAAGAAGGTGGGTTCAGGCTGGCAGCAGTGGGGTCTTTAGCAGTTGAAGAAGTTTCAGTGGCTGGAAGCCACAGCCAGGCAAATTCCCAAATAGAAAATTTAAAGTATATGTAAAAATAAATAAATAAATAAAAATGGAAAGCTTAAAGATGCACTGGAAAGTGTACCTGAGCTCTGGGACAGTTTGCCACCCCCTGTGAACTTCTGCCAGTCATATCTCATGTCAAAGAACAAGTTCATAAAATTGGTGCTGCGCTCAGGCAAAAAATCCAGCTGGAGCAGGAAGTAAACAACAACAACAAAAAATTCCTTGGCTTTCCTGGCATTCTGTAGAACTTTTTAAATGGGCCTTTCTCACCTTCAAATCTGCACCCTTGCGGAAGTCCGGCCTTTGACTAGAAATGCTGCTCCTCGCCACGTGCCTTAGCAGCGTGATGAGTTTTTAAGTGACCGTTGTGGCGTGGGAAGCCTCAGGACAGTTTGGGACAGATAGTTTGTGACACCCCTCAGTCACAAAACCAAGATGTATCTCAGAGTACTAACACGTCTCAGCTGTTATGCATGTCTGTTTACGTGAGCTGAGAGTGGCATTTATCCAGTTATTAGCAGGAGTTCTCCACTGCAGGTCAAAATCAGCTGAAAGCTGGTCACGGAGATACTTTTCCCACTCTGAAGACACAGTCTTCAGCTTTAAGCTCCACTGGTTGGATATTCATGGTGTGGTGGGTGACATTTGTCTGACCGATTTAACAAAACTGAATAGTTTCAAAATTGCATTTATTTTACACAGTTTGAAACACTTTTGCTTTGATGTGGTCAAAGTGCTTTCTTTAGCTAATACCAGTGTGCTTCTTTACAACTTGAAAATTACATCTAGTAATAATCTAAACAGCAAACTGATAACGTTGAACTGAAGCATGCTGGCAAAATAAAAATAGTGAAAAGTGTTTGAAACCCTGTTAAAATGGGTGGTGGCGGGGGGGGAGGATGTGCCACACAGATTTCCCTGTAGGTCAGTGTGGAGGGGGAAGCAGTTATAAATCCCAGTTAGCTCTAAGATTTGTGGCTTAGATTTACCCTCTGTCGTTGCTTCATCTATTAATCTCTTCACTTTGGGGGTGTCTGGCAGGCAGACAGCGTGGGAGCCAGTTAAAACATTTCCTCTCTCAAGAGGTGATCACAGATCACGCTTAGGAGCGTTAACTAATGTGCCGTTATAATGCTTGTGTACTTACTGCCTGTCATTGCACAGCAGTGAAACTATGTGCTGCTGATATGGTATATCCAAACAACGCAGTAATTCAGTGCCACAGATGAGGGAAAAATAGCTGGGTTCCCAGACTCCCAGTGCTGTGTGTTACTGTTTAGGCCACTCCAGCCTCTGTCTCAACAGCCCAGCTCTCTTCTTTAAGCTGTTCATTTCTTTGTAAATGTGGGTATGAAAGCAGAACACCCCCTGCATCACACAAAAGTACAGATAACTCAGCTGGTGTGCAGGACAGCAGCATCCTCCTTCAAAATCCCGCTTGTTGCTGTGGGCACTGGAGTTCAGTGCTGGAGAGGCACTGAGCACTGATGGAGACGTACATCCCTGTGCAGAAGTGAGGTGGGGCAAACGTAGAGTGTGAATGTCTGAAGTGAGGTTGGAAAGGTATATCCCGAGTGTGCTCATCTTTCTTCTTAAACAGAAAGAACTAAGAGGTGCTAAATTTCAGCAATAACGGAGTTGAGCAAAAACCTCAAAGTTTTTCTACTTCTGCTTCCCTTTCAAAGGGATTTGCATGAAATGCTTGAAATCAGTGACAGAGCAGGGTCAGTGCTCTGGCTCCTGGGCCTCAGAAGGTGCTGCTGTAAGGACAGAAGCACCTGCGTTGAAGTGCCGAGTTGCTGACCCCCTTGAGTTACTTGTTTGGATGGTACTGTGGGAGCTCATCTTGTGCTGCAGAAAACCCAGGCTAGATCTGAGTCATAAAATGAGCTAACTATCTGAAATGGGCGGGATTTCCACCTTCCAAGAAGTGCCCACCTAGCTGCAGTTGAAACCACTAACATAAGATGAAGAAGGCACTGTAATTATGATCAAAGTCCAGCTGTTGAGAGCTATGTAATTAGTCTCTCCCTCCAAAGCCGCTTTTTTTTTTTTTCTTTCAGCTAATTCCTGGTTGGGGGAGTGATATTTACAGATAAGTTACTTGTGTTCTTGGAAATAATGATCGTTAGGCTGTGTTTTACCCAGGCTGTTAGGAATGCACCTGCTGGTGCACTGGACTGAGGTCCTGCCTGCTCTGCTTGCCCCTCTCCCCATGGTGGTGGCTAATTGGTGGCCTCGGGATTTCACATTGCTGATGTTTGCTGTGGCGCACTCCTCCCTTTTGAATGAAAGGACTCTCACACAAGCTGCTCTTTCCTCTTTCATTTCTGGCTTTGTATTCTCAGCACAATGTGATACGGCCCAGCCTCCCAAATCTCACTAATAATAGAGGCCTGAGGAACAACCCTGAAATCCTCTGGTCTCTGCAGCATCCATGCTGGAAACCTGGTTTCTCAGACACAGCCCTCACAGTCCTGGGTTTTTAGGGGGTTGCAAAAAAAAAAAAAAAAAACAAAAAAAAAAAAACCCCACCATGAACCAGAGATGTGTGGGGGAAGAAAAAAAAAATATCAATTTTTACAAGAGGATGAGGACAACTGTCAGAAATGAGTTGGGAGGGCATGAGCCATGACAGCATCATTTATTGGATACTGTATCTGGATAGAATTTGGTAAGCAGGGTCTAGTTCCAGCCAGCCAGAGCTCCTGGGTTCAAAGAGATCTTCCTTTGGGAACATTGCGTGTGTCACTTTACCTTTCTTCATCGGTTCCCACACGTATCAAACAGGGCTGGTAAACGGACTGCAATTATCAGATAGGAGTCTCGCCAATGTTAATGCTTGTAATGCAGCACAAAGGTGAAAAACTCACTGTACCCAGTGCTCATCATTACTAATAGGCAGTAATCAAACAGCACGTTTCCTCCCTTTGGGCTGGGAGGTGGGACATTCAGGCAAAATGTGCTGGCTGCCCCTCCTGATCACAGGCAGCAGTGCGCCGTGCCCCTTCATGGCTGTGAATCAACGCTGGCGTAAGCAGCTCTCCTTTCACTCAGGCATTAGCTGGGTGACATTGTGACAGAGCTTTGCTTAAGCTGTCATAGGGTAATGTCTTGCAGGAGTGCTTCATCCCATGTTCAGGCTCTGCAAAATCCTTGCATTTGGGCACCGGCATGCTTTTTCTCTTTCCTGTGTTTTGCTGAAGAATAACTGAACTCCTGCTATGACAGGGTGCACAAATCTCATCTGCCTTCACCTTTGAGATGAGAGCCCAAATTTGCTGCATTGGCAGAAGGACCTGAAGCCAAGTAAGGAAAGCCACATGACTTGGTATAGATCTATTTGCAGAAACAGCCAGTGATACAGCAGGTACTTTCCAAAGACTCAGAGAGGGGCCAGAAATTGTTCTAAGCAGCTTGTGGTGTGCTCGGAGCAGCCAGTTTACTTCTGGAGGAGAAGAATTGGCTTCATGCAGGAAGGAAAGAAAGGTGAAGGGAAGCCAGGGAGGTGCTTTTTTTTTTTTAATTGGCCTCAGTGGTCCCTCGTGTGAGGTGGTGGTCACCTTCATGGCTGTGCTGTCACCCGTGGTAGAAAGCTGGTGGGGGAGGTCCCCAGCTGGAGCCAGATGTATGGAAGGGGTTAGTGTGCTAAGCTGAAGATATCGCAGGGTGACCTCATGCGTGAGAGGGTTTTGCAGAGTGGTTCTGCATGGAGGACACGCTGCCAGTATAGCACCTTGCAGCTGCACCCCTGGCCCCTTGCTAAGGATATGTGATGCTGGTGGTGAGGAAGGGAGGGTATTTATCTCATCTTTGAGGTCTGTTCTTTGGTTGCTCTCCTGTTCTTATACTGCAGTCCGGTCAGAAGATGGGATTAGAAGATAGGTTCTTTGCAAAACCCCACTCAGGAGCAGCACATTAAACCCTCTTCAGTTCTTTATTCCTGGCAGAGCCCCTGCAGGGTGCTCATCCCAGCTGGACCTCTTTGCTCTATGGTCAAAGAGACGTCCTTGTGCTGAGGATGTCGCAACCCCTTCACAGTCATTAACAAAGGCAGCACTTTTATCTTTTCCTCTTCAAAATGGTGTAGGCCCCTCAAGAGGGTCATAAGAAAATATTTGTCTGCTTGGAGGTCCTTTTAGTGCTGCTTAAAGGACTAAAGTGGAACCAAATCGACCATTTTCTGTTTTTTCCCAGATCTCAAAGGACTGTAAGGAGAATATATAAAGTGTTTCATGTGGTCTTTTTTTACTATGAGGAGAGAATACCTAATTCATAGGATTTTGCTCAACTTCCAAAAATACTGAAGAAATTAAAGAAGCAAGTTCTCAATGGCTCATCAGTTCAGAGATGTTTAGGATGTTCATGGTACATGTTATAAGTTGTAATCCCCTGCTGATTTGTGTGGTACCTTCTGCTACACGCTAACTTGCAATGGCTCCTCTCAACAAACACAAGGATTTCTGGCCTGATACAGGGCAGAAGGGCTCAGCTTCAATTTTGGGAAAAATAAAACCCTCTAATGTCCAAGAAGTGGTCAGAGGAGTATTGAAACCTTATTAAAAAAAAGTCCATAGGTGTCACAAGGCATGGCAGAGGAAGGATAAGGAAGAAATCAAGGAAACTTGGCTCTTCATTTGGTGCCTCCCCCTAAGCTAGTTTTGCACTTGCATGAAAACCTTCATGAGAACATAGGCATTGTGATGGGAGCTGATGGTTACACAGCCCTACACATTTTGATTTCTGTTTAGTTTAAAATTTTGTAGCCCCTGATCAAAACTGAAATAATCAGAAGGAAAATGTTTTGCTATAATAAATTTCTGAGGTCTGTTTGACTAGGTCTGCTGATAATAGATAATGTCCTTCCATTTGCTTAGATAGCTTCATCAAAACATCTGTAGCTGTTCCTCTGGCTTACTTGGGAGTTTTTTGTGCCTGTTTGTAATCACCTACTCCTGTGTAGCAGACCAGCTCCCCACAGGATTTTGCTGCTGAGTCATCTCCAATCAGGTATTTGAATGCCACAGGTGACCTGATGGGATAAATACTGATGCATGTAAGCAAGGGGAATTCAGTTAGTACATGGAGTTGTAAAGAGAACAGCCAACTCCAAGAGTGAGAAGGGGGAAACCCTGCAGTAAGTGATTGGGGATTCAGTAGGCTCTTTGCAACATAAAAATAAGTCTGCTTCCAAAACCTTGTCCTGGAAGGGTCGATGCCTCTCTAGTTTGGTAATGTTGCTATGCATCTAAGTCAGTGCATGCTGAAAAAATGCATGGGAAGAAGCTTGCTGTATGCTGGTGAGCTGCACGCTGCAAGTAGCAGCTGCTCAGCAGTGTCTGCCTCTAAACTCAGGAGTCAGAAATGGTGGTCCAAAACGGTGGGATTGCTGTGCTTGCTGTCAATGGGGTCTGTGAGGTGGCTATGTCGGCTGTGAAACTGTAGTTCAACTGGCTCTGAGAGTTAACATGGGCACTAGGTGGTAGAATATTACAGGATTAAAAATTTTAATGTTAAACAACAGAACTCCTTTATGCTGTTTTTCCAAGTTTTGTTGTTCATATTTATGAATTTGCCTTTTGAAATACACAGGCTGGAAACATCATTCCTGTTTTTGATGGAACGGGAGACACTGATGTATTCATAGCACTCCAGCAGCTGCTGCTTTAAGATAATCACAAGCAGAAATCATAAATCACGTTAGGTGTGGCAATGTATTGATAAAATTATAGGGAGCCAACCCTGTAATTTCTTAACACCAGGCACACTTGCAAAGATCCTGTGAATGCTCCAGGTAGCATTCCCTTACACACCAGCACTATTTGTGATAAACAGTTCACTTGTTCCTGTCTTCCAGGACTATAATCTGCTCTTAAGTCTTTGTCCTTCATCTGCCCTGTCTTGCAGCTCTTTTGTGACACAGAGAAAGGTTTTTGCATGTGCTCTAATTTTTGAGAGAAGGATTCTCTGCCCTTGGGCTTAGCAATAGGTGGCCTGCCACACAGTTGCTGCATGCTGGAAAACGCAGCCAGCATGGTGTTTAGCAGAAGATTTCATTTTTGCATAGGAGTATCATTGGTGGCAGGCGTGGGGAATGGAAGTTATTTTTTATCATCTAAAGCACGTCGGATTTATCAGGATGACTGTGGGGGTAACAAGTAGGAGCATCAAGCAAATTCGTATTACAGGACTCTGCACCTAACATCTGCTTTGCTGGTGTTTCTGTTTTGCGTTTTAATTATTTACTGAAACACAGGATGCTGCTGTTTACAGTTTCCTGCTTCTAAAGAGTTCTGGGGACTTTCTGCATTATCATGATGATTTATTTTATATTTTTGTAAAATTCAACCGCCTTGAGAGAGTTTGGGAGAGAAACTTTGTAAGTCCCCTGAATGGTTCATAGAGAAAAGAATTTGTGTAACTAAAGACCGAAGCAGCTTTCATAAGGGTAGGTGCCTTAGGGAGCCAAGAGTCTTACCTGGCTCAACTCAAAATGTCACAAGTCTTTTGCAGTAGACAGTCTGAGACCTTCCTGTCCTAAAAAAGGATCACGTATTTCATGTTCTCTGTCTCTGGGGAAGCTGTCCCTCTCCTCTCTGACTATATTTACATGACTAAATGCCCTGCCGTGCATAGTGTCGCAGGGCTGAAAATCAGTGTGGGCTGCATGATTGCTCTTGTTTTGTTTCCTTGCAGTGGGGGGCTGTGTTGAGACCTGTGTGGGATGCCCCCTCACCAGCCTCTCCCTGACACCTCCTCCGGGTGGTCAAATTTGGGGAACACCTGTCCTGTGTGACCCAGGACAGCAGCAACTTGGTACCTACTGCTCAGCAAGCAGGGGTGCCCAGCACCTTCCCCGGGGTCGTAGCTGCAGCACCCCAAGCACTTGGGCGAAGAAACCCCATGAGCTGCTGGGAAGACCCTGACGAAGAAAGGATCTGATTCCTTCACACATCAAAAAGACTCAAATCTCAGAAAATTCAAAAGAAAATTTGTTCTTACCAGAGTGTGTTAGTGTCCTGGGGAACGTGCATTTAATGCTACTGATAGTGTTATGGCATGAGCAAGGAAAAGGGTGCTTGCAAGGAAATCTGTGCTGGGCTTTAAACAGAGCTCAGGGCATGCAGCAGGGCTGCAACGCCAGCATGAGCAATGGGGGCTGCAAGCACAGCCAGAAAAGCCCATTTTGTGTGCACCTCCGCCATGCTGCGGAATTTGGGTCTTCCCGTTGGTTTGGTCTAGAAAAGCACACCCAGTTCAGTGGATGTGGTTGAGCTGAGGTGGGAGGGATCTGAATCCTGCATCTCTCGTTTGTTTGTCTCTGGAGGGTTTCGGATGGTGTCAGTGCTTGGGAAAGCTTTGGAGGGGATTGAAACTTCCTTACCAGGGAGAATAGAGGCAGAAGCCCTGCGCTCTCTCTCCTGCTGGCTGGAAAAAAGCCAGAAATTGTTTGGTGCAAGAGGGTGAGAACAGCTGCTCAATTTAGCCCATTGCCAAGATCAGATCTGAGAGCACAGCCCCCTGAGCACCTCGGTCCTGATCTACCAATCTACACCCAGCAACTACATCCTGGGGACATGGAGGGCAGTCAGACACCTGGAGATTTGAGCTGGGCTTACCTGGTTTTCCAAAGTCCATGGTCACATGCTGCAAAGGTCTCCTCTTTCTCCACCAAGCCTCCCAGCAGCAGGCTGAATGAGGCACACACATTTTGTGGTCAGGAGCAGCCGCATGCTGCACCGAGTTTTCACAGCTTCTGTGGAGCTGCCTTGGAAGGACTTCACTTAAATATACCATATCTAATAGTAGAGTCACTCTGTCAATTCCCATACACTATACTATGTGCATCTGCTGCTAAATAGAGAATACTGTGCTTGAAATGACCTATTATCTGCTCAGCTGGGTGGCATCTGTATACCAGGGTCTGGAGCACGTAAATCAGCAATGTGAGAGTTCCTCAGATGATGCTTCATCCCTGCGCTCCATAGGAGAAGCACTGAGCCCGATTTCATCTCTGCAGGCATGAGCATTGCATATGAGATGTTGTTGGGTTCTGACTGTGTCTTTTAAAAGAGGCACAAACTAATGTGGTGGGTTTTTTTCTGGTTTAACCCTGTTACTCTGCGGGAGAAACACTGCTCTGGCTTTGCTCCTTAGACTGTAACAGTTGCTCTTTGCACCATGTAATCTCATTTTTATTGTGTTAACAAGCAAGCCAGTCAGGAATCCAAAGAGATCTCTGTAGCAGATGCTCAGCACAGAGTGCGTCCCTGGTTTGGGGGACCTGTCATACTCATGGGGAACCCTTGATCTGGGGGTTTCTCTCAGGTTTCCTTGGTGATGTGCTGTCTGTGGCTAGCACTTGCTCTGATGGGGCACAGTGCTTAGGAAGAGATGACCTCAGGACATTTGGTGGTGGAGTGGACTGTGGGAAGCTCAGTCGATACCATGCCTAACTTGTCCAAGCTACATAAAATGCGAGGTTGGGCTCAAAAGTGCTCACAGTCAGTTCTTCTCCAGACAGCCCAGAGCTCAGGCCAGGGTCACATCTGAAAAACTTGATTGCATGTAGATAAGGCATAATACACAAACCAGACATTGAACGCAGGCCAGACCAGCTGTGTGCATGTAGCTGAGGTCTTTCCTTGCTGCTGTACCCTGGCTGCAAGTGGAACTTTTCTGTTGGGTTTGTTTGGGTTTTTTTCCCCCTATCTCTGGCCTCTTTCAGAGCCTTGTAGATACTTGTAGTATCTAATGAGACCCTGACAGCCCGACTGCCCTTCTGAAACTCTGATGCACTTGGCTGAATTATTTTACCATCTGTAATAAATAAAGAAATTTCTGATTCTGTGTTGTGGTCTCTGTATTGGTGTGATGGAGGTAGACCAGTGAAACCTGAGAGATGCTGGTTGCACTCAACACTGCAGAATTTCAGCAGACAACAGTTAAAAGAGCCCCATTTCCTGTGGGAAATACTGAAAGCAAGTTCCTTGTAAAAAATAGACAGCAATGAGCTGCTGTAGATATTGTTATTGGGTAAATGCTGTGCTCACAGGAAAAATACTGATGAGCAAAGCTCAACGGGGGGAATTTGATTCAGCAAGCCTCAGGAAGGTCAGAGTTCTGGCCATTGCCTCCTCAGAACTTTTCAATTTTCCTTACTACATGCCTAAAATCACTACAGAACAGTAGTGATGAAGGCCTGTAATACCTGTATTTTGTCAGGACTGTCATCTCTTGAAAATTACCTCGCCCCCTTTCATTTCTGGGTCTGTTGCTTTCTTGTCTTTTAATATTCCCTGATGCCGCAGAGATCTGGAAAACTGGACAGGATGCAGTTACCCAAAGCAGCCTAAAACAGCTATTTAACGCGTGCCTTTTCCTCCCCTCCTCCTCCAGAAAAGATGAGGGGTGTCCCCATACTGTGCAGCAGAATGCAACAGCAGAGATCTCCAGGTCTTCTCCTTCCCTGGCAATTTGTGTGTGTTCTCCCTGGCACCTGCTGCATACCATTACTGGTGGTGGCTGAGTGGGTCATGGGGTGATTTGGGGTTAGGCAGTCCCCATGAAGGAACAAACGATGGTCCCTGCTGTCTTTAATTGTAGCTGCAGCTGGGCAGCAGAGGTTGGCATGCGACAGCAGAGCCGGAGGCAGCACCCACCCTGCAGGAGACCTCTCAGCAGAGAACTGTGCTCATCCTCTCCTGCACTAAGGGGAGGAAGCATCACTCCATTTGTCCTGCTGTAAAACTATCAGGGCTGTCTGGCTGCAAAAAGTCTTGTGTAAAGTTTGAAAGGTAGACCCAAATGCATGTTCTCAGCTGGGTACCTAAAATTGATGTCTATTATGTAGACCAAAGGGATTGTATTTTTTTTAAATGGACTTGAAAATGTTTTGTGGCTTCTGACTGGTTTGTCTGTAAAGTTTATCTTACAATACTTATTTTTGAACTTGGCTCAAAAATACCTCAGAATTTTGGGGGCTGGGCCTGGATTTTCCACTCGTGTTGCATTTGAGAAGACTTTCTCGCTTACTGCAGTAAAAGCTCTCACCTCTGCCTGGCAGCTCTGACTCTTCCCTCTCCAGATGGGCACTGCTTTTAACCATTGCTGCAAATAGATTTGGGGAAGGGATTGACTGGAAAAGTGAGTTACAAAATAATATAATTGCAACTGCTTTTTAATTGTTTTGGGACTTAACGCTTTTTAAAAATGGGTGGAGATTTAAATTTTCCTTCATTATTTAAATTTGGAAAGTCGCAGGACCATGTTTTCCTGGAGATGTACTGATAGTCAACAGATCTCTATGTGCTTTACAGAGTTGGTGGCACTGCTATACCTCAGGAATGGAAGGGCAAAGATGGACAGGTCACCCAGGGGTTGAACTGGGTGTCCTGAGTTCCAGGCTTGTGGTCTAACTCTGGGCTTCCCAACATAGGTTGTTCATACTCCTGGGTCGTCTTCTGGTGGTTGCAAGAGCTCTGTACCCCAGACTAGAACACACCAATTTCAGTGGACTGGTGGAGGAATTACTGTGGCTGTGCTTTCACCTTGGCCAGAGCTCCATCTCTCTTGGCCCCTGCTGAGAAAAAGAGTGGGTGTCAGGGCTGAGCAGAAGGGGAGGGGGATGTCCATGGCTGGGTGAGGAGGTAGTTTCCAAGGACGGGTGAGAAGAGGAGGGTGGAAAAGGGGGTGTCCAAGGTTGAGTGGGAGATAAGAGAGGCCTGGGAAAGTTCACAAGATACTGAAGGAATCCTTGGAGGAAAAAAAAAATTAGGGGAGTCTTTGTGCTAACAATTAGGGGACGGTGCCTCCAGCGCCAGTGGAGTGATTAGCTGCCCGAGATCCTGAGGACAAAGAAATGCCTCTATTATGTAGAATTGGTCACTGTTGTAGCAGCTGATAATGATGACATGTAGATAGAAGATGGGATGAGATGTAGATAGGAGATGAGGTGGGTCCCTGGGATGCAGGGGTTGCTGATAGCAACCCGTTCTGCTTCCAGAAGCTGTTCCCCAGTGCTGGAGCAGCGCGCTGGAGTGGGGCTGCAGTGATATAACATGCTTTGAGGGACCACTGCAAAGCTGTGAATGTTGCCTCCACTGTGGCCATAGTCTTACTCAAGATTACTCTAACCGAAAGAAGATTATGAATGGAAAAAATCCCCCTTGTGTTTTTCAGCATAGTGAACTAGAAGGATCATTCTGTGCAGGCAGTTTCACTTTCTTTGATATAGGTCAGTCTTGCCCACACACTGAAGGCTCGAGTAAAGAGCAACCAGAAAGCGGAACCATCCCTTCATAGCCCCTTTCCATTCTGCTCACAAACATATGCTTCCAAAAGAGAAATTTAAATCACAGGGAAATTGGGATGCTCTGTTACAATAGACTCTAGCAGAACACAGAGTTTTTATAAGCCATGCAACCAGCATTCCTCTGAGACAGAATTGCTTTAATTCTTCTAAATATCATACATCTCGCAGTTGAAACTGGGCGTGCACAATACAAGTGTCATTTGCCTAGAGAATAGGAAGAAACTAACAGTCCTCCTTAGGCTGTCCTCAATGGATGCTGTAGAACACCAGTTGTGTCTGAGGCCTTTGCCACTGTCACTCCTGGTTCCTTCATGTGTTATCTTGGTCGGTGGCTACTTCTGAGATTGGGGTTCACCCTTCAGACAGTTAGATTCTTTCATTTTTGCATGCATGTCTCTGTGCCACTGGACTTTTTCTCTCAGCTGCCCCTCCTCATAACCCATACTGCTGTCCACATGTTTTTCAGTGAGGTTGCAGATCAGCTCTGGGAAACATCTGAAAAATGCAGGATCTGGGAAAAAAGAATGGACATTTGAACCATGGGTGAAAATTACATTCTGCCTCAAAAAATCCTGTGTGTTTTTCCTTCATTATTCCTGTTATTCCTGTTTGTTATTCCTTAACGTTTGCCCTTTCAAACCCATACATCCATCACTCTTCTTCTGGAGGTATATTATAGGACTAACACATAGGAGCAATGTTATATAGGAGGAAAATCTCAAGGATTTTAAGAAGTTGCTGGAAGTCTAGATTTTAAAAAGCTAAATCTGAAAGCGGGGCTGAAAATCTAAAGACGAATAAATACTTGTGAGTGCAGTTCAGCAGAACCTGCCTCTGCCGGGATGGGATTCAGTCTCTCTTGGGCTATCATGAGCCAAGACCTTGGAATATGGGATGATGCAGAGAAAGAAAAGGGGAAATGTGTAGTAGAGTGCAGCTCCTGCTGGGAAGGGGGACTGCTGTTGATCAAGTAAACACAGAAAGAGGCATATATAGAGGTGCAATACAGACCCCCAGTATTCAACAGCCATCTCCTCTGTGGGGGGGGTAAGAGCCTGACTGTCTGCCCCCATTTTGTCCCCCCCTGTTTATGGCAATGAACCTGTTTTGTCACCAAAGATCTCTAACGGGTGCTTCCAGGGTGTGCTTTGCCAGCTGAGGGGGGCTGATGCGGCCGTAGGGAACAAGCGTTCTCCACGCTTCGGGGAATTCCAGATGACACTGGCTGCCAGGGGCACGCTCGTCCAGTGTTGCCAGACCCCGCTTCCTTCTCCTCTTGCACAGCTGTGAGCTTCATTAGGTAGCGATGTCTACAAATCACTGCAGTGTTAAAATGCAGAGCTGGGGGAATTCCAGAAGGACGAGGGCTGCCAAGTTCCTCGAGTTTTAACAGCGTGATCCGAAAAGGAGCCCCCTCCCCACTCAAGAATTAAAAATACAACTAACACAAAGATTCAGGCAATTAAGCGTAATGTTCATGAACTTTAAATCGTTTGTTCAACGTGGCTTTTGACACCCTTCAAGGTGTAACTGGAGAAGGCAGGGACCAGCTCGTGGATTGGGATTGGTGGAGCTGGAGCTGGAGTTGAGGCTGCCGACTTCTCTGCTCTGTGACTTACTTCTCTACCCAGCCCACACCCTGTGACAGTTGAGGGCTGATATATTAATCTATGCATGAATTAAGGGCTGTTAAGTGGTTAACTGCTGTAAACATTCAGGAAGAAAGACTAGTTTTTAGTCTGAGCATCTGGGTTTGAATTCTGCTTCCACCCCGAATTCTGAGTGTGACTTAAAGCCGGTCATAACATTTCTGCAGCCTTGATTTTTATTCCTGGGCATCATGATTTTGGTGCCTGAAAAAAAATGTTGAGTTTGGAGGTTTCTTGCTCTAGGAAGTGCAGTGCATACTTCACCTGAAGAAATTAAGGACTTTTTGAATTTCTCTATCTACACACCCAAAATCACTAGTTCCTTTTTGAGAAGCACCAGACTGGGACTCAGGTGACCAAGGTTGTATTTCTGGCTGCACAACTGGCTTGCTGAGTAACGATGAGTAATCCTATGACCTCCTGGTGCCTTAGTTTTCCCACAGGTAAAATGGGAGTAATTACACTGTCTTCCTTTGTAGAGCACTTTGAGAGCTATGAATAAAATGAGCCATATTAGATATCATTATTTAGACATTATTAATTATTCTTTGGGTTCATTTGTATAATGTGGAAGTGCTTTCTTAATAAGAGTAGATGTTCTTCTCTTTGCATCGAGGTTTCCTAAGTACTTTATTAGCAGGTCCTTTAGAGGAATATATCTTGTGAAAAAACAGCAAAATCTGTAACCTACAAAGAAAGACTTCTCTGTTCCCATCTGCTTGTCCACTGACTGAGGACTACAGACCCAGTGATAGAAAATTGTATACCACTGATAGACATTTGGTGGGGGGAAGCAGAAAGCAACATCCTATTAGTTTAGCAACAAGCAGAAAAAAAGCTCAAAATAATTTTGCTCATCCCTACTGTGCACAATTTCTTCTCACAAGATTTTACACTGTGGCTTTGTACCAATATCAACCCATGAAGTTCAGCATCTGTAAACCCTACTGATAATTTCTGAGAGTTTGCACACCTTCCAGGAGAAACATACACTACCCCAGAGCTCTGAGGAAAGCTAAGGAGAACTGAAGGTGCTTGGATCTCTTGAAACCCAACCCAGAAGCTTCACTGAGATACCTTATTAATTTCTGGTTTCTCCATAAACTCTACTGTTAACCCAGAGGCGGTTCAGAGTGTTGAAGCTCTAAGCCAATTTTGGATGAAAAACCAAAACCCATGCTATCTCTTGGTTATGACAGTCTTTCTTATTTTTGGAAGGAGCCTTCTGGACTCACACATGCACCACAGTGGTGCTTGAGCTGCACTCTGAATCAGATCTGACCCTATATCAGTGAAAGCAGGTGGCATCTGCCTTTAAGGTTAAAGCTGCAGAGGAGGGGCTGGGCATGCTTTGTTTCAAACCTAGGTCTTGCTTTCCTCAGGAGCTCGTGGCTTTTCCCCAGTGGTAAGTCAGACTGTGTTTTGGGTTTAGCCCTTTCTAAGAAAGGTTGTTTGCAGTGAAAAGTTGCTTTTTGGGTGAGATGTTCTGCTGTGTTGTAATAGTTGAATTTAATAGTTTTTCATCATTATTTTCTGGTGTGGAAAGTGGTTTGGTTTTGGGGTTATTTTGTTGCTTTTCTTTAATGTCTTTGATGTGAAGGTAGGAAGGGGGAGAATGTAGTGAAGACTGGAAAGCATGTGTTTAGAGTGAGGTAGTGGGAGCAGGAATGTCTTGTTTTCTCTCTGGTTTGTCACCACTTTATGTTGTGCTGGGCCAAGCAGTCAGAGCTTCGTTTCCACCTGTGTTGGAAACCTCAGCTCTAGCAAAAGGCAATAGCAGAGCAGATGGGCTAAGGCTTGTGAAAGGCAAAGGGTGTCCTTGCCAGGGGTTTTTGTTTAGTTGTTGTTTTTGGTGGGGTGGGGTTTGGTGTTTTTTGGGGTGAAGTTTTACGTTCCCAGTCTTCTGGGAGACTCTGAAATTGAGTGCTGTGGGGGCACAGCTACAGGGGCATGTTGCTCTCATTTCCATATTTTGCAGAGATCTTGCTCATCAGCATGATGACAAACTGAACCAGCTGGGATGCGGTCCCACTCTGGTGGGCTGTAACACAGTACTTCTCGGGAAATGATCAGGAGGCAGCAACACAATCAGTGTGCCCAAGGCTTCAGCCCACAGAGTGAATCTGGCAAGTGCTTTCACCTGGAGTCTGGGCTGCTCTTGCTCCAGCAAAATAAATAGGATGGAGCTGAGCTAGATCTCAGTGGGAGTGCATTGCTGGCTGAAACCTGTCCTGGAGTTCAGTGGTGTGGGAGCAGTGTCCTAGCGCTCTGCCAGGAAACCTTGTGCTTTTGGTGAGGTGCTGCTTCTCACAGAAGGTTTAACTTGTTATTTCTGTTGATTAATAATCTGCTAGTGGTTTTTAAAGGAGAGGACATAGTGGGTGCAATGTCCTATTCCGCTTGCAGTTTGATGAAGGCTATAAATCGTTCTGTAGTTCCAACCTGGTGCAGTTAGTGCTCTCTGATGCTTGTGGCAAGCTGCCTGCCAAATGTTTTAGTAGTTAATGAAGGGAATTCAGCATATAGGTTGGAGACTTAAGGCAGAGGGCAAGCTAGACAACAATTACTGCTGTGCTTGGTCCTGTCATAGTCAGTGGTTTAGTATCACAGGCTGCGTTTGGTAGTGTTATCTCCTACCATGCACTTTGGGATGAATGGTTGTGGTAAAAGGAATGGTTTTTAAATGTCTGTTAGTTTAAAAAAAAGCTGGTAGGAGCAATTTGAACACCACAAACTCCTGTTATCCTGTGATTAACTTTAGGCACTTGGGCATTATTTTACTGAAGCTAGAGTGTTTGCTGATGTGGGAAAAGACAACTACAGTAATGAAATTTACATGTAGATCTTGCTTAGGCTTCAGCTGTTATTTTCTTGTGGAAGAGCAAATTTGGACACTTAAGTGTTTTGTTTAGTAGACAGAGGCTGCTCCTCTATGTTGAGGGCTGTTAAGGAGAATGGCACTAGGTTTAGATTTTATTAAGATCACAGGGAAGGAGACAATTTAGCTTGCATGCAGCTTTGTCTTGAACTGAAGTTGATTTTCTTGCAGCTTATAGCTCTTTCCCACCTGAGAGGAGGATACACCAAACTGAGTAAAGAGCAATGCTCACCACCTCTGCAATGCTGTAGCCTTCTCACAGATGCCTGGCCAAGGTTGGCCACCTAATGCTGCAGCCTCCTTTGGAAATAGAGTTGAGCAGGTATCAAAGGCGTTGCAGAGAGTGTTGAAGGAGTCTCTCAAATTTTGCTTCTGTGAAAGCATTAGCCAGGGAACTTGGATAGGGAAACATGACTTTTTGGCCATCGGGTAAAATCTGATAATGTTTTTCTTTGAAACTCAAAGCCAGCAGCTTGGTTGAGTACAGAGATAAAGGTGACACAGGTGGAAAATGCCTCTCTCTGGAGAAATTTGGACTTGTGTGTTTAGTACAGGGATGCACTGGTTGTGTCTGTAACTGATGTGACTCTTTCCAACAGCTCTGTTAGCTTCAGAGGCATAGAAAAACCAACCTGGCTTTATCAATCCATGCAGCTATTATCTCCTTTCTCTCCTGCGCTGTATGCTCTGTGAAGATTTCTTGGTTGGGGTAGGTTTATGAGAAACAACTTCTACTTTGCTGCTGAATGGGACCACAGGGGCCAGAGCAGGCAGGGCTGAACTGGTTGCTTTGCCTTCTTGAGACCTTGGACCTTGTGCAGCTGTGAACCAACGCTGGGACATGTCATGGCATGCAGGAACCTCCTTGTAGTAAGAGTTTTTGAAAGAAAGAAGGTTTCTGAGAAAGGTCTGCTTTGCAATAACTCTTTTTGGTGAAGTTGGTTCCTGCGTATTTAATAATGAGCTGGTGTGGATGGCGGTTGCTACTGTTTCACTGAATTCCTAAAAAGTGGTTGTTAGCCTTTAAATCAAGGGGAGCTGTGACAAGTGGCAAAGAACTGTTAAAAGCATGCGCTTCAGCGGTTTGGGAGAACCCATTGTGGAGTTTCTCTGACGGTTCCTGGGAGGTCAGGACTGGGTGCAGGGTATTGAGCTGTGCCTGAGGTCTGTGGGTTGGGGAGCATGCACTCACCCTTGCTCTCCTCCAAAGCTCATGGTAGTGCTGCTTCCCAGCTTATATAGCAGACTTTAGGTCAGATCTGTTCTTCTGTGTTTCAGTATGGCACTTTTGAAAGTGCCTTACCAGACTGAAAGCTTGAAAGGAGCAATTTCTGGTGTTTTGTGGGATAACTGCTGTTCTCGGAGGACTTGTGATTATTTATTCAGATGTAGTGTGGGTATGTGCTTGCATCTGTGGGACAGAGCTATTAGCTATGACACTTCTGAATTTTATTTTTGTCTCTGGCTGTTCATGAACTTTGAAAGGTGTTGGGTTTTTTTTGTGAATCACAAAAAGGATGAGCAACTGAAGTGATACTTTCACCTATTTTGAGGCATGCCCAAACCAAAATGGCTTTGACTTCTATTAGCTCAGGAAAACTGTCTGTTCTTTTCAAAGAGCATGAAGTTCTGTGGTCAGCAGAGGTAAGGAAAGCCCTGCTTTTTGCAGACCAGAGTCATCCTCAAAACATAAGAGGCCATACAACTTCAGTAAAGAGAGATAGATCGGTCTCTGACAGCAGCCAGAAATACTTCAGGAAAAAGTAGAGGAAAAGAACAACTGCAGTGTGATCGTCCCTCTGAAATACTCTTTCTTAATTTTGTCAGCTTAATAAATTAGCGTCTTCCATGCAATTTGTTTAGACCATTGTGTTAAACAGCACCAAAACGTGCCAAACCAAATGTTAGTACAATTCTGTTTGGAATCTGTTTATATCCCTGGCTTCTGCCACAGCCATTCCCCTGGCAGGGAGCACAGCCGTTCATTTGTGTTGTGCCGAAACAACTCTTTTATAAGAAAATTTTGTAGGGTGCCCCCATCCTCGTAGCAGGAAAGGTGGTCACCTGCCTCATACTCTAAGTTGAACGGAGAGTTTTTGTCAAGAGGAAATATACTAGAGAAATTCCTCCCATTCCCCCTTACGTCCCTACAGCCATTGAGTATTTTGACACGGGAGTAAAAGCTCCTGCATTTGAATTTAGAAATTGGCCAGTGGGACGAGAATGTGCAGCTGTGGAAGGCGTGAGTGCTCCAGCTTCGTCACTGCTCCTCTTGGGCCCACCTATTTCTGTGAGGCTTGTGGGAGCTTAAGGGGATAAAAATGGCCAAGGTGATTAGCAGATCTGGTGGAAATCAACTGGTCAGGCTCAGAAATTATTGGAGGTGAGATGACAGTAGACAAGCAGATATAATCTGATGTGGTAGAATTTATTTCCATGAAAAATCAAGCAAAAATAAGATTTTATTATTATTCAATTTAAAAAAAATAATACTTACTGTAGTCTAGGACCTCAGCTGCAATGGCTGGGTGTAAGAGAAGTCACCCACAACATCCAAGGCCATGCAATCTAGAGAGGCAAACAGCCAGGGACAATGGATCGCATACTGCTTAGTCTTTGCAGCAGGTGAAGCATCTATCTGCTTTATATGGAAAGATGATTATTTGGGGGTAAAATGGAAGGTGGTGGTTTTGATTTGGGTTTTTTTTCGGTTGATTTTTTTGTTGTTGTTTGTTTGGTTTTTTTGTTTGCTTTTTCTCTGGGATTCTTATGACACAGCATCCAAGTAGACTCTGAGGGATATTTAACTTATTGGGGAGGGTGGCCAAATTCTCTCTCGTCTAAATACAGCATCTGCAGCAGTGTGGAATGTGTGTTGTACAGCTGTGAATGTTCCAGGCATTCAGCGTGTCTCCTTTTTCACACAATAGATTCTATTTATGGGTTTTCATCAAGTTGGACTCATGCATTCAACATATCTTTCTCTGTGTGTGTGTTCTTTTTTTCTTTTCTTTTTTTTTTTTTTGCTTTTGTTTTTTAAGGTTTGTAGAAACTCCGAGCCACTTCTCCTGGAAGGAGAGTTACTACCGATCAGCCATGTCCCAGAGCTCGCAGCCCAGGGAATTCCTCAGTCCAGAGGTGCTCCAGCATATCTGGGACTTCCTGGAACAGTAAGTAATCCTTAATTGGAGCCTGTGGAAGAAGGTGTTCTGGGACAGGACACCTCTATAAGTAGGTTGAGGGAACTGATGCTGGGGGTTTTGGAGTCTTCTGCACTTCTTGACTAGAAGATGTGGGAATGAGTCTGTGAAGACTGACAACTCTTGAGCTCTCAAGACGTTCTTCATCCAGGCTATGGGGAACAGATGCATAGATGACCAGTGACACTGACTCTCTTCAAGACCTTTGGTTGCTGAGCTGACTGCTTTCCAGCACGTGGTCAGTTAAGGTGGATGGTTGATGTTTTCCCCTAAGGAAATGGGGTTGTTACTCTAGGTCCAGGGTCCCTGTTTTCCTCCTTTGCTGATGCCAGGGAGGGAAAGGAGGTGTAGAGTTCACTCTGTCAGGGCTGTTGAAGGAAATAAAACTGATTCTGTTCCCGTGACTGATGTTGAGACAGTTATTGCTGTAAATTCTCCATGAGTTCTGTCTTTGTGATTTCACCTCATTTATTTTTTTTTAGTTAGGCAAGTCCCTCCAGGCCCCATCCTGTCCAGGGACTGCTGTTAGCATAGTGGGTGATGAAGTGGCGGTTCACTAGTAGTTACTTACTTGTTCCTGAGACTGGTTCATAGTCCTGTGTGACATCCTAGTACATGGGGTGGGCAGGTAAACAGAATGAGTCCAATTTTAACTGCATTGCTCTGTTCTTTTCAGGCCAATATGCTCAGTTCAGCCGATCGATCTGAACTTCATCGATGGCCCATCTGAAAATGGCTCTACAAACAAAATAGAGATTAGCATGGACTGTGTCCGAGTGCAGGATACGGAGCTGAATGACCCAATGTGGGTGAGTAGTGAGAAGAACTTCCTTAACCTTTGGGGACAGACAAGGAGTTTTCGCAGGAGCTATTCTTGTCGTGTTGCCCTGGGGCTATCTTCCCCTCTTGGTGGAGGAGATGTGGCCAATGCCTCTGACCGAGGAAGCTCCTTCTCATCTTGCCTGTTGTGTCACACCTCAGAATCTGGTTGGGAGTGTGGTTCTGCCAACTGACTGCGGTGGTGGTGAACAGCAGTATCTGTACTTGTGAGTAAACTGTACAGTGTGAGACCTGCGGAAAAGCATCTTTCCTGTGTGCCTCACTGGGGCTACAAGGGGGAGCGGGCTGGCTCCTTACCTTTTCGTCCTCTCCTTCTGAAGCAATGGCAGGAGAGAGTGGTGAGGCAGCTGAATAGGCAGAATTTCTGGGGAGTCTCTTGCACTTGCCTGGCTGCTCAACCGTCCCTGCTCTCTCCCTGCTTAGAGCTATTTTACGTGGCCTCGGGGTTAAAACAGTTGTTATTCTGCACACAGTTGCAATTTTGCTGACCAATGGCGGGGCTTCTTCACTGGTTTTTCCTTTCTTGAAGGCCAGATATGAAAGAGAACTTGGTTTCTGACCCTGGTTGAGGTTTTTTTCCTTCCTGTGTCTCCAGACAGGCAAAGCCAGAGAGTGTTTGTAACAAGTCTTGGCCATGGGTGTCTCACCAGTATGGCTTCAGTCTGGAATGCAGATGAGGCACACTGGTGGTTGCTGTTTCATTGCCTTTGGCACAAACTGACTAGTTTTTTCATAGCAATAGCTCTGGTGAGGAAGCCAGGTGATATTCTTGCAGGCTGCAGAAGGAGGTATTTCAGGAGTTCAAGCTGTTCATGTCCTGTTTCTGTTCTTCCTGGGGTTTCCATACTTTGGGCTAAAAATCACGTGTGGTTTGAAATTTGTGTTGATGTCTGTAAATCTACTCATTTCTCTGCATTTCCATCCTGAGAAACTGTCAGTTAATTCCCTGGCTAATCAACCACCATTTTTAATGTGCCTGACCGTGGCGTGTTGGTGGTCTGCACCTGGCAGTGTCTGTACCCTGGAAGATTGCATCTGCAAGGAAAGAGCTCCCAGGTCATGCTGACTGCGGTTCCCAGTGCCAGGAGATCTGACCTGTTACTGCCTCTCTTGTCTGACTACTGGGAGACTGCAGTGCTCTCCTCTCCCCTTGCAAGATCGCAAAGGGTAAAAAGGCTACTTTGAGGTTGGGTTTGTGCTTGGCTAATGCAGCAAAGCTACTCCAAGCACACAAGGAGAGGTGACTGATGTCATGTCTGTTTGTCTGTTGATTCTGCATCCAGGTTGGGTGCAAGGGGGTGGCGTGCAAGCCGTCGGTCAGCGCCTCGGTCTGAAAAGGTGTATCTCAGCTTTTTCCAACACTGTAGCACAGCTGGGTGTCTCTTTGATAGCTAGTCCAAAAGATTCTCCATGTTTAGAGGGGCTCCTACTCTTCAAAATAGGTAGTAGCGTTCTGTTTGAACTATGTCCTCCTAAAAAAGCAATCACCAACAATTTAGGTCGTCAGCAGAAAATTTATTTCTTCCATGCTCAAACCTCGACTTGCTGCACTGAGTGCTAGCAAAGCCTCCCCATCTCTATCTCCTTTGAGCTGTCAGCAGAGCACTGTGGTAGCTAACAGGCTCACTCCAAGCCCTTGTTCAGAGTCTCCCTCTCCCGTCTGTGGTGCAGTGAAACATGAATGGAAAATCCCTTCCTCCTGTCCTCTCTGAACAGCGCTGAAGTGAGCGCTGGGTTTAGGAGAGGAGGGCAGGCAGCCTTTGCTATGCAGTTACCTCTTGCTTATGATGGGTTTGATTCCAGCCCTGCAGGAGGCATTTCTGGAGAGGCCAAGCTACACAGCAACTTTTTAGAGGTGTTTTTCACTGACATGACAAGCCAAAGGGGGAGCGGGGAAATTCCATCCCATCCTCACCCTTACTGTAAGGCAGTGTCTCAGAGTACATTAATGTATGTACATTAATAAATGTTCCAGTTTGTCTTCAGTGGAAGACAGCACCTTTGCTCAGTTGAATGCTGGACAAAAGCCTTTACAAAGCAAAATATGCATCGCAAACCTGTGCAAACAGCCTGCCTTTTAAACTGAGGAAAGCTCTTTTTACTCCCCTTACCACCACCACCTCCCTATAAATTTGCAAACATCCCTGACATGTGACAACTCCCCCTTGCAGAGAAGTCCGTGTTTGCTTTGCTGTTTCTGGGGCTCGCAGCCGCTGCAGCCTGCATTGGCAGAGAATGTGTAGCCTGGGGCAAGGTGTTTGCTGTTTGTCGGCTTTAATCTGAAATACCTTACAACCCTCTTCCCCTCCAGCTTCTCTTTTCCTTTGGATAGCTTCGGGGCAAGAGCTCCCCTTGCACCTGTCTCTCCTGTAACCTCAGCCATGTCACTTCTAGACACAAGGTGCCACACGCAGCTGATTGCAGCACAGAGTTGAAGAGGGCAGATAAACACAAAGGAATGCACCAGAAACGGAGGGGCCCTGGGAGATGAACAGTAAGATCAAGGCAGAATGCTTTTTATTATTAGATTTGTCTTAGGAGAAGAGCAAGGCCAGCTTAAGACTGGTTCATTTGAAGCAATTGTCCTTATGTGGATTTCAAGGCAATCCTGACCAGCCTTTAAAATAAGCTCATCACCTTCTTGCAATTTATGGCTGAAAAGTGAATCTTTCAGCCTGGAAAGATGTCCATCCTTGATCCCAAGAGTCCTGTTGGTGAGAGTTGTGCATTTTTTTTTATTATTATTTAATCTTTTGGGGGTACAATTGCTTGATCACAACAGTGGGGAAGTGGGGGCAGTTGGGAAGGAGCTATTGTCTTCAGAGCAGTGCCTGAAGAAACTGTCCCACTGGTGAGCTGGAAAATGAGCACAAGTCCTGCCCTGCTGAACACCCATCAGTTGTGTTCATTGCCTTGAAAATGCAACTACCTGTGGAGAGAGCTGAAGAAAGTTGAGTGACAAAGAAACCCCTCTCATCTGAGCTACAGCTCTGTCTCTTGCTGAGCCAAGACCTTGCAGTTCTCACACTCCTGTTCTTAAGGAAGAAATATTCTTCCTGTGTCCCATATAAGAAAGGGGTAAGAGAAACTGGTGATCAGCAGTACCTTGGGATGAAAAGACCTGGAGGGGACAGGAAGAGGGTTTGTGGGTATGGTGTAGCATTAGACAGTCAGCAGCCTTCCCCGACCACGTGCCTTGCGACCGACTCTTTCACAATGTCCTGAGTGGCCCATTTGTGAGGCTGCTGGCTGTGCTTCTTTGTCTCCCATGGCATTAACCACAGACAGGCTGGGAAATCCCAGTGGAGGTCTGCCTTTTTGCATAGCCAGAGTGAGGGGCTAGTGGTCCTTGTGGGTGTGGAGAACATTTAGTCTTTGCCATGGCCCTGGCATGGGAAGGAGCTGCAGATGGCCAGGAAGGTAAGTTGAATATGTGTCTTTGTGGGCCACCTACAATTTGTTAGGCTTCACCAAAGATTGTGGTCCCCAGACTCTTCCCTTACCAAGGATGTAGCCTGCAACCATGGGGTCTGAGGTGGGGTGGTGGCCATTGCACTCAAGAGGAACGCTGGTCTCAAAGGCTGTATCCAGCAGTACTAGAAACCAGGTGATGCTATATGATTTTATTATTTTTTTCCTGACTGATTAAATGCCCTGCAGCTATGGGGAGGAGGGGTCTGGGGACCTCTCTCTAGGAAGAAGTGTGTGGTGGTGCAGTAACCCCTCCATTGCCCTGGAGCCCTTGCTGCATGCTGTCAGCCTGTCACGCCATGCAAAAGTGCTTTCTTTCACCATGCCTCAGAAGTCTTTTAAACTGCTCACCAATGCTAAGAGATGCTGGTCTGGACCCAAACAAAGCTGTTTTGGGCTAAGGAATTCAGTGGGCAGCATCCTGATAAAAGTGTTATTTGAGGGGCTTGCAGAGTCAGGAAGTCTCCTGCCACCATCCCAGCAGAATGCCCAGGGCTCCACGGACCTCACTGGTGGGAGCAGGAGTGCTGTCCGGAGTGATGGAGCAGCTCATCCCCCTCCCCCTGTACATACCTTCCTTTCATGCCCCTGAGCAAGCCAGCCCCTTGCCTAACCAGTTCAGTGGAATGCCTTTCCCCAGACAGTCGCCGTGGTCAGAGTTTTCTTAACCTGGATCCATCCCTCCCCACAAAAGGGAGAGAGAATTCCTTGCCTTTTTTATTATTTGTTCTTTTCCATCTTCTGCAAATCATTGTGGGGATTTGCTGTGTGTGGCTTAATTAAGCAGCGCTGAGCTCCTCGTGGGGTGGGTTTCTCTCAAGGAGATGGTGGTGATGTGGGTGCTTCAGGCAGGGCTGTGTCCTTTAGGGTTTGGGTCCTCAGCTTCATAGGCTGTGGGTGTCCCAAGAGAGGTGGTTACAGACATTTTAGAGGTGCAACATGTGTTCCATACTTTTAAAAGTGACAGCTTCAATTCTAACTTTGCTGTCTTTTTATACACAGAGATAGAGGAAAAACTGGGCTGTAGGAAAGACTAGAATTGGCCCATGTAGGATCTCAGCCTCAGCATTTGCACCAATCAGAGTTGGTATTTGATGCTTTCTCATGGGAACAAGAAACATTTACCAGGTTTAACCTGCTGTAGGCTCACCACAGCCCCATTGCACAGGGTATCTTCCCATGCTGCAGCGCAGCAAACTGGAGAGCAGTTGGGCTGAGACCTCTGCAGGATTACCCTGTCCCAAGGTGGCCAGAGTAACTGGTAGACCTCTTCTGCATGCTCGCAGCCTTAGCACTATGTAAATCAGTTCAGTAATTCATGTTTGGTGGCCATACAGTGAATTCCTGGGTCTCTAGGAGCCCATCACCTGTACAAACTAGGGGTTGTGGTCAGGATCAGGTGTGCAAGAATATGATGGACATCATTTAAAAAAAACCACCACCACTGTACAGCAGGATGTCTGCTGCGTCCTATCCAGTGCTGTAATATTAAAGCTTAGGCTCTGATCTCGGTTGACTTTAATTGCTTGCTTAAAAGTTTTGCTGGGTCAGGAGAAGAGAACTCCGGTCGTTGCAAGGTAATGGCTGAGGAAGCAGATGAAAGCTGGTGGTAGGACTGTGGGACAGGGAGGACATCCCTGCGTACCAAGAGCAGGGCAGGGAGCTAGCGTGGCATGCACAGTGCGGCTGAGCGGTGCATGAAGAGTGGCTTGGTGCAGGGGCTGACTAACGCATGGTGTGTGCTTCCCAGGGCTCTGGCAGGTGCTGCAGCCCTACTATTTTTTTTGGGAAATGGGTTTGCAGCTGGAGGATAAGGCCGATTTGATAAGTAGATGCAGCACAGTGGGTTGTGCAGCTGTCTGTTTCCATGCCTAAGTATTCCCAGACTGACCATAGAAAGGAAGGAAGGACTTTGTACAGCACAGGGATATGATCAAAGCTTTTATTGCTGTCTGGTTTGTGCTTGAGAGAGTCTGAGGCTTGCCAAGTTTCTCTTCTTTGTGGGTATTTGTTCGTTCCATAGCTGTGCAAAGAAAGTTGAGATTATGCAAAGGCATTTCCATAATGAGCAAAAGCATTATTCTGTTGGAAGTTTCCCTCCAGCACCTCTCTTGTTTGCAGCTGAACTCATAAGCTCATTTAGGCCTGGCTTTGTAATCCTGCTGAATGTTTAATCTTCTGCAGTGTAGGTCCCTCCAAATGATCTAATAGCATTTAAGACTGCAGACACAAATCCAGAAATAGTCAATTCTTTCGGATAAAGGATGGACATAGAGAATGTACTTGTTCATTCAGTTTGGCCAAAGCCTGAAGACTTCTCTCATTCTGTCTACAGGAAAGATGTCTAAAGACATATTTATGTTTCTTTAAAATAATTTTTCACTAGCTCCCTTTCCTGTGCTGTTTTGCCCTGGTTCTGGCTGCATTTCTTTGTGTAGGAATGCAGCTGGTTGATGAGTATCATTACACCAAGTGTTTTATTTTTAGTGCCACTTCCCTGAATTCCCAATGGTATTGAAGAAAACCAATAGGCGATCTGTTTGCTGTGCTATAGATCATTTTGGGAGTGTATTTAAAATTCCTTTAAATATTTCTGCCCTTCTAGTATCTTGTTTATTCCCTTGCAAGATGAATGTAAAGCTAATTTTAAGCTGAAAAGCACAAACCTACTGGGAAAAGAGCCATGTGCATTGGGGTGTTTTGTGTCCATTCTGGCCTGGCTCTTCTGGAGGGCTGCCTTTAAATCCTCAGCTCTTACTGCTACAAGCACTTGAGGTGGAAGAGTGTCACAATTGTGAGTCCTGTCATCTGCCTACATGCAAATACCTCCGAACAAAAGAAGTAGTCGCTTCAGAAAACACCTTCCCCAAGCAGCTAGGCCTGCCTCCAAAAGTTTCCATGGTGCTGCACGTGCTTCTTGCTTAAGTATGGAGCAATAATGCGTTAGTGCTTATTTTACATCTTTAAAAGGTCTGCACAAACACTTAATTAAAGGGATTTTGATCTTGGAGCAATAGACCGCAGGCACTTTTTGCCTCCAGAGAAAGTTTAAGGTTTATGCTGCCTTGCTGGGAACTTCACTGTAGGTTTCTATCTAGTTGATAGGATCCTCTTCTTTCCTTAAACTATAAACATACTTTCCAGTTTATTTGTTGGGAACACTTTGGGTTAGAGCCCATAAGCGGTAAATGCCTTGGGCAGCTGGCATTTCAGCAAGCCACAAAGCACGCTTTGAACACCAACAGAAGTGGAACGGCCATCCCCAAAGTTCACATTCTTCTGGGCAGCTTTTTTTTTTTTTTTAAATTTTTAAACCAAATTGGTGGTGGGAGGAAAATGAAGCCCTTCTTTCTTGTTAGTTGGAAGTAGGGTGACGAATCAAGCTGTCCATTTCCAGCCAAGTGAAAGCTTTGCTGAGCTTTGTGGTACACCTTCTCCCTGCCTGCCTTTGTGGGGTGAGATGGATGGAGAGCACCTCACAGCCCTGTTGCAAGCTGCAGTGCTGACCATGCCTGGAAGGGGTTGTCAGGCTCATGAGATGCTTCTTTCAGGCCAAGACAAACCTGGAGCACAGCCTTGGGAGTGTCCTGCTCCCCTTCCTCGTCCAACAGAGCCAAAGTGTCTGTGTTACAGTGAGCTGTGAGGTGTAGCTTTTGTTTTCAAAGTCCTCTCTTGCATTAATTGGGATTCTTGCTTTGAAGAAAACCTTATGCATCTAAAGTCTCACTATATATGTTGCTTTGTGGTTCTGCAGATCCTGCCCACAGTCCTGTTAATAACTATAATTTTTTTCCTCCAATATTTCACTAGGAGACTTCTGGAGTAGGTGATGTTTTCCTCTGGATCTCTCTACCACCTGCTTTCCACCTCACTGTTGCTGATTTGATAGCATTGAAATTAATGAGGGAGTGAATTGTCAGGCAGTCACAGACAATTAAATCAATCTCTGTGAAGCATAGATTAGGGAGTGGCTTGTGGCCTGGGTTTTTGTACTTGCTGCTTGCTGAATGAATCCTTTGCTACTCTGCAAATTCAGATGCTGATATTAATGAAAGATCAGAGGAGTTTTCAGTAACGAACATACCTATCAGCTCTAAAAGCATGGATTTTTATCTCCAGCCTCTTTAAACACCAGAAAAGGTACCCTACAGCGCCTTTCTTTCCTTTAAGGACATGGATGGGGAACCACATGGTGATGTCTGATTAGACAAATCAGAAACTAAAATGATCAATCTTCTGGGGAGGGTCCCCAGCCAAATAACTGAACCACCCTGTGGCTGTTAACCCTATGACTGTTGTCATACTGGTCGTAAGTAAAAGCAGGCAGGGGACAAGGGGACAGAGACCAGCACTGAGACAGTCAACATTTCAGCATAGGAAACAAGGAACAAACAGACCCCCTCGGTGCCTCAGGGTGTTTGTTGTGGCCCAACACACAAGGGCAATATAGAGTAACAGTGATGCGCCTGCATGAGAAGCATGAATGGCCATCGGTTGCAGAGGGTCAGGGCTTAATCAGAGGCTTGGGAGACTGTTCTTGAATTATTGCAAGCTGATAACTTTTTCTTTTTTTTTTTTTTTTTTTTTAAATTGGATTATTGCACAAGGGCTTGGGTAGGAGGGAGTTGGCAGCATAGCAGAGGGAGGCTGGAAAGAGCTGCTGTGATTGTGCATTTATGAACAGTTGTGCATTTCCCGAGAGCAATCTGTAGTTTATACAAGATAAGGGAAGAACAACACTTTCCCCTCAGCTGCTTGTGCAAGAGCAACCCTGGTCTGTCAACAGTTGCTCCTCTTGTAATTAAAAACAAAGAGCCTCTAATCTGTCCCTATCTCCTGCTTTTCCCTTTCCCTGGCCAGAACACTCTGTCTCGTGCTGGGGTGCAGGTTTATGCCATGCCCCTGTCTCACCTGCAGCTGGAGGGATGGGCCTGTTCACGCTCCTCAGAAGCAATTAATGTGAATTTTCTTGTGTAATTTTCTTACTTCTGCAAAATATTTTACAAATGTGTTGGGGGGAATGTGTGTGTGTGTGTGCTGTCAAACATGCGTTGAGCATCCAAAGGTCCTAATCAGGCAAAAATGCAGTTCAAATGTTGTTACTCTGACAAAAGAGCTGCTGATGGCTTGAACCCTCAAAGTCCCCTGGTCATTTCTCCATGTGTGACTGGCTGCTGACCTGTGGTTTATCACTCATCAGTGCGAAAGTGTCAGCTCGAGTGCCTGCTGGCCAGTGGTTTTGCAGGCTGATCAGCTGCCCTGCAAAAAAGTCTGGGTCCAGATAGTTTTTTATCTTTAAGCATTTTTGGTGAAAGCAGCTGCTCTTTAAAGAGAGTCACTAGGGTATAGAAAAGTGGAAAAAAATAAATAAAAGCAGCATCAGGAATAAACAGACAACACTTCTTGACGATAAATTATCTATGTGCTTAATGTGCATCCTGCATTATACCCCAGCTGTGGGAAGTGATTTCCTGCTAGCGCTCTGGTGGGGATGTCCTCCCTTGATGGGTTGGAGAGGTTTTGGTTGTGCAGACAGTAGGGAAGGTGTGGGGACCTTGCAGCATTGTGGCTGGAGAGCTGAATATCTCCAGAGAAGTGTCTTGCTCTCTTATTAAATGGAGCTCAGCAGCCAGAGGGCAGAGTCCCCGGGGGCTGTGCGCTCCCTTCCTAAACCAATATTGCACAGTGGTTGTGAAGGGAACTGGTTTTGTTTCACAACTCCTTTCCACCTTCCCTCTCCCTGCTCCCCCCATGTAGCGTTATCTCCTGACATGATGCCATTAACTCTCTAATTAGCCCTAGGGGTGTTCTGGGGGAGATAACAAGGCTATAGGAGCTCAAATAAGCAGCGTGCGCAGATGTTTACCCAGGGTCGGAGGGCAGGGCTGTTGTGACAGGCGATTGCCTTGGGGAGGGCATGCTCCTTTGGGGAAAGAGAAGCTGACCTGTGCTGTGGGCAGAGCCAGGAGCTGGGGTCTTTTCCTGCCCTTGGCAAATCTATCTCTTTAGCATGCACTTTTAAAATGGGGGGAAGAAAATGCAATTTTAGATACTTTGAAAACAAATTGATCCTCGGTACTAAGCTCTTGCAGCCTGGCCGTGTTTCTAGCTTGAAGGTTCAGACACTTGAGTGCGTTCTAAAGGAAGTTCTGGGCATCAGATCCATTGCTGGGTCAGAGGTGGGGAAACCAGGAGGCCATCGAATTTTTGCTCATGGGTATAGCAGAGCAGTTAACCCTGTGAGGGCCAGGGGTACCCGTCCCTCTCCTTCCTATGGATGAGCTGCACCTCCCATGCAGCGTTTCAGAGCAGCCTGTCCCGGATGCTCACAAGGCTATATCCAGTCAGCAGCAGCCAGCATGCATCTCTATTTTTTCTTTTTTTTTTTTTTTATATTTGTTCTGCAGCATCTCTATTTTTTCTTTTTTTTTTATATTTTTTTTGTCTTACCATAGATGACTTTTTTTTTTTGAGTGGGGAAGGCACCTATTTATGTGCTGAGTTCTTTTTCCCCGCTTCCTTATGGTCTGAGCAATGAAGACCAACCTTGCATGAGTTTTTAGGAATGAAGGGTGACTTTTATGAGTCTTTTTGAAAGTATTTTCTTTTTCCTCTTTAACCTAACTGCCTGGTATTGCAGTCTATCATGTCTGTTGCTGTAAAGTCTTCACTGGAAAGACTCTCAAAGCCACTTGGCAGAGGCTTGGTTTTTTTGAGCATTCAGCAGTTATTCAGATGTAACAAAACAAAAAAAGCCCCAAACACCATGTTCTATTTTTTTCCTCCTCCTTCTGTTATCTCAGTCCTAATTTATAAACATTTCTGAGCTGAGTGAATGTCACAGTTCATGGTGACGCAGTTGATCCAGATGCTATTTTTATAACAGAGTGGAGAAGTCTGAGCAGATTTTTTTTTTTCTTTGATCTGCAGGAAATTCTCCATGAACTGCCTAATGCGCAGGCAGGTGTGCGCGCACACACACACTGCTTCCAAAAGAAATTACACAATCTCCAGCTAACACTACGATTCTGGCAATGACATTTTCAAATGTTGTGATTTAACACACTTACCTAGCATCCTGGAAGGTTTATTGAGAACTTGGAGTGGTACTGGTGAGAGAGGCCAGGGCAAACTGTACAACAGCACGGGGAAAACACAGCCAAACAAAGAACCTGAATCAGCAGTTTGACTTGGCTGATATCTCATTTTGGAAACTTAAGGGTTTTGTTTGCTTATTATTTTGTTTTTCAACATACCAGCAGGAGCCACAAAGCATTGCCAGAAGCTTTCTAGAATATCCGAGTCAGACCTGGGAGGGTTGCAGCTGAAACTTTCAAATCCAACCAGCGTTTATTATTTGTAGTTTCTTACAGTATTGGAGATAACTTACTTTAAAGAGATTTCCTTTCCTGAGGCTGAGCTGCTTTGCTTTTTTTTAAGTTTGGTCCTACTGAGCATCCAAAGTGTGTACTGCCAGGCTTTGCACAACTCCTGATGGTTTGGGTTGATTTCTTTATTTTCTAGCTTTTTTTTTTTCCTGTTTGGAGGGGGAGGAGCTTGTGTGAGTAGAAGAATAGAGTTAAACCTTATTCATCTGGCCTCAATATGAAGCAATTTATTTTTTTTTTAACATGGGAAAGGAGGGCTTTTACCTGAATCTGTTTGTTTTTTTCTGACTAGACTAATTGGTGTAATCTCTGTCTACAAAGATTGTCTTGCCGTGACTTTTGACCATCACAGTTGCAACAGGACTGATGTCGATGTTTCCCTTGGAGACCTGTCGAGAAGGCTCAGATAAATGATAACTATCACTGTCCCATTGCTGAGGAGTGAGTGTGCAGTTTGAGGAGGTGGGGGGTGTCCCATTGGTTTTGTGACTCAGCCATTTAAGCACACACTATTTCAGGGAGTCAGCTTTCCCCCTGAGAGACTCTTAAGAGATACTGCCTCACTGCTATTAGCTTGTTGGAGAAAATCTATGTGAAATTTTTGTATTTGAAGAAGCAGAGAATCAAATGAAACTCCAGGAGCTTTTCTTTCTCATGGTAATGTAGAAGGGTGAGTGATGAAGCCCTCACTCTTCCCTTGTGCCTTCTGTGCCTGTATGAATACTCAAGGCATAACATCAGCCCATGGGATAGGGGGAAGCATCTTGTGAAGGGGATACATTCAGGTCTGAAGGCAGTGAAATGAAATTTGGAGCCCTGGGATAGTGAGGGGAGTACACTTGTGCCTGGGCAGCAGCAGTGTTGGTGGGTGCAGTGTCTGGTGCATGCTCTGTTACCTCCTGCCACCCCTGTCAGGGTGGTGGTGGCCTCCTTTGTGTCGCTTGTGGATGACTGATTTGCAAAAAACCACTTGTCCAGCATCCACTTCAAGGTGACCGCACAGGCTAATGCCTCTGAAACACTGAGCCAGGCTGGGGCTGTGTGTACAGAGGGCAGGGATTTGTGCTGACATGTCAATTTATTCATGCTATATACACTTCTCCTCATGTTTGACATGCAGATCTCTTTGGATAAACTTCCACATATCTCTGTGTAGTGCATCTGAGTGTTGCTTCACCCACAACCACCTCCAGCCACCTGTGGGATGGAAGATAGCAGATACCCAATACAACAGTTCTGCATTAATGAGTTGGAAAAGGAGGATCTTACGAGTTTCATAGCACAGCTAGTAAAAGAAGGTTTTGCAATGACTTGCTGAGGCCGGAGGGTCTCCTTTATGTATCTTTTCCTTTTTCCTTCCCCTCCATAGCTTTTGAACTCATGGGTCAGTATCAAAAATTTGACAGTATTCAGTGGTCAAAATGGTTTTCTAAGCACAGCATAATTTTTTCCTTGATATTAGACAGCAGAAAATCCACAGGTGATCTCCAGCTTGATGTCTAGCTCCATGCAAGCTTTGCAGTGGTGCTGCAAAGTGACCCATTCGGCTAACGGTGCTGTGGCTGCTCCCTGCAAACCTTGCCTCTATCTCCAGATTAGCGCTCATGTGGCTTTTTGGCTTGTACCCATCTCGGGTGAGATCAGGTAAGCGTACCAGGCATAGCCCCTGTTGTTAGGTGGTGCCAGGGAAGATGGAGAGGAGGGGAAGGGGCTGCAGCAGTGGTCTGTTGAGTTGTTCCTGTGATGTAGGAAACCTGTTGTGTACTTGGAAGTCTTTTGCTGGTAGTTCAGGAGCACTGGAGGTGCACGTGGCCCCAGCCTGGCCTGGGATGTTGCTGGTGGTGGAGGTAAGGCCCTCCCTTGGCTGGAGAGGGCTTTGTGCTCCTCCTTGCAGCCTGTTCCTGGAAGCACATCCTCATGTTGTGCTCAGCAAGGAGGAGTTGGGAAGGTGCATTGGACACGCTTGCAACCTTTCTTTCTCGTGCCCAGCAGTCCTTCGTTGAGCTGTGCTTGCAGGGTTAGAGCTAGATGAGACCACTACCCTGCTTCTTGTGGCAAGGAGCTATTGCAGGGTAGGGAGGGCACCACGATCCTCTGCTTTGCATTTCCTCTGGTGTTGGTTCCTGCATAAAGATGGTTTTTGCACCGTTTTATTGGTGGCAGTTTTGTGAACATCCTGCCTGTCTCCAGCCTGGAGAGGCTGGTGTGAGCTTGCAGTGTCCAGGTCATCCAATTTGCAGATGGGCAGGAAGTCAGTGGTGGCTCCTGCTGCCATGTGCTGGAGAAGGCAGCCTAGAGAGCTGTTAGCACCTTGAGCAGCACAGACTGCTTACTTTCATCTCCCTGTGAACCTGGAGTCCTCTCCCCGTGTGCTCAGGGAAGTTGGGGTTAAATGATGCCTAAAGGCGAGGGAGTCGGCCTGGCGGGGAACAGCAGCAGCTTCTGGGCAAAGACTGGGCTGCACGGAGGTGTTGGGTCTGTGGGTGGGTTTCAGCCTTGTGGGGGACCCCTCTCCCCCTTGAAAAGCGCCTGGGGGTCAGTCGCTTGCCACCCGCAGTGGGAGGTTCGAGGGCTCGCAGTTCGTGCAGGTACGCCACAATTAGGCACTGGTCTGCTTCACTGCAGGTCCTCAAATACTAGTCTGAAGTGCTGTCATTAGGGTGGGAGGGCAGGTGGCTGCACTGCAATCTGGATGTTTGGCTTCCTCTCTTCCCCCTCCCCATCCCTTTAAAAGGTGTTTTGTTTCCCGTGCTCGATGGCGCTCACCCTGCTCTTTGGGAGCAGGAAAAAAGAGCTGGCTTTTGTTCCGGCCGTTCATCCCACTGGCTCAGTGGGGTGACAGTGGACCGCTTCCAGTGGGGTGTTTTGGAGCCCGGGGTGACCCAGCTCTGCTCCTAGGGGTGGCGGGTGCCTGCACCTAGCACTGCTGGGACTCTGCAGTCCAGACAGTGGGGCAGGATGGGGGACTTCTTCTGCTCGTTCAGAGTTAAATCAGAGTGGGGCCATTGTGATCTGCCTGTCTGCTCGCTCTGTTCTCCCACAGGTCGAGTCCGAGTGGGCTAAGGAGTCAGTGCTTTTCCTATCTGCCTCTGCAAAATCTTTAGTATGCTGCGGGCGCAGCGTCCAGGTGGTTTTCCATAAGTTGTACCAAACAACTTCTCCCATATATTAATTTAAAATCACGAGTCCCTCTGGATGAGTTACTTTGTAAATTTTTTGTAACCTTTCCTGTTTTAAGAGAGATTATTTTAAGGCTTGTTACCGTGGTGTGAGTTACAAGCAATTGCGAAGGAGGGGGAAAAAGCCATGTAGCTGGAGTGATGTCCTGCAAACACAGGACCTGTTGGCTGTGACTGTGGACGAGAGCATGCAGATGAGGGAGAACATAGCAGGGTTACAGTGCATGAAACGGTGATTGCTTCTCAGAAAGCTCCTTGTGGGTTTTGCCACAGCCCTGCATGCTGCAGCAGCCAGAGGCTCGGCTGTGTTACTGCACCGCCAGTCTCAAACGTTGCATCTTGATACTTTCCCGAACATTTTGGACTTTGGTAGCAGCACAGCCTGTGCCTGGAAAAAAGAAGACTGTGGGGTCTTCTCAGAAAATAGTTTCTCGAAGCAGCTCCTTTGTAGCAACTCCACGTCTGTATTTTGAGTTCCCCAACTTACAGAAAAATGACAGGGGAAAGTTATAGTTTCCTTTCTTCTCTCTCTTTTTTCTTTTTCTTTTCTTTTTTTTTTTTTTTTGGGTCATTTCCCCCCCTTCCCTTCCCCTTGCTTTTTAGAGATTGGTGATAAGGAATTCTAACTACTTAATGAGCTGGGAGAGGCCTCTCTCCATTGGAGTGGAGGACTCCAGGTGGCACTTTGACAGATTGGACAGGTAAGGCAGGAGAGCCCCACCTCCTCCTCCTTGCCTATAGTTAGGTATATAAGGGAAACTTCAATTATGCAGAGAGGCACACTCCGAGTCCTGTTATCTTCCAAGTAGCATCATATATATTTTTTTTAGGGTCTTCTAGGGGGTGGGAGGTGTTTGTCAAAATCCTGGAGCCAGAAGAAAGAACAGCAGCATTGATCAATTTGACTGCTAACATGTTGTACCTGGAAAACAATGCCCAGTCCCAGTATAGCGAGGTAAGGATTCTAGGTTTGAGCTATGATATCTTTAATATATTTTTATTTTTAGTGAATGCATGTGATTTCTTCACCCCTGTAGTTAGGTGTGGAATATACACTTATTTTTTGAAACTTTTTTGCTTTGCAATGGGAAGTGGCGTTTACTGGGCTAAATATCTGAATGGGAGTGAGCTTTGAGTCTTGACATTTGGGACAGCAAATTTGTTTTGGGAACCTTGATCAGCCAAACATAATTTACTTTCCTTTGAGAAGCAAGGCAAAGTAGTCACTTACTGTGGGCATTGCATACAGATTGTGTTCCTGTAGCAGTCTGAACAGTATCTGTGTTGACTGCATTATAATTAATTTTTTAGTCTTTTATTGCCAAAATTGCTACTCATTGTTAAAAGTGGATAGTATCTAGGAAAGAACCAAAAATGCATTATAAACTCCTTCTTAGGTTACCTTTTCAAGTGAAATAATATCCAAACAAAGGTTCTCCGCTGTAAATATTGCATTAGTGTCCACACCAATAACTCCTTTACTCAGTGCTCTTAATACCTTCCCTCATGACTTGCAGCAGCAACAAGATATTTTATACAGAGTTTTTGTCTAAACATATTATATGAGGATGAATGTGTGTACAATGGATGCATTTTGCTTTCTGTAGCCCTCTGCACCGCATGGGTGCGAGTGGAACACAAAGTTCAGATGCAGCTTTGATTTTCTTATTTTACTTTTTATTTTATTTAATTGTTTTTAACCCACTGGGTCGATGCTTTGTAAGGTGGCAGTGGGGATTTGCTCCACACTGTGCAAATCTTTGAGGAAGTTACCTGGGGTTGAGGGAGATCTAACGACAATATTGGTTTACATTCCAGCGGAGACAGCAGCTGTGTTGACACTCGTCAGAATGGCAATGCAGCAAAAGCTCCTCTGTGTGTGTGTATATTCCTGGTGAAAATGCTTCAAGTGGAGGGCACGGGGTGTAAGACAAAGCAGACAGAAGCTCAGCCACTTGGAAAAGAAAACAAAATAGGAATTGCAAGGCCAAGAGCGCAGCTAGGAGATGCGATAGCTGGCGAGGAAAAACCTGTTAAAAGTATGCTTGGGGTTTGCACGCCTGGGATGGCAGGTTTGTGAGTCGGGGAGAGTGAGGGGTAAGGTGAAACCGGTGTGCTTTCCCCGTCCCCGCTTCTGCAGGCAGTGCAAACACCCAGCGTGCGTGTGGTTCCTAGTGCTTCTTCCGTGCAGAAGACTCAAATTGGGGTCTTTTTTTTTTTTTCCCTAGGTTAATTATAAACTCTTAAATGTGGAGAGAGCACTTCTTGGAGTGTTTGCTTGGCCTTATTTGTCTGCTGCTATCTGATCAACTTTCGCTGAATAGCAGCGGTGAGGCTATGGAGTCCCTATGGTTGACTTGCTGGGCTCATCTGTCAGAAGCGATGCGCTCAGGAGCGTTCTTGCTCCGCTTAGATGACACTCATCACTGTTGCTGCCAGGGGAGGGGTTTTTTAAAATACTTTAGCTCTGATTTTTTTTTTTTAATTTTTTTTTTCTTCCCCCGTCTTGGCTTTGAACGTGGTGAACCGTCTTCGTTCCTCCAGTAAAGTGTTGTACGCTGGGGAAGGAAAACCGGATTAGGATTGACTTGGCTTTGTTTCTGAGAAAGAGCAGACTTTCTAACTACTTGTCTCAAGAGAGTGTTATGCTCAAGTGTTAATGCTCAATTAAAATATAGTGGTGATGATGAACCTTGCCCATCCTAAGCTTGAAAGCAAGATGTGGTCTTTGGCACAGTTTCATTGAAAAAGGAAGAAGGAAAAAAAAAAAGATCTCATTGTGGAAATAGAAGTAGCAATTTGTTGCAACTGGTGCTTGCTGGAGTTTAAATTTTAGAACTATCTCTGGATTGGGTAGAAGGTAGTCGTACCAACTCATGAAAAACTTGGTATAGACTACAGTTTGGGTTTAAAAACGGACAAAAGGGAGGGAGAACTCAATTCCCCCCCCACCCCGTTAAGATGCAATTTTAAAATGGAGAGCAGGGACTCCCCTCCCAAACAAAGCCCATTTCTTGGGGTACTTTTCGCAGCCACCTCAGGATGCTCACTGCCTGCTTGCAGATGCTGAGCTCTGCCCTCTGCACCCTCTGGCAGTGTGGTGTGTTCCACGCTGCAGCCTGGGAACCAGCCCTGGTGCAGGCTGCGTGGTCATAGTGGAGAGCTCACACCATCACTCATGGCCCTACAGTGCCCATGCCTGCAAGCGCGGTGCCGAACTCTGCAGTGAGATGAGGAGTTTCTCCCAGACGGGCAATATCTGGTTGAGGAAAGCTGAGAGAGGGAAGAAGGGTCTTGAAGTGAATCACAGCCCTGAAAGGCTGGCGGTGGAACCTGCCCCAACCACTTTTCTAGCTGAATCTAACCCAGCGTGTGATCTGCATTGACTATAAGAACGATTAAGCTCTTTGTTGGCAGAGTATGGACTTGATGACCCTGGAGATCCATTCATGTGTGTTTATGAGTAGGAGATGTGAAAAAGAGAGAGGCATTAGGGCAGTTATAATGGAGTGATGAGGTGCTGATAAATAAGAACCCTTTGGATCTCATTATGTCTTCCTACCTCATCTCCACATCTGGAATTTTAGGTGTTGTGCGCAAATGTTTGCGGGGGAGCATGGACAAAATTGGGTGTGAAGATAATATCTGCAAGTTTGTCCAGTCTTGTCCAAGTTTCCTGGGTGCTAGGAGGGGAGGATGAGAGTGATAGATACTCCCTTTGGGGACTCTGGATTCTTCTGCAGTTTGGCTGAGAACATGATGCCAAGTTTGGAGTGTTTGCTAAAATCAAATTAAAGCATTGCCAAAAGAATAAACACATCTTGTTCAAACACTGATAAGAAATATGGGCTGTGACTTTTGATTATATCCTTCAGCCTTCCCAAAGTTCTTCCTGCTCTTTGTGGGAGAAAGACAAATTAAAAAATCTCTTTCCGTTAAGATTTTTATCATAGTTATAGGAGGGAAGTGGGGGAAACTACTTTTATACTAAAACATTTTGTGCTCTGCTTTATGGCTTTTTGGCAGCATTCCTTCATATTGGAAATTAAGAAAAACTGTATACAGATTGCTGCAAATATCTTTGAAGGTTAGCGTAGCCTGTTCAGAAGGGTGCATTTTTTGTTTCATTTTTCTTTTCCCTCTTAGCTTTTTAAATAATAGTTCAGGTGCATGTATGTGACCTGTAGTGCCCTGGATGCAAGTCCTTCCTCTTTGCAGGAGCAGACATGTGGGTCTCTGGGTTGGCCTCGAAGGATGTCCTGGGGGAACTAGACATCCCCAGTGAGAGGAACATTTCTTACACCTATTTGGGATGTTGGATCAGCAAATGTTACTTTAAGGAATTTGAGAATTGAGTTGTAGCTCACTTTTGAGCATCAGCTTCATCAGTGTGCAGTAAAATTGTGACTGGGGTCTATTATCCTTGCTGTCAGCCTGGATTTGGCTGTGAACCACCAAAGAGAACAAAGCCATGGCCCCTCTGGTGTTGCTTTCCTTGGCTGGTTTTGTCGCATGGCAGCAGTCACCCTGACTGCATTTGGTAAAGGCTCTTCCCTTCCTGCTGCTGCTTCTCTGTGGTCCTCAGCCATACCCTGAAGGAAGCAGTCTCTGAGGGACCCTGTGTAGTCACTGCCCAGGAGGGCAGCCCACCTCCTCCCTTCATCCAGTCTGGAGGTACAAGGGAGAAATGCTCATCTGTGCAGTATCCTCATCTCAACCTACCCTGAGATGAAGGCACTTGGATAGATACTACATGAAGCCTAATGAGTTTCTCGAGGAAGGTTTTGGCTAAACCTGACCCTCTCTCCTGTTCCTTCCTCTTCCTATTTGTGATGAACTCTCAGGTTTCTGCTGGCTCCGAGTAGGCAAAGGACTCCTGATCCCTGGGAAGAAACCTATCCGTGAGCTGTGCAGGGTTCAGGTACAACTGCCGTGCCTTTCAGTGGGCTCTTTATTGAAATAGTACCAATATCCCACACATTTGGGCACAGTCTCTTTTTAGGAGCAAGAAATAGGGAGATGTGTTGGGGATTACATTCCTTGATGGTGTCTAGCTACTCTTCTTGTGTATCCATCCTTTGGTTTTGCTGTAATTGCACTTAAGGGTCTAAAGATTTGTCATTTGATATCTTTTGAGTGGTCTTGTGAGACTCATGTCTTATCCTGGGGCTGCAAAGGTCTTCTGCAAGGATGTACCCTGTATAACCAGGTATCTTTTCCTCTGAGATGTTTTAAATCTGCAGTCTAACTGCAAAGGTTTAACCTGAGATAGAAAAACCTAAGGTTAGATATACATGTATCTTTTGGAGAGAGTAAGTGGATGCTGCTGCTCTGTTTGGGTCTGCTAACGAAGAGATTGAAGTAGTCTAGAGAGATGGGCAGCAGGAAGCTAAGACTTGTGTCTTGCCGTGTGCTCCCATCTCCCTCACAGCTGAAGCAAGAAGACCAGTCTGGGGGAGAAACACAGGGAAAGGGGAAGAGTTGAGTGTGTTTCCAACAAAAGTTCAACCACTTGTTATTGGAGCAGGTTTGTCATATCACGGATGGTCTTCTGTTGTTTTATAAGGTACTGAAAAATTTTGATGACATCAATCTTGATTGTACAGGTAATGTGACCCCACATTGAGCAGAAATTGGGGATGTTACATGGAGAAATACTTTCTTTGCTTTAGACGGAAGGACTGGACCTCACCAGTCTAAGGCTGTGGGTGTAGCCCAGAAATAAGTGATTGTAACCTGCATGTGGGTGGAAAGAATTAATGAGTGTATCCTTTAATAGACAAAAATGAAACCCGATGACATTCTGTCCGTCTGCACAGCTTTAACTTCTCAGTGTGTGACATGTGATGCTTTTGCAGGAATTAGGATAGTTTGGCTGTGTGTAAAGTGTCCTTACTGCTCAGTTACACACATGTTTTGCCATTTGCACAATAATGCAATTATACTGGATATCAGATTAGAAATTGCATCTCCATTTTCCAGTTTTCTGTGCTGAAAACAAAGATTAATAAAAAGTATAGTATCTTCTCAGTTGCTGGCAAATTGTTAGCTTGTTTCATTTGGCAAGTAACTTAGACCAGATATTTTCTAGAATTAAATGGTTTTCACTGTGAGAGATAGGAAAGAGCTGCAAATGCAGTGCAGTGAGGGTACTTCGTCTTGAACCAGTGATTGTAATTGATGACCCGTTTTTGTTTCCTGTAAGTTGGCCTCAGATGAGACAGGACAAAATTATCCAGATAATTTCTGTTCAGGATTCCTCATTGGGGAATACAAGAACAGCTGTTCTGACTGGTTATTTTACTAGTATCATGGCTTGAATCTTCCACAATGTCATGAACACCTGAATTCTTTGATTTTTTTCTGATACAAGCCCAGTTATGTTATTGCCTATCTCCCTCAGGAGCTGATTTTCTTTTTGCTTTGTCTTTTTTAATAAGAAAGTAACGTTTTTAAGTCAAGTGAAATTGCTTTTCTTCTCTCTCTGTCCCTCAAGCATAGAGATACAACAAAAGGAAGCTTTGTCTGCTTTGTCTATGTCTTTCAATCCATCTCGTGGTGACCTTTTGGGTTATGTCTGCCAAGTTATCCCTAGCGGAGGGGTTTATTTCTAATCGCAGCTCTCTTTTCTGTGAGACAGAAGTTTCTCTACTTCCATGAGGAAGATGTGGCATCTGCAACAGAAAACCTGTGGATGTGGGATTTGAGAGGGTGTAAACCATGTGCTTTGCGCCTGCTTTCCTCTGGAAGATGTTAGCTATAACTAGTGGAGAAACTACTTATTTCATTATCGTGAAGGGCTGAATAAAAGTGGGTGTTGCCTGGCTCAAGGCAAATTTTAAATTCTATTTACAAAATGTTCCCACTGAAAAAAAAAAATCTGGAAAGGCTTCAGAAAGGAGCTCTTGCACCGATGGATTTGCGCTAGACACTGTTAAGCCCTGTTATTTTTCTGGCACTGCCTCCAACGCCTCTTGAGAATGTGCAGAGTAGGCAATAAAATGAATGCAACTCTTTTAAAGTGAGGTTGCATAAATCATCAGAAAGGAGAGGAGCTTCTCATACACCAACAGCAACACTCCACTCCATCCTCTCCAGCAGAGAAGTGAGCTCAAGCTCTCTGTTTGTGCCACTTGGCCTGGATTAGTGTCAAGTCATTTTTGGTATCAAGTGGAATTAAGAGGAAAATGTTTTCTCTCCAAGGGTGTTGAGGTTCACTTTTTTTTTTTTTCACTTGAAAGCATTTTCCAGATTCTCTACTGTCTCGATGCCACGATTGTGCTGCAGTCCCTTGACGAGTAACCGAGGCCATGATCTTAGAGTGATACGTGAGCTCAGCCATGGTTAGGCATGTGGGTGGGTCTCTCCAAGTGAATAAGCTTGCTGTTCTTCAAAAACTTCCTGTTTTGTTTTGGTTTCTCCAGTTACAGTGTAAAACGATTTCTGAGAAATCTTCTAGTCTTTGGTCTTTCAAATGGAGATGGAGATTTTGGTGTCCCAAAAAGATTCTATAACTGTCAAAGGGACTAGAGAGCTTCTTCCCAGTAGGAGCAAACCATGGGATAAAACCTCAGTAGAGCAACCCAGGACTGAGTTTGCAGGTTGTGATTTGGCTGCTACTGAGAAGGAAGTGCAGTGAAATGTAGGGGTAAACCTATTTTTTTTTATGAACAGACTGGCTCCTGGAGGAGAGTCCCAAATCTCTTCTAAAGAAGAGCCTCTGAGAGGCTTTCCAGGTTTAGCTTAGCTGCTTGCAATTACCTTGAGAATAGGATGAGAGTTAAGGTGCTTGGGGTTTTATTTCTGTAAAGCTTCTAATGTAAGGAGCAAAATCAGTAAGAAATGACTGTTCAGAAAGTCTCAAATAAAACATGTGAAAGCTTTAGTTCCTTGTTGTTGGCAAAATAAGCTTGCATTTTCTTTGGGAACTTGAATCTGAACTTGATGATTTTGTTTGAAATTACCATCTGTTGTTATGAGCTCCATGCACAAGCAAGCATATGGGGATATGTTTTCTGGTTTTTGTGTGGTGGTTTGTTGGCTGGTTTATGTTTGGTTTGTTTTTTTTTTTTTTTTTAATTTGTACTAGGTTTGTGTGATTTGGCAGTTGATCCAAGAGCACTCAATGATATCTTGTATTTTTGCAAATCCCCTGCTGCTGCTATTTCACCTGGAGTCTTAATGGTACAACTAAAGGAGCAGTGTTTTAACCAGGATGTGTGTATTAGTATCTAGAATAGATGGCTTGAGGTGTGATACATTTCTAGGCTTGTGCTCAGTCGTCCGCTCTGTTTGGAAGTGGACCCAAGTGGCAAGGCTGAGCATGCTTGAAAATTAATGCATTGATTGGAGCCCAGCAGCCTCTTGGGATTGATTCCAGAGTTTGGATCCGGATTAAACTTTCCCCCAAGGACTTTGGGAAGTGGTATACAAGGGGACCTGGTGAAATTTGAGATGAGTCCAACTTCCTCAAGATGGCAAGAAGATGAATGTTTTTACCAAGGGCAAGAGAGTGGGAGGAAACGCCCAGTTTAGGGAGGGAAGGGGGAATATTTTATGGTGGGGTAGTGTCTGGGAATGAAAGGGATGGATTGTGTCTAGGTAGATATGAATCTTTCAGTTTTAATCCACGTCTAGGAAGTAAATACAAAGAATCTTGCCGACTTCTGGAAACAGAGAGAGGGGAGGAGGTGCAGTGCTGGGCTTTTCAGCTGTGCTGCTGAGGCAGAAATCCCTGCTCTGCAGAGCTGAAGTCCAGCTGCCTAAGGGATGTGATGCACAGGGCTGGTACGCGATGCCTCAGGAGCAGAGGTGAACAGAACAATAGGAATAGGTGGATTCTTTCAGCCTGTAGCTTTATAGAACTTAAGTATGCTGCCAACAAAAGTGTCAAGTCAGCAAGTGGATCTCTCTGCTGCATGGGAAATGACGAAGTATTTCATCATTTTCCTTGTTTTTTTTTTTTTAAGTAATGTTGTGACGTCTTGGTTGCACATCAGAAAATACTTGGGGGTGTGATTGCTCAAGAATATAATTCAGATTTCTCTGTAAAATTTGGATTCTGCGAAATTTTGAAGTTGTACGTCCAAGATCCTCAACAGCCTTTGCAAGTCTTTACTGTGATTTCTCACTGCTGCAGTTTGTTTACTCTGCATTACATAGCATAAGAATTGGCTCCCTGAGGAGTGCTGGTGGTGATTGACTAGAGCTAAGTAGATGAGTGAAATTCCCTCCACCCTCTTTCAGCAGCAGATAAGCGTGCAAGACGTTCTTAAAAAGGAAACTAGAACATACACTGACTAGGTGTGATCAAATATTTTGCACACAGGAAACTACTACTTGAATATTAAGGTGGGAAAACTGTTGAGATGAGCTTTTGTCTGTCCGCTGTGCTGCACGTTTGAAAGGCACTGTGAATATTCAAGTTGGAGGGGTAGGGAGTTAAATGTGGGATTGGATGGAAATTAGTAGGTCTGTTGTTACTCAAAAAATCTGGAAGTACCCCTTTCTGTATTTGGCTTGGCTTAGCTTAGCTACCTTGTTTATTGCAAGAAGCAACCACTAAAGTTATGGAAGCTTTGTTTGAGCAGTAAATGTTCCTGTCTTTCTGATAATGTGAGCTATTCCATATTGAAGAAAGAATCTATCAATATCTCAGTTTAGATAGTGAAAGGTCTGTCCAGTGGGGTACCTCAAATGTAGATCTCTGAAGCTGTGCCTTACTTTAAATGACAATGGCATCAGGCAACTTAACATTTGCTGAAGTCAGCAGTATTGGATGGGGAGGGAAGTACTGAAAAGTGGGGTTTGGTTGTGTTGTTAAACATTGGAGGGTCCATACCAGAGAGCCCCGTGGAAATGCTGGGTGTGCAGAATACGTGATAATGTGATTTAAATGGTTGAGGAAAACATTCTTGGTGGTTGTAAGGCTGATCAAGTAACTGTGGAATAAGAACTGTCATCGTGTATACGTTGGGTCCATGTATACCGACACGCACACGCCCCTCTCAAAGATGAGGTTTTGGGTCTAGTGTATCTGCAGACTGACATCTTTGGAAAACAGCATATAAAACTGCTGCTTATCTCAAGGGTAAGTTGCAGCAGTGATGGGAAGCTGTGCTTCTGCCGTCTAGCTCAGTGGGAGGGTGGGTAAGGCGGTCTCCTAGCTTTGTGTGTGTCGCTGCACTGAACCCCAACAGATCCTTGGGTACAGACAACACCAGCTTGGTGCAGGTCAGGAGCTGCTTTAATATACAAAATAAAGTGTTGGAAGGCAAATGTCTGCCTCCTTTTGTTTTCTGCAGTTGAGGAATAATCAGAATTTGGCAGCCAATCCTCTTGACTCCCTGCTCAATCAGCTTTTCAGCTGATGGTGTTGCTTGGGTCTGCTTTTTGGTGTCTTGGGCTTTTGAGAACCTCATCCAGGAGTTTTCTTGCCCGATTTGGACAGATGAAATGGAGAAATACAGTACAAAATCTAATAGATCTTCCTTTTTATCTATAGGGACTCTCACGCTGCAATGTAACTCTTTTCCTTTGCTTGCTCTAACTTGTTTTAATTTGCCCTTTGCCCTCCTATAACTCTTCTTATGAATTCTTATATTCTGTAGTTGTACCACGCTTCAAAGAGTGGGTGTGGGGGGTTTATGTGTGTGGCTGCTTTTTTTTTGTGTGTGTGTGTTTAACTGCTTGCCTTATTTAACTTGCAGATGATCTGAATTTCTTGTTCTGACTGAAATGCTGCCTAACTGGAGTATTTTACCTTAGTGTCCGAAAGCTGGTGTATTCTGATTTTTATTGAGCATAATGATGAGTTTGAGAGCAACTTCAACTCCTGGTGCTATTCTGACTCTGATTATTTATTGTCCTTGTGCCCTGTGGCCATACTTTGGTGGTTACAGTGTCTGCAGCCTTTCACTGTGGATGACACACAGATATCCTGTCCAGCCTAGTGCTGCTCAACACAATAAAATGCTGCATGTCTGAAGTGACTGATAACCATCAACGGTCGCCGTCCAGTGAAGGGTTCAAGAAACAAGGCAGCTTTAATCAACTACTGGAGTTTTCTTCTCCAGTCCCTGCTTCTCCTCTTCACCTGCCCCTTTGTATTTTAATTGCTTCCTCCTATATGTAAAGATTTTTAATTCTTTTTTAATCCAACTTTTCAACATTGCTGTACAAACTCAGTGCATAGGATTTCTGGATAACCAGCTGAGCTGTGATCCTACAGTTCTTAGCTACAAAAATGTCTTGCTGAAATCTTGCTGTCTTTTTCTGGTTTTCCCATGTAGGTCTTTGTCTTCAGTTATGTTTACATCTCTTGGGAGTGTGAGGGGGTGCCTTTCCAAATTGTCTGTACTTCATGGCTCTTCAGATCTTTGTTGACATTTTGTTGTCCAGCTGGTAATAGGAGAACTTAGGAAACTCTTGGCCTCAGTTTTAGGAAGCTGAGTGTTTGGGTTATTAATGACTTGACTTTAAGATCATGGAGTTCTGATGTCTTATGATTTCTGGCGTCTCATAGAGATGATATGGTATGACTTCCCCCCCCCCCCCCCCCCCCCCCCCCCCTTGGTTTTTTTCAATTACATGTCAAATAAATTGCTGTACACAAGTTCAGAGTAAAGAAATGACTATCTGTGTACAAGGGGTGGATCTTGGACTTCTTCCTGTTTTAAACTGTCTGAATTTTCAAAATAACTAAGCATAGCCTAGATACTCTAATGAAAGCCTGCATAAAATCTGACTTTCAGAAATGAATTTTTTCTACACAAGGAGAACTTTTTTCAAGAGTCCAACTCAGAATAATTTTTAATTTTTTTTTCCACTAAAAGTCTGAAATACAGCTCTAGGGAAGTTATTTTTATATGCATTGGAAAATACTTAAACAATGTAGGATGTCCAGACTTAATATTTGTGTGAAGTGGGATGCACTGTCATTCTGATAATCCTCGAATTAGACAAGCTCTTTTACATGAACCTGTGGCAGGTGGCAGGAGTCAGGAATTACAGGCATTCCTGCTTTGGGCTGTGCTTGTTTTAAAAGGCACCCTGCTTCTGGCTGAAAAATACTTCTTACTGAGTTAAAGTAAATGAATTAACCAAGGGGCAAAACTCAAAGTTTAGCTAAAAAGGAAAACAATTACAGCTGGAGGGAACAACTCAACTCCAAAGCTTACAGCCTTTGTGGGTGGACAGAAACTTGTCCTCTTGTTACTTTTTATGAATTTGTGATATTCTCCAAGCCTACAAATACCTGCACATGTGGACTTTTACTTGGACAAGAAGTTCTGCTGAGTTCAACAGAACTGTGAGTGGAAACACATGGGCTGCAGCCTTAATGGGTATGGCTCTTAAAATTGTGCTGCTTGTGTAAGCCTAAAGGGGTGTAGATGTGGCATGATGTGCAGACTGGAATAGCTAATCCCAGTGAAAGTCACCCAGACTTTCCTCCTTCCTCCCAGCATAGAAACCATAGTGTTTTTCAAGTGTGATGGTGTGTGTTTGCAAATTACTGACATGCACTGATTTCTCCTGTTTAGCATAGGTAATGTGTTGTCTCCTAAACTGACTATGGCCAAAGGGCTGAAGGGAAGGGATGCTGTGTGTTAAGTAGACAGAGCAGGTAATCTTTTAAGCTTGCATATCTGAACTTTAAACATGGTGGCATGATTTCAGTTGGTCACTTGTGTTTTGAGTATTTTGGTTTGTTTTGGGTTTGTCTTTCCCTCCCCCCACCCCCTTAGCTGGGTGAAATGAAGGACTCTGTTTTCTTTAGGTTGTGGTTTATGTGCTTAGGTGATGGTGGAAGATGTCCAGGCAATCAGCTGGGGTTATTCTAATACTTCACGTGAAAAACCTGTGCAGGATTAGAGATATACTGCAGTCCTGGATTACATATATATACATAAACACACTTCTTTATTTTACAGTAGGCTTACCCCCTTTGGAAGGAGAATTATTTCTTTTTTTCCTTTACTATTCTTTAGTTTCTTAAAATTGTTGTGATCATGCTATTGCATAGCCCAATGGATCCCAAATAGATCCTCTTCTAAATAATACAGGAGACAGTATCCCCACTTACAGGTGGGATTGACTTGAGGAGATCTTAAATGTTTGGTTATGCTGTAGCAGGTCTAATAGCCAGGACTAGAGTTACTGAGTCCGAGGCCTCTTCTAGTCCAATGCAGTCCACCATTCTGGGATCTTGTAATGTTACTGGGATGAGAAATAGTCTCCTCTTTTCCCGGAAAAAACAATGACAAAAAAAAAAAAAACAATCGCAAGTTATCTCAAATCAGATTGATTTGTTATAGTGCTAAAAGCCATGATGTGGTAATTAGAGCTTAGGAACTATATTGCCTGTGAACCTATCTTGGTAACTGTTGATAACTTTGGTTGAACCAAAGTTATTTGTTCCCTTGCTCTTCACATTGAGTATATGGTGCACATTATCATTTTATCTGTGGGCTTCTGAGTGTTTGATGCATTTAGTTGCACAGTAGCTCTGGTGAAAAACATCTTCAGAATAGACTCACGGGATTTGTCTCCATTTTAGAAATGGAGTTGGAGGGATTGTGGAGGCTGTGAGACCTGCCACCAGCACCCTGGCTCTACCTGGGACTGTGGGTCTGAGCCGGTGTTGAAATGAATATATGCATCTTGCCCTCATGGCTTGAAGGGGACCAGAAGGATGTCCAAAATGAGCTCGCTCCTCCTGAAAGGAGTACAGTCCAGATGTACGTAAGCTGGGTGGAAAGTCTGACGCATGAAGAAGTTTTTCAGTCTCTATTTTTTTGATGAGAAAAGAGGCTAGAGATGCAAACCAAATCACACCTTTCATTGCGATGAGTGAGTTAGATATTTCTTTCGGCTTCAGCCCTGATCTTAGCTGAGGGGCATGGGTGGAGCCCTTTATTTCTTGGCACTTCTTTGTAATGGCACAAGCAGTGCGCCTACATCAGGTATTGTATCAGCTGCCTTCTGAGCAACTGGCAAAGCTGTGCGGTCTTGCAGTCAGCAATATCTTGATTTATAATTATGATAAAAGCGCTTCTGTTGAGCTTAAGTGCTTTATTTCCACCTACTAAATCCTTTGCTAGGAAGGTTTGAAAAACTAGGTTGATACATTTAAGGTGTCTGTCTTCTGATTTGAATAGGCATCAAGCACTCTGGAAAACATTTATCCTGCTGCCCTTAAGAGAGCTGTTTTCCAACAGGAATCTGGATCCTTAACTGGTCTAGCACTGAAATATCACTGTATGCCGCTTCCTGCTGGTCCTGCAACTGTTAGCCCTGGTGCATCAGTTGTGGTGCGGTTAAGGACAAAGCACAGAATTAGCAAAGTGCCTTGCAAAATCTTCTTGTTGCTGACAACCACGGTAGTTTATTAATTTCATCATCTCATATCTTTGGAGAATAAGCGGTGGTGGTGTTTTGCGGGGCTTTTTGAGGAGCTGGACAATGCTCTTCAGCTGCATAGATTGTGTGGTGAAAATTAAAATTTTGTCTGTATGTGTGCATGACATGCACGTTCCTTTGGAGCTACGAAGAAGGTTTTTGATAGGGGTGAAGGCATCTAGATGTTCTGCATCTGAAGATGGTAACTTTTATTTTCTCAAGTGGAGAAACTCTCAAAACTTTTTCTGAGAGGTTGATAAGTGGGTAGTTAATAGCCGGAGTGCTGTATTTTAGGGGATTTTTGGCGTGGAAGTCCCCTTGAGAACTCTTCTTCATTTGCATTACTTCCCTCATAGTGAGGGTCTCATTGCAGATCTATCTCATAATCTTATCAATTAACATTATGGACTTAAAAGCAGGCTGTGGTGGAAGAAGTGGGGTGGGTTCTTGCTGCAGGGCAGGGTGAGAAGAGCCCCAGTTTGGGTGGGTTGATGAACCTTCCCCATCACATCAGCTCTACTGTGCATGGTGGAGCATTTGCATTGCCCTCTTGTGGCAAGTGCCCTGGAGCCGCTGGGATCAGGAGGCTTCTTGTCCACACGTTCATTAGGGAGGTCTGTCCTTCCGACAGCAGAACCGTGAAACCACGAAACCGTGAAACCATGCTTCTCCTAATCTAGAAGCATGAGTTAGCATGAATACCTGAAAGTGAACTGGTGGGATGTAAGAAGTAAACCCGATCATTCAAGATACATTATTGAAACAATATTACAAAATGCATAGTCTAAGGTCTAATTGTAGCTCTCTAATTATTTGCAGTTACATTTGCCTGCAGGTTTTTTAATGCCTCAGTGATATTAATAATTCAGAAACTTGACAGAGGGGAAAAAACAGAGAACAACGGCACTGAAAACTAAATAATCTGTTCTTTCAGCTGTGCATGCATTTCTCTTCTTTCCACCATTCTCTTTCTGCCAGGAATTGGTGGTGGGACTACATCCTGCTGTTGTTTCAAGCAACCTCGCAGCAAAACATGAGCATGTGCTAAACTCTGGGCTACCAACCTGGCAAGAATTAAATTCTGAAATAAATGTTGTGGTGTTTTTCTCCCTGTAAATGATGAAAGGAGACTGTGTGCAAACACACACCCTGCAGACCCCTCCTGGAGGGCGATGCCTTGCAGACGTGCCTGCAGCCCCTTGCTCTCTTTGTTCTCGCCATCCCCAGCGTGGCTGGGGCGAAGGGGTTTTATTGCATCGGCGGCGGGTGAATTCCTGCGTGCGCCTTCCCCGGGCCTGCTGCCCCTCTAATTGTTGTGTTGTCAGAAGGCGTGTGCCTCCAAAGCCTTATCTGATTCCTCCAAAAGCCTTGCAAGCAATTCAGATGTTGACCCCTTGAGCGCAAACAACTCTCCACCTGCCTTGGGGCATAGCTTCGAGACAAGGTTTAGTGCTCGTGTGTGTGCAAACCTGGTGTCTGGCTTTGTCACTGGGGATGGAGCACCTGCCTGGGGAGGGGAGCAAGGGGCCAGGGAAGGTGAAAGGCTGGTGGGACTTGGAGGGGGAGAAGGGGAGTCCAACAGCTGCTTGTGTCAGCACAGGGATAAGTGCAAGGAGATTAATAGTTATTTAAAGAGCAAATGGGGACATGGCATTCAGCTGTGGCATGTGAATGTATAAATGTGGTGGAATGGCTGCTCTGCTGGTAACATTTAGACAGATGGTCCCTGGACTGAAAGGAATGAGAAGGATCTTTGATTCTCTTAAGGATATCTTAAATTTTAATGGGCCACTTTTTTTTTTTAATTGACTTCCAGGCAGCACCTTCAGCGTTTCCAGACTCTGCTGTCTTGTTAACGCTGACTGCCCATTTGGTCATCTTTCTCCGTCATCTTAAATAGCCTGGGATTAGAGGGAATAGTTTTTAAGTGAAAGCTGAAACACTATTGTTTTGCAGTCTCTATGTCTGAGCTGGTTTAGGAGACTGTTTTCATCACAGCTGTCTTTTCATCATTCTGCTGGTTAGGGAGTGTGTCTGATGCTAATCACCATGAGAAATGAAACAACTGAGTGATACTTCTATGTTTTTGAGAAGTCTTCAGGTCTTACTCAGGTATTCTGGGGCAGGAGGGCAGGGAGGTGTTTTTTTTTTTATTAAATGTAAAATTATTGAGTCAGAAAAAGACTGTTCCTGGTGCAGTACACCAGCATTTTGGCTCTTTCCATACAGAATTAGCTTCAAGGGAAAAACACTTACCAAATGTCCGTTAAATGGGTCTTGGTTGGCTGAGTAGCCCGTGGGAGATGAGACATATCTGTCGTCTGCATTACCAAAGCTGCTATCTCCTTTGGGAGAGGAAGAACCAGTCTAGATTGCTTTCTCCTGCATCAGCTATTTTAGCATGCTTTGAGTCCAATCTCGGATATTTGCTTGCTCATCTAACAGGGGAGCTGGGCATCTATAACATCCCCACTATTATAGATGGGGAAACTGAGGCAGGGAGGGCAAATGACTAACCTGAGGCAATACAGAGAGTCACTGGTTCACCCAGGATTAAGACTCAATATGTAATTGCTTTTATTACTCTGCTGCCTGAAGGCCTCAGACAAAACGGAGGCCCATTAAGCAGAGCACTTTTTGCGTAGCGAGGAGCAATCCTTGCCCTGCAGATCTTGCTGCCTGAAGTAGGCAGCCTTGTGGGTGGAGGGGGAGGCGAGGTGGCTTGCCCAAGGACACAGCACATTGCTGGCAGAGCAAGGGAGGGAACCAGCTCTCCCTTCTCTCTGCAGATCATTCCAGCTCCCAAAATGAAGTTCCCTGTGCCATTCCTCACCAGGCCTTCTCTTTTCCACCACGGCTCATATTAGCAAGCTGATAAACTTCTGGAAAGTCTGATGTGCCTTGCTGAGGACCCAATAGCACCAGGTTCACATTGGGCTTTTACTTAAAACCCAATAAAATAGTAACATTTTCCAGTGAAACAGAGACAGAAACTGAAGGAAGAGCTCTATTCAGTAGCTCAAATGTCTCTACTTCCTTCCTCCCCTTCTGGAAGGACAGCTGAGAGCGTGAAGTGTTTGGGTGTACGGAGGGCAATTTCATCCTTGCAAAGGGATGAACCTGTTTTCCTCCATGGCTGAAGTGACTGGAGAAACTGAGTGTTAAATGACTTGTCCAAGGTCCCTGGGAAGCTTGTTAGATACCTTGTGCCATTCCCTTTCAGGTCCTTGGAGAAGTGGTGATGTGCTTGAAGCTTCACTAGGGCTGGTGGGATTCCCAGTATTGGGAAAGCTTTTTGTCATGGGTTTTGCTGTTAGTGCTCTGACTTGGGGAGACTTTGTCACTAGGCTGGTAATACAGAGTTGTCTCTGGAGGAGCAACTGTTGGAAAGAAGAGGGAAGTCTGGAGCAAACTGGCTGAAGTACTGAGACACGCATGAGCTTGATGGCTCTGGATGGGATTGAAGATGTAGGACATGGAGAGGCATGAGATGCTTGGACCCCTTGAACAAGGGGAAGAGCCTGACTCCCTTCTGCCATGTCAGCTGCTGACTGTGGAACCAGGTGTGTGTATCGCTTCGTGTTCCTGGATGGTCCCAGAGCTGGTGGGGATGGGTACCACAAACCGTTTGGATGCTGCTCTCCCTAAGCTGGGAACAAACAATGCCCTTTGGACATACACAAGGATGAGACTACATGTACCTGGCTGAACCCCATGTACCAATGACCTGGCCCTGTCTCCATGGCCAACCCTGGGTCCTTTGGAGGAATAAAAGATTGGGGTAGTTGTGCAACTTTCTTCAGAGTACTTTCCCAGCTTTCAACTGGTTGTGGTTCAGAGTTTTAGAATCAGACATGCTGCCTTCTCCAGCAGAAATTGTCTGGTGCCTTTTTGAATGTAGGTAGGCTTTTACTATCTGCAGCACTTCGTGGCAGAAAATCCATGTTTATTTGTGGGCTTTGTGAAGAACCGCTCTGCATGTGTTTAAACCAAAATCCTGCTCAAGATGTTTTCTTGTCCCCCAACTCCTCTATTAAAAGGGCATGAAAACTGATTTCCTATTTGCTTTTTTTCCATGCTCTTTAGGAATTTATTCGTTTCTGTCATACTGCATTCCACCTCTCTTGTCACTGTATGTTTTGCAGGCTGAAAAGTTGTCAACTGCTGCTGCATTACAGGACAGCATAGAAGGAGTTTGCTCATGCTCATCACCTTTCTCTGAAATGTGTTCCCCTTTCATCTGTTTGAGTTGGGGGAGCGGGGCTGCACATAGAATTTAGGGCACTAGGCATGTTATTTTTCTGCTAACTTCTCCCTGATCTAACCTTTGCCCTTCTGTACTCCATTCTCTAGCCTTTGTTTTCATTTCTTCAATTGATTCATATGTCACTTGTTTCTGGTGGCTACTTTTGAGGCACAATCACATCTGCTTATTTAAGTGCTGCATACTGTGCAACTGCTGCTGCTTAAGTATGGGGGGACCTTCCATGCTGTGAGCTACCATGCTGCTTGATGACACCTTTAATTCCTCTCTACTACTGCCTGTGACAGTCACTGGGAATTGAGTGTATGGTGCAATCTGGTTAAGTGCTATGAATCTTTTCTGCAGTAAGTCACACTTCAGTGCAGTTACCACCTGACCTGGAGGTCTTTAAATGTCACTGTGCACGCCAGGATCAGATCCACAAGAGGAGGAGCAGTCTTTGTGCAGAGTTGCAAGACCGTCAAAGACGATGTAGCCTTGCAGAAGCTAGAGCTAGTTGTACTGTAATGAAGCTGGTGATTTTTATTAGGTTATAGCAGTCTCTTCAAAAGGGTCTCGGTCTGGGTGTTGCTAGACATAGGGAGCCTGTCTCCTTGTGATGATTGCTGCCCTGCGAGTCACCTTGTTATGTGCAAGCTCTTTTCCTAGCTTGGCTGTTGATCTCCTTTGTGGCTGTGAGAAGCTTTACTTCTTTCTGTTTCAGTCACCAATGTAAAATGGGGTGTCTCCTCTTCAAATCTCCCTTTTCTTGGTGTGAAATGTGTTTGATGGTGCTGTGATCATGCTGTGCATCCTCCATCATGAAGGCCATGCCATGGCTAGCCAGCCTGTGCTAGTGTTGCTTCTGTAACACTTCTATGCATCTCTTTGCCTCTAGCCGCAGTACACGAACCTGGGGCTCCTGAACAGCATGGACCAGCAGATCCAGAATGGCTCTTCCTCCACCAGTCCCTACAACACGGAACACGCACAGAACAGTGTCACGGCCCCCTCGCCTTATGCCCAGCCCAGCTCAACCTTTGATGCCCTCTCACCCTCCCCAGCCATCCCTTCCAACACAGACTATCCAGGACCTCACAGCTTCGACGTATCATTTCAACAGTCCAGCACAGCAAAGTCAGCAACGTGGACGGTAAGGTTGCAGCATCACTTTGCTCCTTCTCTGGCGGTGGTCCTGATGCATGTAGTGACACTATTCATATGCTACATATCCAGGCTTGTGCAAGAATGGAGTGACCTGTGTCCTTTTCCGTGCATGACATGTCATGCAGAAGGGAGAGATTTATCTTGGCTGCTCTGGGAGGGTGTGGTGGGAATTTAACCCTCAATAATATCACTAAATCCCAGGTGAATAAAATGCTTTGCAAAAAGATAGTTACCTAAAGACTGTATGCGATGAAACAATGGCTCTCCACTTGGGTCTAGCAGGCATGCTGGAGTAAAACACAGGGTGGGCATAACCACAGCTTCGGACCTTCCCTTTGCTTTCTTCAGCATCCATGGGTTTGTGTGAAGTTTGGTGTGCAGGGCGTTGCCAGCAGGATGGAGGTGGTGCTCCCCACTCAGACCCATGGAGTGTGGGGCTTTCTCTTCCTCCATGTTTATCCCCTCCTGCAACTGGTGTGGGAAATCCAGTACCACCAGCTTGGGTCAGTCAGTCAGCCCTGCGCTATTTGGATTGTTTGTATTAATTGGGTGGGGCTTTTGTATTTTGTTGTTTGGGTTTTTTTATTACTTAATGCTCTGCTTCTGCTGACAGAATAGAAAATAGTCCCTTTCTTATAAAAAAAAAAAATAAATGTGTGGAGCTTGAAGGCCAGTACTTGGATTTTGGTAGCACTGTCTTGATTGTTCAAACTATAGAATCTTCATAGCCCAGGACACAGCAGTGCTGGAGATGTACATCCTGTTGTGTTTTAGGGCTCTAGAGTAGAAATGTTTGCAGTAGAGAATACTGTTGTCTTAAAGATGTTCAATATTTGCTTTCCTCTCCTTCAGGTACTTGGAGTAAGTGCAGTGAATAATGCCTTACCTCATGCCACCTGAATAAAAGCAGGGACTCGATTTTTTTTTTTTTTAATTTTTTTAAAAGAAAAAAAGATAAATTTTTTTATCAAAATATAAGAGCATTAAAATAGTGTGGATTTTCCTGTTTTTTAATCCGAGGAACTATTTTGATCTCAAATTTAAATACAATCTAGCAGTAATTGCAACTAACAAAAAAACCTCCCAGTCACTGCTGCCAGCAAAGCGGTGGAGCCCGTGTGGTCCACTGTGGACAAAGATAACAGATAACAATAAATCACTGTAAGTTTGCATCCTTTGTATTTTAAAAGCCATTTCCAGTAAAATTGTCTAAAACTGATAACAATAACTTTGTTCAGGAAATTGTTTCATGGGTTTAAAATGTGATAGGTCTGCTCAAGACCAAATTTTTCATTTTTTTTATGCATAAAAGGGCAAAGGATTTTTAAGTGATCTTGAAATTGCACCTTTTTCTTATCTGCATTGGGAGTGATGCCCTGCTGTAGTTCACGCTTGTTTTCATGTCCAGGTTTCTCCACTTACACTATGCACACTATTTATTTTCACTTCCTTTTAAGTAAGGAAATTGTTGGTCAGTTCTACTTTCCACTTCTCAAAGCGAGAAACTGCTGCCCTTGGATTTTTGCAGACTGCTCCAGAGAGGGTCCTTTGAAGGAGATAGGAAACGATGTTCTCTTTTGATATGTATGGTACAAAGAATTATCTAACGCAGCTGCAGGGAACCAGAGTGTTTGATGCTGTCCTTTCAACTACGAAAAGCGGTCTTTTGAAATGAGGTTTGAACATGTGTAGTAGGCTGTTCAGCAGAGCTGAAGACAAGTGAGCTTAAAGTTAAGCAAGCACTTGAGATGTTCCACTGTAGTGATAGTGGCTTTCTGGGGTAGAAGTGGAATTGAGTTTTAATGTAGATCTGGGTAGTAGTCAAAGATCAGATTACACACCGGCTTTAAAAACAAAACAAAACAAAAAAAACCAAACAGCAAAAAAACCCGCCATCAACAAAACCTCTTTGGTGACTACAGTCACCAAACATATGCAGCCTGGGGGCAGGCACGTTTAGGTTCCCCTCCTTTACTTTTGCCCTGATGTGGACCATACTACCCACAGATGAAAATGTGCTCCCTGTACCTGTTGCAGTCTGTCTAGGGATAAGTCAGTGCATTTTACTAAAGATATGGGGTTCCAAACAGCTCTGTGATCAGGAAGGAGCAAGTGCAGCCCAGGTGTCCCTGTGCTGAGCCAAGTGACCTAGATTTAGCTGCTCGTGCAAGAGCTGGCAGCTTGCTGTATGTTCACAGTGGATGATGACAGCCTTGTGGTGCTGGCTGGGGACCTTCAATCAATGTGCCTTTCACCGTAGAGCATCTTTCCATCTTCAGAGCTCTGCCCTTCTACTAATTAATCCACCAACTCGTTTCACATGGGCTCTTGAGTGGTTGCTAATATGCGTTCGACAGCTTTATCAGTGGGGTGGGTGGGGAAGGACGTGAAGGTTCTCTTTCCCGCTGCTGTCCTGCGAAATGTGGAAACATGTGTGGAGTGTTGATTAAAGAAGGAATGATTGCCCCATCCTCTCAGCAAGAGCAAGTTCTTGGAGTTGCTCATCCTCCCTCCCCTCCCCCCCTCCATGTGACTTCATATGCTTTGATTAATGCCTGTCGTCTTTTTTTTTTAATGATGGATTAGGAACTTACCCAACTGGAAGAGTTTCTTCTACTGCAGTGACCTATTAAAAGCTTAATTACGAGATGGCTCCACCCTTATTAAGAGTCCAAAACTTGAAAGCCTTGTTTCTTAGTTCTTTTTTTTCCCTCTTGCTGTTCCCCAGAGCAACAGTATTAAGTAAGGAAAACCACTGTATCGCACTTTCCCCCTTTCGGGAGTGGATGAGCCAGGCTGACCCACCTTGCCCTGCTGGGAAGGCTTGGTGGTGACTGGCAGAGGATTTGGTGTTCTTGCTGCAGCGCACTTCACCAGAGCTCCTTTGAGCTGCTTCTGGGCTGAGTCATGTCAGATTAGGCCATGAGAGTGAAGGTTGCGGGCTTGGTAAAAGGACTGGGTTATTTCTCTAAAAAGCAAGAGCTGCTTTGATGGGAGGATTAGAGACCTGTGAAGACGCTTCAGATTTCTCTTCGCGTGTTTAGCTCCCAATCTGCATGCTTTGGAGGCAGTAATCTGGAATAATGTGTAGATCCCCAGGTTAGTTCTTCTGGAGGTGGGGTAAAAGAGAGACTTGCAGAGTATCCAAATGCTACATCTCTGAAAACAGCCCTAAAAATCTTATTTTCTCCTAAAACCTGTTTTTTCAAGTTCCCTAGACTCCTTCTATGGGGCAGGCTTATTGTCAGTGGGCACCCTTTGCCAAATTGGCAGCAATTGTATAGGATAGTCTGGGAGGGCAAGGAGGGTAACATCAGGACTGCTTCTCTGCTCAGGTTTGTGTTGGGCTCCTAATTAAAGGCAGGATGGGGTGGGGAGAGAAAAAAAAAAAAAGCCAAAGTTGCAGGGAGAAACACTAGTTGCTGCTAGGGGAAAGGGTGATTTCATATGTATGAGCAGTTCACTTTGAAAATATTACAAATTTTCTCTCTGAAGTCTTTCATGACCTTAAGTAGGAATTCCAGTAAAACATGCTGTCTAATCAGGTTCACTCTTCATTTGTATGCAATGTTGAGCTAATTAATGATGACAAATTGAGATTGGATTGCAGAGCACTTTATAAGCATCCTTGATTATTTTTTTTAATTAATGACCTGAGAACACCAGTAAGAATATAAGCAGGTTAATCAGTCTTTTCAGAAGGAAAGTCTTTAACAATTGAAAATCTACTGAAGTGTTTAAAAACAAAAGCCTTAATAGTCTGAATTGAGCAAAGTTTCTCACATGCATACTCATGGTACAATAAAACCTTTTTGAAAACTATGCTGCAAAGGAACAAGCGGTTATCGTTTTTTAATGCTGACTTAGAGGGTAGGTTGTTGAGGTTGAGCCAGAAGCCATATGAATTGGATGAAGTAAGAACTTATCCAGAACTGTGTGTCATTTATTGTGGGATATTCCTACTGAGAGAATTCCCATATTCCCATGCCCATTCTGCAGCAGAAAACAAGGCATTTCAAAAGTGTGCCACATCAAACTTTTTTTTTGTGGAAGTAAGTTGTGTGCCGATCTTCCCCACCCACTCTGAGTGCAAATAAATAAATAAACATCTGCAGTGGCTTTTCCCCCCCTAAAAAAAGATTTGGCAATCACCTGTCAGTAGCAGAACCTGTTACATGGGGAAGAACATGATTGCAGTAGGAAAGTAAAAATTAAAATTGTATGTCAAGGTAAGTAAAAGTTAACATTGCTGCCAAACACGAGCTATCAAAAAAATGAATCGGACCCACCCATCCCCATAAGCAAGATACCACCTTATAAGTCATGAGACTCCTTTTAAAGACAAACAGGTTCTTCATATTCTCCCTCAGGTTTTTGAGCCTTTAGGGTGCATCTGCTAAATCTTTTAAAGCTTTTTTTTTTGGTAGTCACAAGGGTTAAGAAAAAAGGAGGCAAAAATATCTTTAAGTTTTTAAATGAAAACTGAAATTTATTTGCAAATTTTTGATTCTGCTGAAGACACCCAGCCCTGCAAGACTTGCATAATTCAGGTGTTGGCAATACCTGAGTTTAGTGCTTTATTCTCATGCCCTGCAGTAAGCTGGAGCTGAGCTGGGTTGGTCCTTGCAGGGCTTTGTTATGAAACATGGACCTGTGCAAAGCTACAATCCCTGTTCCAGTCAGGCTCCCTGGTTCTCCTGTTCTCAATAAACTCAGCTGTACCTACAGCTATAAGAAAATGTTCAGATGTCAGAGTTTCTTTACTAGCAAAGCTGGATAACAGTCTGTGTAATATGCATGAAAGCAAGTAAATGGATTGCGCTGGCTGGGGTTAGTGGATTTGGGAAAGCTGCGTTTTAAGGAAGGTGAAAGGAATGTGCTTAAATTTGTCCACAAGAGCAATAACAGGTTTCTGTGGTTGAGAGTACAGATTCCTTGGCTGGATTATTCAGTCTTTTTTATTTCAGATTGATTAATTCCATCTTAATTTTAAATATATTGTGTCCTGAACCACCTGATAATATTGGGAAATTTTTTCCCAATCTCTATAAAATTAATTAGAGGACCATGCACAAGCACAGTAAAGCACTGAGAGGGCAATTATATGTGTACATTGCCTTGACTCAACAGTCCTTAATTATGTGTTTAGTGTTCTCTTAAATAATCTGTTCAAATAGTGCATTGTTTCAATAACACTGGTAATGTCCAGTGTTGCCCCAGCTGCTGATTATCTGTCTGCATCATACATGAAAACTTTTTAAAGGCTGGTGACACTCTCAGGAACATACCTGTAGGGCTGTGCTAGGCGCTCATGCAAGAACTTAGCTTAGTTATTTCTTGGTGGTGTGTTGGTCTGTGCAATTTGAGCTTTCCACTTTTATCTTTTAATATTGTTTTTAAAGCTGCCAGGAGAAGGGGAGGTAAGGTGGTCTTGTTACAGGATTTTTAATTTCCCTGTCCTCAGAGGCTCCTAGGCCGCAATGATGTAGGCTTTAGCTGTTTGCACAGGGCAGCTGAGAAGAGAGACTCATTTGTGCAGAGGGTCTGCAGATCTTGCTGACCACTGAAATCAGTCACTGACTGGCCCCTCTGCTAATCCTTTCATGGCTCTAAATATTGGCTTTCTCTTCAGCCCAGCTGGTTGCCCAGTAAAGTTAATTTTGCTGGTGATAACCACCCTCATTACAGCAGCAGTGAGGAAAGGAAACAATGCCTGTAATCCAAAGGGAGAGAAGCAATCTGGAAGGAGAAGGCAGTGGAGGAGGAGCTGGGGTTGCAGCCTTCAGCTGCACATGCTGGAGGCTGGGAAAGGTGATGCAATGGTGTGAGCTAAGGGTTTGGCTCTTCACTGATCTCAGGGAAGCAGCAGAGCTTCCATATTTGGGCATTTGTGTCGGGTGAGAAGTGGTAAGAATTGGCTTCCTCAAGCTCTCTGCAGCCATACCTGCCTGAAGAGGCTGTTTACAGCGTGCTCTGCTGCTTGGCAGGGAGGGTGTTGATTGCCACCGTCGCGCTCGTGCATGGAGATGTGGTGATCACGCCTTCCTGCTTGAAGAGCTTGTGAAGTGTGTTTCCCTCTGTGTGACATTACAGGCTGTTGAGGCTAAGGCTGTTGAGGCATATGCAACTTGTCCTAGGTCATCTACCTGGAAAGAGAGGAGTCGGGTTTGTTGTCTTTGAAGGAGGTGCCTTTCTCACGGCAGGGAGGTGTTTTCAAGCTAGTAAAGCTGGGAAGAACCAGTTCACCTGTGAGAACCAGCCAGGAGGGGCCTGCTGGCTTCTGTTTGGGTTTTTATGCTTGAGTAAAAGAAGATCTGAGTGCATTAGGTTCCCATTAGAATGTCATTGTGCTTTTTCCCCCTAATCTCTTTGTCATGTATATTTTGTTTTTATTAGCAGTTATCTTCTTCTGTTACTCCTTACAGGCAGCTGTACAGATCTGTGTAATAGTCTCCAGAAAATATCTTGTGACATGAACTGTCCTGGTTTTTTTTCCTTTGCCTTTTTGTATCCCTTATTGTTTCGTAAGTCACACCAAGGCAATATAGCTTCCCCGTATGAACTGCTGTTGTTGTAGTGAGGAGTTTTGCTGTATGCTATTAGACCAGTGGCTCAGTGATGAGAGCACACTGTAAGGGGCAGTCCATACCCCATGCAGCTCACGATGCCTAGGAAGGATGAGAAGGGAAGTTATTTACTGATTATATGAATTAGTATCTGCCAGAACTTGGAACAGAAAATTGGAATCTCCTGTCTTGCAATGGTGCGTGCTGTGCTCTTCAAACAGCACAGTGGTGCTGGGCACCCAGCATGCCCAACCCACTAGGAGAAGGTGGGCTTCAGGTGGTGTGAATGTCCTTCTCTTTCAACCAGGATTTAGACTCTTGGTTGCTATGTTTGTGGCTGATTCCCTCCAAGTATAACTGGAGACCAGTTAGAGCTCACTACAGGCTTCCCAGGATCTGCAGGTGAAAAACACTGAGGCATTAGGGTCAGACATAGGAAGATGGAGAAGGTGGTCATGGAGAGAGGCTGTGTCCTCCACAGGGGCAGCAGATCCTGTTTTGAACAAGCAATTTCTAGTCATCACACTTTTTTTTTTCTTCCCCCTTCAGAAAAAGTTGTCTAAAGGTTTTAGTTATTTTTGGAGAAAAAGTTCAGAGGGAGAGAATTAAGTGGAAGAAACTTTTTTGGGCTCTTAATGAGATTTTTTTTTTTGTTTATGTGGAGAGGAAAAAGTGTTAATTAAACATAATTTTCATCAACGCAACTTGCACAAAAAAGCCCCACCTACTTTCATGAGAAAGGAATAAAGAGAATCATAATCCTGGATTAGCTATCTTTCACTACACATATATAAAAACAACACCGTGTGAAAAGGGGGAAAATATAGATGTATGCACACACACCAAACATACCACTGCGCCTCCAGCAGTATTACCAAAGGAATTAACTTTACAAGAAACAGCCACAGCCTGGAAAGAAGCCATTTTTCAAATAAAAGCTGAATGAGACTTGTGGTTTCTGAGAACTATGAGAAGGAAGGGTTAAAAAAAACATTTACAGATAAGAATAGCTGATGTTCGGAGATGAATGAACATCTTGAAGTAGGGGAGGGTCACTACTTAAATCACCTCTTCTTTTGTTTCTTCCTCCTCTTAGTTAAAAATTGGCTTCTACGAAGAACAACATGTAGGATTAATGTAGTACTTTAAATCTTCAAAGTGCTGCACAAACATTACTTCCCTAATCAGCAAACACCTTTGCTTGGTAGGCAAATTAGGAGTGTAGTCGCCATTTTAGAGAAGGGAAACCAAGGCACCACAAGTGCCAAAATTTCTAAACTAGTAGTTTTATGGAGTGGAGTTTTTTTGCCTTTCTTTATGCTTGCTTTTTTTTTTTTGTGACTGCCTCTAGGCTGACTTGTAAAAGGTGCTGAGCTCTCCTGAATTTCACAAGTGCTAAGCATGCAAAGCTCAAAGGAGACATCAGCAGGGTCACCTCCTTACTTTCCAGAGGTCACAGCAAGCCGGGCCAGAAGGCAGGCAGCCCGCTCTGGGGCAAAGGGGGGTTTCTAAAAAGTTGCCAGTTTCCCCCATACCTTTGAGCTGTATAACTGAAACTGCATCAACTGAGCACTATTAGAAAATACCTCAACCTCGCAAAAAAAACCTTTGTGCAAAAATATTTGCGTAACTGTTTAAGTTACTTTTGGGTAAAGGTTTTCAAGTTGGCTGGTGCAAGAGGCGTTGCTCACCTTGCAGACAAAGACCGCCCTTGGGCATGATGATTCCTTTCCTTAGGTCAGCTGAAATATTGCAGTTGTCATCGATATTAGTTCTCTGCCAACTTCATACAGAACAAGCAGCAGTTTGGCGGTGTGCTGAAGCAAGGATAATTTTGTGTGTGTTGCATTGGTCATGTTCTGTACAATGAGGGTTCAGCTTCAATGCTTGGCAGACCATACACTATGAAGAAATGTCTTTGTTTTAAAAAAAAAAAAAGTGTCCTGGGTAGGGATGGCTCCTGTATAGAAAGAGCATGAACTTTATTATGCAATGGAAATCTTTTCATGAGGCTTTGCTATGTGCAGGCGTGTCAGGTTTGTTATTGTAAACATAATAGAATAGCTACCCAAATAAGAGCTTAGATACTCTTGCAAATAGGCCTGGATATTGATACAAACTTTATCGTTTCCAGTTGTTTAAGACAACACTTAAACATTGGGGAAAAACTTGGTGGAGCCACTGGAGAGTGCTACTTCTCCCTTGGTTTTTCAGGTGTATTCTATGAGAGGGTTTGTTGGGGTTTTTATTTTGTTGAAGAGGAGGAAAATATTACTTCCCTGATAAAAAGGAGTGTTTTATGATCTCCTGATACGTGTTATCTGCTGAAATTAATCTAAATTTACCTTTACTGAAAGCTGAAAAATGTGCTAGAGGAAAGTCAGGAATGGAGCACTGGAAGGATGACCTGTCTTTCCTGAATGAATGAGATAGGACTTGGGTTTAAATTTTCTGGCTCTGTTGTTAGCCATGATGTCCACGCTGCCTCATAGTGCTGAAAGAAGTGGGGAGTGGAGTATCCCTGTGGGGGCTGCAACTTGGGGCTCTCCTCCCCTCCTGTTGTGTGCCCCAGGGTGCATCCCGCTTTCCTCCTGGGCAGAGAAGCTGTGATGCCCTTCTAGGGAGCAGCAGGGACGAACAGCAGATTTGGCTCTGAGCCCAGCCTCAGAGCTGCTCCTGCCCTGCGATTTAGATGTAATCTGGGAAACGTTGTGCAAGTCATTCCCTCTGCCTCCATTTCCCCTCTTCCCCCTTTCCACACACCCACCCTCAAATTTGGAGCTATGTCACCATGATCCTATGTTGTAAAGCACTTATACCCCTGATGTGAAATGCCTGGGGGCTGCTACTTGTTGTGCACCCCATATGATTAGCTTTAGCTTTCGGGCCTCTTATTTTGACTTATTTACAAGACATTAAAGTCTTTTTACAAACTAACTTTTGAAGGAACCAAAGCGTATCTCCAGGCTAAAGCTTGAAACTGACTGAGTGTTGGTTGGGTTATTGCTTCTCCTGCTTGAGATCTTGAGCTTTACCACCATCAGGCCCACTAGGCACAAAAATTACTGATGCAGAGGATGTTTGAGGGCTACAGTATGAAGAAGAGCCACTTGTCATTATGTTGCCAGAGCACAACGCTGCTCAGCTGTGGTGCTGAGCCTCGGCAAACTCACCCTGCCACTTGTTGGGTTTTATTAGCTCAACCGTGTGAGCTGTGGCTGGGAACTGACTTGTTCCTGGCCTTGCAATGGGAGAAGAGTGAGCCCAGGTTTGCTATCAAACCTTCACTCAGAGCTCCTTGGATGCTCTGCTTAAAATGTGGGGCTGGAGGAGATTCCCATGGGGAAGGGACCGGAGCGGTGCCACTGGGCTTGGTGCCCAGTTTGGGGGGTGTTCGTGGGGCAGGCAGCACACCCACTCTGTTTGCCTTTGAGTGCCAGCATTGCCATGGGTGGGAGAGAAAAAGTCTTCCTGTGAGATGTTTGTCGGGTGGCTGAGCACTGAATGACACCTGCTCATTAATCAGCAAGGTGGAGGCTGGTTTTGTGATGAGTTCCTTGTCTTCTGTCTCTTCTGCTGCAAACCACTCACATTACTTGGACTTAGTCATGTTTTTTTTTTCTGACCCATCCTTGGTTGGTTTGTGTAGGCGTGTGACCAAAGGGGACTCCAACAAAAAGAGTCTGTGCCCACAAAAGGCTCTCAGGAGACCTTATGTAGCCTTTTAGTACCAAAGGCGGCCTACATGAAAGATGGGGAGGGACTCTTTATCAGGGAGTGTAGTAGTAGGATGAGGGGTAATGGTTTTAGACTGAAAGAAGGGAGATTTAGATTAGATATTATAAGAAATTTTTCACTCTGAGGACGGTGAGACACAGGAACAGGTTGCCCAGAGTAGTTGTGGGTGCCCCATCCTTGGAGGTGTTCAAGGCAAGGTTGGATGGGACTTTGAGCAACCTGGTCTAGTGGAAGGTGTCCCTGCCCATGGCAGGGTGGCTTGAACTAGATAAACTTTAAGATCCCTTCCAACACTAAACATTCTATGATTCTATGATTTTTCATTTCCTACTAAAATCTTTTACAGTACTGGTAGCCATAAATGAAGTGATGAGGCCCCTAGGAAGAGCTTCAGAAGAGACATCATTAATTCTATAAGGTTTGACAAAGACAAATCATGTGGACTGATTGCTTTGTAATACAGTTTCTATAAGAAACTAATAAATATGACCTTTATTTGGCACCCCCTTCATGTGCTGGCTTCTCTGAGTTATTTTTTCCAATTTCCTTTGCCATGCCTCTTAAAAGGACTACAGAAGTCGGAATCTGTCTTTCTGGGTTTGTTTTTTCAGCAGACTCATCTATGCAAGACACAAATGGGGAGAACTTGGGTAGCTCTCGTGCTGCTGGTGTTTGGAGGGAGTGCTACAGCATAGTCTCCAGCTGACAGGAGGAGCAGCTCCATGGATGAGCCGGGTTCCAGGTTGAGTTTGCAGGGCCATGAGCTGGAAGAAAACCATTTCCATGCCGCACGTCTGTCTGAGGTCACGAGCACAAAAGTGCTCTGATGCTATTAGTCACCCTCCTGATCGCAATCTGCTTATTGGGGTTATTTTGTTTCAATACACTGATATTTTGATGTGTGTTTTGCAGCTTATTTCAGGGAAGCTTCCTAAACACAGGACTCCTGGGGTCTTTCTCTTAAGTGGAGTGGCTTGGTACCATTTTAAGGGTTGATAAAGCATGTGGCCAAGATTGACTCTGTGGATTAGTGATTGGGAATGACTAACTCATAACCACTTCCCTCTCTACCACGCAGGTCTGAGTTGTTGCCAACCACCCCCTTGCCTCTGAAAGTCGAACCCCTGGAGTGCACATTCCCCTGGACCCCCTGGATCATGCTGCATCTGCAGTGTGACCCCAGCATAACCTGCTTGCTGGGGAAGTCAGCACTCCTCTGCTCCCCAGAGCAGCAGGGCTGAGCATGCAGGCAGGCGCTGACTGCCAGGGAGTGGTGCAGGATGGTCATGTATTCCTGCGTGCTGGGGGCTCTCTGGCTTTGTGCAGTGTGCTGCCTTCAGCCTGCCTGGCATGGATCAGCAAGGGTGTATCAGTTCACTCAGCTCTTCTTTTTTTTCTTTTTTTTCTTTTTTTTTTGATTTTTTTTCCACTGGCCATACCAATCTGATTACACCTTCGAGGGATCATCTGCCCCTAAAGCTTAATTAAGGAGCTCTTGTCTGACTCGTCACTGACTCACCTGCCACTGTATGAGCTCATGTCTGACTTGTCCTAGGAAGATAGTGAAATATGTCAGGCTTCTCTGAAATATAGCAGGTTTTTGTTTTATTGCACCCCTGACATTGCTGTTGGCTGCTGTAGAGGTGAACAGAAAGATGACTGCCCCAACTTGGTTACGTTTATCTGAACCTAGTCGCTTGCCTCTTTGTGCCTTGAAAAACCAGATGGGGTTTTGCTTGCACAGCTGTAGGTATGTTAGAGTTAATAAAAAAAAAAAAATTAAAAATTAAATAACCTTTGAGTTTTGGCTCCAGGCAAAGTAGGTGAAATGATGTGTTTTGGAGATGAATGCTCTTGCAGGAGGCAAGATGTAGCTTGCAGGAGAACATCTGCAACCAATCCATTCTGTATGAGATGGGGCCAAGACTTGTTTGTATCTCAGTACCTGTTCAAACATGTTATAGCACAGCAAAAAGAGGTTTTGAATGCGTTGAGGGAAGGGTGGGTAAGAAGGGAAAGAGACATCAAGCTGAATGTTTGCTTAATAGCTTTGATTTCTTCATTAAACTTTTAAGCACTTTAATAATTTGATTAGCTGCTTTCAGAGCACTGTAGAATCTTTTTTGTTTTTTTTTTTTTCTTTCTTAAAAGAAAAGAGGAAAAAACCCTACTCATCTTGGTGCTGCAAAATGAGCTTGCTTTCTGGCCTGGAGCAAATCTGGTAACCGTTCACTACCTTTGCGTACCCACCCTGAGGACTGTCGGTGGAAGGATGTTCTGTAATACATTGATCAAAGAGTGTGCAGAGATTCAGTTACCAGGCTGAGTGCCTGGACACCAGAACGCAGATTCCCAGTCAAATGCCGCTTGCCAGCTACTCCCATCCTCTTTGTTCTGCAAGAACTGAATGTAGAATGAACAGCTAGCAACTGCAGTTTGCAGAGCTCGTTTGCCTGCCTTTAATTGTGCACTTGAAATGCCTCTTTCTCAAGGCCTGTGGCAGTGTAGAACAGTTATATGACTCAGGAGCAGCTAAAGTGGTGAGGTTGGTAATAGAGATTCTCATATTGAGGTTCTTGTACCATCATACTGATGGTTCTCATCATCATACTGAACTCCGTGGTTTTGTTTTGTCTTGTCTTTTTTTTTAAGCTGACCCCCAAGATGCACTTGCAGCTGTATTTCTGATTTGCACATATAACTAATGTGAGTTTTGAAGGTGCAGACTGTGTGTGACTGGGATCTATTGTCAGTGGAGTGTAGCAACTGTTGCTCAGATCTTTTTCCTTGTCTTATGGGCTGGGTTCCTTGCCAGGGAGCTGGGGGGAACTGATTTGGGCTGAATAAGGTGTGGAATATGAACATAGTGCCTCTGAAATCCTACCAGAGGAAAGGGGCATGTATTCAAAGTGCCCTGCTCTCTGTGGATGGGGTTGTTATACTACCTGGGTAGCATTGTGCTGATGCTTAAAACCAGTAGGCTACATTTTTATTTGTTTTGTTGTTTTTTTTTTTTTTATTCTCCCCCCTCTTACCTTGCACGAAATCCTGCTGTGACTTTGCCAAAAGTGCCTGCTTAAACAAGGCAGCCCTGCTCATGTGCTAGCGTTCTTCAAGGCCCTAATGCACAAGTGAATTCAGGAACTGCAAGATGCTGAAATGCCTGTCCTCTGCCTTTGATGTAGACAGGGCTCTTCCATTGTGTGTTTCCTCATCGGAGTGAGGTTACTCTTGCTCCTGTGTTTGCATGCATTTGTCAAGTCCGTAGTAACTCTCAGTGCTGTTGTTCCCCTGTGTTCCCTGGCTGGTTACCAGGAAGGCTTCCTATGGCTTGTCCATGCTCGACAGCTGGACACCCATGGTAGGGATAGCCTCAGGCTCCACGCTACTCTGCATAGACTTGCCAGACTGCACCTAGAAAGAGAACCGCTGTGTCTGTGTGGTGCTGCAGATATGGGACAGGCTTATTAGTTCTGACGTGTGGCAACTTCAGTGTGACAGGCTGGGGGCTGTGCAGAGATGGTTTGGCCATGACTGAGCTCCTTTCTCCTGCATGTCACACGTGAGGTGAGCACGTGGCAAGCCAGCAGCCCCTGCAGCTATGCTATGGGCATGCCTCTAGCAGGCCTTGAGAAAGAGCACTGGTTGCTTTTGCCTTGCCCTGCACGGAGCATCCTGACCTAGAGAGGCAGTCGGCACTGTATTCAGGTGCAGATTGTACCTCACTCCTTGTTCTTCCTTGAGTTTGCTGTGCTGGAGTGTGTGAAAAGCTTGATGTAAAATTCAAGTTGCCTGAATGGGTCTCTCTCATGATGCATTGGTAACTCATGCTATCTTCCTTTTCTGCCTTCAGAGCTGTGTTGCTGTGACAGTCTTGAGCAATAGCAAGAGCTCATCTCTGGAGAAATTTGATTTTGGAGAGAACTTCCAAAATGGTTGGCTATTCTGGGATTTGTTTGCTTGCTTCATAGCTCCAATCCCAAAAGTCACCGAGGGAAGTGGCCAAAGTCCCACAGTGGGAATTACACTCTCCTACTCAAGCGTTAGCTTAACTCTCCAGTTTTATCTCTCTCCTGTGCAAACATTGCCTAGTCCCCAGATTCCTCCAGCCAGCCCCATACCACATATCAAAACCTTTGTGCGATAATTATGCCTCCCAGCCCACTATTACGATGTGAAAATGGGTCCCTCTTGTTTTTGCAAGGACTTCTCAAGGAGCTTGCTTTTTGGAGAGGCAGCCCATGGAGAAGCATACATCAGCTTGTGTGGGAATGGGGTGTGTGTGGGGGGGTGTTTTATTTTGTTTTTTCCCCTTGGCTACATGAGCAGCTAAAACCTGTAACCTACAGGAGTTGGAAGCTCCATGCAGAAAATTAGCTTAGGTCGGTGGAAGAGTTGAGATCGCATTTTTCTTGGCTAATTAAAGGATTAAAGGTGCAGAGATTTGGAGTGAACTGTCAGTGTGCTACAGAAGAGAGCCTTTGATGGTTGAATCCGACTTGAGATTAAACAAATTGCATTTAAATAAGAAATATGTGGCAACAGTTACAGTCTAGCTGGGTCTCTATCATTTGCTGTCCTCCAGGGTCAGGTAGCTGGTGTGCTATCACTAGGGCTTCTCCTTCCTCACCAGCCAGCTTCTTCCCAAGTGTCTCCCTCTGGATTGTTTCAGTCTGTTGCCCCCATGCTTTGTAAAACTGGGATAATTTCTTCTTACCCAGTGCTTTGTGCAGAGGAGCCTTACACACTACCTTACATGACAAGTATCCTGCTGCCCATCATAGCAGTAGCATGGTTGCAGCCTTGTGGTGTGTTTTTGCCATATCTCTGATCCTATTTAAGAGAGTTTTTGTGTTCTGGTGCTTTGCTGTCTGCAACTGGAGAGCTACATACTTGTTTCCCAACTGTTGCTTATTTGTGAAGCTGGTGGATGGAAAGAGTGTTTTGGGTTATGCCAATAATTTAATGATGTCTTCCTCTAGATAGAGGTGGCTGATAAAATTCTGTGGGGGTAGTTAACTTCTCCAGGTTCAAACTCCTTGCTTGCTTTGGTGCCAGTTGATTGTCTTCAATAGGCTACACTTGCAAACGGCTTGCCAGTGTTGATCCCAACCGTCCTCCTACCTCCTCATTTGGATAGCATTGAATTCAGAGCTGCTACGGGGCTATTTTTAAGTCTTAGCCTGATAGCACTTGCAGTGGTGCAAGCTCATGAGAATCACAGCAGCTATCTCGGGACAAAGCTTGCTTTCTGCAAAAGCAGGAATTAATCCGCACAGCATCATTCAGGGCAACAGCACATTCTGTCTGTGGAGGATTTCCACCTTTCTCTGATGCATCATGTATGAGCCGTAAGGAAAATAGGAGTGCCGGACAGTGTGAGCCAATAACTTCTTGTGATGTTGTAACTGTCTTGTTTTGCTCAATTTTGATTATTTTTTTTTTTTT